>OX637574.1:5203366-5756329 GCA_951800085.1 Comarum palustre | reverse complement strand
GGAAAGGAAAGCATGGTGATTGGTATGCCAACCTTCTCCAAGTGCCAGTAATGCAATCAACCTGTGGATAAATAATGGATCTCACATTAACACTGAGTGCATACACCTACATGCTATATATATATATATATATATATATATATATATATATATATATATCAGAGCCCTTCTAACGAGGGATTATTTTTTTTGGTCATTTTTAGGGATATACTCACACCATTAGATCTGTTTTTTAATGGGTTTGAATGGTTGAGATTAAAACAAAAAACCTAACACTTAAGTCAAACCTACACCGTTCAATATCATTAAAAATAAATCAAAATTTTGGATGCCTTAACGATCATCAAATCATATAAAATTTTATAGAGGTGATCTACTCATATAACCCAACAAATTGAACAGTGGAAATGCCTAAATTTAATCAGGAAGTTGGTGTAATAACTTATCCCTAAAAATAGTTAAATAAAAAAAGGGATCCCTCATATATATATATATATATATATATATATATATATATATATATATATATATATATTCCGACAAAATCTTACCAATTGTTTCTAGAAAAATCACCAGTTTCCCATGCTTGATGTCCCCATGTATGGCAAACTGAATTTAGGGCAAATGTAGCACGGAGAAAAAGAACCGCCTCACACCCAGCAAAAGAAAAAGCTACAGCAAGTTAATTGATATGTAAAAGGGAAATTTGCTAGTTAAAATCAATTTACGTTGGATCAGTTGTAGATTTTACCATTCACCAAATCACAAATGGCATTCCTCCCAGAAAGTACAGTAGAACTCCGAGAGCAGTATAATGGAGAGGGTCTGTATAATGGAGAAATACGTAGTCTGGTTGTCCTTTCAAGTCGTTAACATTCTTTAGTGGTGCCTCATGCTGCAAAAACAAAGTATAAACTGCAAGCTCGATACATATATTGTTCAGTTCGACGATTCTAAAGTTTCTACTTATTAAACGTTTTTCTGTTAATATTATGCTCAACTAAATCTAGAGGCCGGGAGAGAAGAAGAGAATTTTTACACTTCCATTTCGACCACGGTAATCGAGTGTCCAACCAACATGACTAAACCAAAATCCTCTAACTGGGCTATGAGTGTCTTTCACTGTGTCTGTATATTGATGGTGGGATCTGTGGACGCTCACCCAATCCAGATGACTTCTTTGCAAACCACCCAAAACATGTTAGTGGTGAAGAACAAAACACAGAAGTTGTGAAGCTCATGATCTATCTAGCTCTTTAATCTTTCTTATATTGATCAGATTAAACATATACCTGAACTGAGAACACAATAGGCAAACAAGTACTCGAGCCATCTGGGAAGATTGAAGCCTCTGTGGGAGAGGTTCCTATGGAACGAAAGGGTTACGCCTACACCTGAGATGAAGTAGAGTGCAATGGCCAGCCAAAACGCAGACCAGGTGAAGTAAAACGGCGCAAAAAGAGAGGAAATGCAAGAAGGCGAGGCTAGCGAAAGTGACTGCCAACAAAGTTCCATTCCCTCCCCCAAAACTCCACTCGCCATTTCACCAGCCAATGATCCCCATCAATTAGCATTTTTAGCACAGCTTAATTTTATCTTCCTGATTGTGTTTGTTTTATCTAGCTACTGTACGTGTATATGCAAATAGAAGATATAAAACAGTACGTAATAAGAATATTAGAGGGGGGCTTGCTTGTGTCATATATTTTGTTAGTTTTGTACTACTCTACGGATCCCCAAGAATGAAGGATATCGATATTTAGTTGGTTACCGCCACTGACAAGGGTGATACCTCTTCTGGCTCTACGTACTGCCTAAGCTAACTGCTGTGATCGCAGGTACTCACGCATCTTCATTCTCCAATTCTATACACGTAATTAGAAAACAGAGACATCGATCTGCACGTACGCGCAAAAGTATAGCTAACTCTATCTCAATGTTCACAACGGTTATAGTGTGATTAGAGTTTAAATATCTGCATTCGTGCATGATAAAAAGTGGGTCTGTTAGTTAGTTAGGTTATTATTTAGTGAAGAGAAGTACGCAAACTACTGCGATGGTTGTTGGTTCGATTTTTTTGTATAATTTATATATGTTTGTGTATATATATTCATAAGAATTCTTGTCTTTAAACAAGTATTTTTCTCAGAAATATTTCACATTATGTTTTCGTGTTCAATAATAGTGATGAAAAGAAAAAGAAAAAAAGAAAAGGTTAGAAATATATATATTTTATTAAATATTAAAAAACAATTTTTTCTCAATAGTTCACTGTCTAGCTTCTCGTCCTTTTTTAGTACGCGCCTCACGCGCTCCAAACCTAGGTTTCTGTAGAAAGTGTTTTCTCTGCTTGTCCGGCTGTGCCACGACGGTGGCACTGGCTTCTGGCCTTGTCGATGCTCGTCGAATGCGGTACGACGGGATGCAAGTGTAGGCGGAGGCTCTGATGATGAGAGGTTATATGGTTTCTTGGTTTTGGTCGACGGCGGCAACACATGTGAGGGTTTCATGGATGTTGATGGTGACAGCTCAATCCCTACCGAATTTTGCTGCAAGGTTTAGGTGTCTGGCCTGTTCTAAGATCTGGGTTTGGGGTCGGATCCGTTTGGATCTCGCCAGAAACTCATCCGGTACGATTGGGATCAGGTTTCCTTACCTGCAACAGAGGATGGTAGAGGGCTGGGGCTTGTGGGGTTAGGGGTTGTGGTGATGGTAAGGGTGCGACGACGCTCGGTCAGAGACGGTGTCTCGACGGTGTACGAGATCTGATAATGACGGAGGTGACGGCGTGACAAAGCTGTGCCAACGTGGTTTTCAAAACCCCTTATTGTTGACATATATAAATGGTCATAATAAATTTGGACCAACGTACAACTAAGATGCAGATGATAATTGGTCACGGTTAATATTTATGGACCAACCAACTAAAATTGCAGATGATAAATGTTCATAGTCACACTGAGATCGGCTAAAATTAAAGATGAGGTAAACAGCAAAAATGGATAATTCAATTGTTTGGTACATACCACAAGTAGCATATTACTTATGTTTATCAAACTTAAATTGAACTACCTGATTCTACATATTTGTTTGTTTCCTACGAAGTAATTTTCATCATTTCAGCTAGCTAGCTTCACAAAATGCACATAATTAAACACATGAGGATGAGCATAGACATATATAGTAACTTATGGCTATGTGTGAGCAGTTTTTTCTGGTATGTCGCTAAGATTGTAAAGCAAATGGAGTAGTCAATGATGCACTCTTTGTTAAATGGTGTTTGCTATAATGCATACATTTTGTAGACATGCATATTATTTTAGAGTGTTCTTACAGTATGGGGTTTAAGCTTGATGTCCCCTCTTGTATTCTGAAGTTTTGTTAATGGTTATATATGATGTGAGGCAGGGGAGGAGGGAGTAAGAGATACAGTGAGTCTTTTGACACACTCACCCAATTACATTCAAGTTTTGATAGAACACTGTCCCACTAGTGCCTCGCTGTTGAAATCATAAAAATACTTAATATATATGATAAATGAGAGTGAAAAAGAGTGTTACTCTATGGCTAATATCATGTTAAGTTGCACTTCTAAATTTGGTTGTTTTCCTTTATTAGTTGTTGATGGAAAATTTAAGTGATTATGTTTCAACTTTAATTATTATTATAGCTATTTTATTTCCCATATTCAATTTAGCAATATATTTTTTTAATCATAAAATATAATTTTTACTTAATTTTCTTACGGTTTTTAGTAATAAAATTTGATGTCAAATTACAAAAACTTTCAGAAAAAATATTTCAAACACACACACACACACACACACACATATATATATATATTGAATAAAGAGAGCTAGAACGGCAGCCCTCACACCATAACCATTAACGAAACTTCAAAATACAAGGGGGACATAATACCTAAACTTCATACTGTAAAAACACTCTAACATAAAATTAGTCATGTCTACGAAATCTTTGTAGTCTAACAAGCACATTTAACAAGGAATGCATAATTGACTATTCTATTTGCTTTACAATGTTGACGATCAACCAAAAGAGAACCGCTCATAAAGAGTCATAAGTTACTATATCTATCAGCCTTCTGGATATGATACCACTGGAAATTACCAGTGGCCCTAAGTCTCATCATGCCACTAGGGGGTAGTGACCATTTGACAAAGCAAGGAACTCGTCTCCTCAATAGGACAAACATGGCACGCTGCGTGCACTTACCAGGACAAAGCCCACAAGTATCCAAAACAATTAAAAAACAATAAAACACAAACCAAATGGAGTACCTACTAGGCTAAGGATAACCCTCCGTCAACCACAAGATACCGATGACTTATTTCAACAACTAAGCAAATTAAAACTAATAAAATGAAAAACTTAACTATAATAAAAAGTACCCAAGTTGGGCCTACGTCAGGGTCCAATAGGGCCAAAGCCCAAGCTTTATAGCAGAAATCAGAGGAAAATACCCACCCGGCCAAGGCATCACCATCCCGCCATAGTCGCCAGATCACCATCATCCATTCCCGGCTACCCCTACAGTTCTAGATCATACCCAGATCACGGCATGGCTTGCCCAAGATCGAAATCGTGTACAAATCAGGTCCAAAAACCCCTAACCAGATAAAAATATAAGGAATGTTTCTTACACATTGAATTAGGTGAATATCGATGAACTTTTTTCTTCCAAATTCGAATCAATTTGGTCTAAAAAAATAACACCTTAAATTTGAATATGAAATTATATGTAAATTAATATATGCCAAAATTTAAGAGGTAAGAATTCAATCAAAAAAAGAAAAGAGGTAATTAGAAAATATTTCTTATGACACTATCTATATACATATATGATTTTGTATATGTATAAAATATTGTTTATAAACATATAATATATATATACAGATATATGTGTATGAACATAATTTGCAAAACCAACCATGAATTTCAATACATTTTGTTATGAAAATGTAAAGAAGAAAATGTCATAGTAAAACAATAAAAGATAAGATAGTATTTTTCTTCAATTAATACATAATATAATTTGACAAATTGATGATGGGTTTTTATAAATTGGCATGAGACCTAGAATTAAGGTCCCAAATCTTACACCTTATTAAGACCACAAATCATTTACTGCACAAAATTATTGTTGACCTACATAGCACAAATTAAGAACAAAGCAGACAAATACCATTTTTTTATTTCCGGCAAGGAAAGGATATTTTTATTCGTACAAACTGAAATACAAAAACATTATACAAGACCCACTAACAAAGTTGGATAAACAAACCCAGAACATCATAACAACTACAGGCTTCAACCATAAGCGTAGATCAATCGCCATATCTTAACAATTCAAGTATCCAACCACTTTTTTAATTTTGTTATGACAGCAAATATTACTTATGTAGATCCTTCCCATTGTGATCTTAGTCTTTCAAATCTTGCCAGTTTGGAACTTAATTGCTTTCAAGCTGCTGCTTTGCCTCGTGGATAATCTTTTTGCTCAAAGCTCTTTGTTTCTTCTGAGACTCAGTTGGAAGCTTCACTTCTGTAGCCAAACCCACGAGTTCAAGAAATCTTATGACATACCAAGTAACATCAATTTGCCACCATTCCAAGCCATGCCGAGCTGAATGCTGAAAAGCATGGTGATTATTGTGCCAACCTTCTCCATGTGCTAGCAATCCAATCAACCTATGAATATGTAACATTTTCTCAGTTAAATTCCATATACATGTGTATTAGCTAGCAGAATGCATATATAGCAGCTCGAGTTTCTCGAAAAAAGATCTGAAATGCCATTTGCAAGGTCAAAAATCTAGATCACAAAACTAAGTTGCAATAGATCCAAATTAAAATCTTCTATGTACGATGCCTAGATGTTTCAATTTGAGATTTTTATATATTCCTACAAAATCTTACCAATTGTTTCTAGATAAATCACCAGTTTCCCATACTTGCTGTCCCCATGTATGGCAAATCGAATTTATTCCAAATGTTGCATGGAGAAAAAGTACCGTCCTGACTCCCTGCGAAAGAAAGAGATTAAACCAGAGCTTGTTAATTGATATGCATGTAGAAGGGAATTTTGATATATAGCTAGGTAATATATTGGAGCATTGTACGTTTTACCATTCCCCAAACTACAAATGGCATTCCTCCCAGAAAATATAATACAACGCCGAGAGCAGTATAATGAAGAGGGTATGTGTAATGGAGAAACATGTAGTATGGTTGTCTTTTCAAATCTCCAACATTCCTTAGTCGTGGTTCATACTGCAAAAAAATTAACTTAGAATTCGTAAGCTCAACATGTATCACATTCAAGTAATAGATCATTTTAGTGTTACCGGAGGGAGAACATTTTACATTTCCATTCCGACCACGGTAATCGAGTGTCCAACCAATATGACTAAACCATAGTCCTCTAACGGGGCTATGAGGGTCTTTCACTGTGTCTGTAAATTGATGGTGGTTTCTGTGTACGCTCACCCAATCCATTGGACTTCTCTGCAAACCAAAAAATGTAATAACCAAAGAGCTGGGAAGATATATACAGAACTTTCAAAGTTCATCATCGATCTTCTTAGAGTGATGAGATTAATTTCAGACACATATATACCTGAAGTGATAGAACCCCACAATAGGCAAAGAAGTACTCGAGCCATCTGGGAAGCTTGAAGCTTCTGTGGGAGAGATTCCTATGGAACGAAAGGGTTACGCCTACACCTGAGATGAAGTAAAGTGCAATGGCCAGCCAAAACGCAGACCAGGTGAAGTAAAACGGCGCAAAAAGAGAGAGGAAGTGCAGGAAGACGAAGCTAGCGAGAGTGACCATGTCCACGAAGTTCCATTCCCTCCCCCAAAACTCCACTCGCCATTTCACCAGCCAATGATCCCAATCAATTAGCATTTTTAGCACAGCTTGACCTGCAGCTAGCTTCTGTGTTTTAATTTGTTTTGAACTTAATTTTCAGTACGTATGAAATTAGAAGATTGCATGGGTGAGAAACTGGGTTAGTTTACGTGTGTTTTTATAGGAGTGTGGTGGAAACGGTGGTTGCAACTCGCTATTACGTTTGTGATTAAGGAACTCAACTACCTCTGCTCCAACAAAATCACAAGGAAAATGTATGAATCTAGGCACCAACTGCAAGTAAACCGAATAACTAATATGTAATATTTTTGATGTGGTCATCCACGTAATAGTACATGCATATATCCTAATACCATGACGTTAACAAAATTGAAACCCAAAAAAATAGTCTTTTGAGAGCAATCAATAGAGAGTTTATTAACGAGAATACAGATTACAACTATGAGAGACAACTGTGGTGGAAATAAATTCTCCACTCTCCTCTAACTACCCGAAAACCCAACGATTACAGTGGATAAGAACCGAAATGGGTTCAACCGTAACCTAACTTAATCCAGAAGTACCGATACATCCTTACAGTCAACCTCAAGAAGAAACAACCCTTTCAAACACTACATGCCAAAACTACCAGTATATATGCACAAGTAACCTACCCATTACATTGACAACAAGAAAAAAATGATGTTAAAATAGACCCTGGACACGACACCATAACCATGACACACCCAACAACACCACCAAACTACACTAGCTAACCGAAAAACCTAAATCCTCTCTCAAAGAGGAGGCCAAAACCCTCGCTCATAGAGGAGAGACACCTAGACCCAAGACAACCTATAAAACAACAGCAAAGACCTAGGCCCAAATGAGCATGACCCAACTAAACCCAATCGAATCAATAGAGAAGCCCGAACAGATGCGGCCCAAGATGCAACTGGGACCTTGATGCAGACCACCACCCACGCTGTCGAAGTCACCGCCACAGGTAGAGCAACTCCATCCGCGACCTGCAATGGAGAAGCAAAGGACCCCATCCTTCTACGTCATTACCCTAACTAAACATGACAGATACTGGTCGAAAACAACCGAGAAATCCATCGTAATCGTTTTGCCAATCTCATCACCCGGCCATACCACCTCACATCTTCACCATAACCAAGCCACGACTGCCGCCCATCAGTGACGCCAGGACCTCGCCATCGAGGCCACTGTACCACAACACAGTCCCGCCAACAGCCTCCCAATCCGCCTCCATCACAGCTCCGCCATCTCGATTCACTACCACGGCCTAACAGGTGAGAGAACCATCCAGACCACCTCAACCGCCCGTCTAGCAGCGAGACCACCACACCGACGTTGCCGGAAGCCAACGCCAGACAAGCCTCTTCGACAAAACCCTACCTAGCCTTAATCCTCCTATTTTTGCGGAGCTATGGGGATTGTGGAACTGTCCTATAGCAGTTGGTCTGAAAATAAAAGTCTTGAATGTTTCCAACTCAGGAGGTGAGATCCTGAGGTCGAAAGACATGTGCTCTTGTTATGGACATTTAATTTGAACGGATCAAAATGAAAATGAAAAGAATAACTTCAGGGTCCATAATTTTAATTCAATCTTCACATACAGCGATTTGCGGACTTACACATTGGTGGTGTAAGTGTACTACGGTGCGTAGAATCCGCTTCAGAATTTGAGACGTGCATTGGAAAATTCGATGACAAGAGTTTCTCTCATTTGAAAAGATCTACTTCAGCTGTTAAAACAAAGGTGAAACAAGCATATTTTCAACTCCATCCGACAGTGCCATCAAAATCTGGTTACAAAGTTGTACAACTACATCAATTATGTCCTTAATTTTCTCAGAGAACGTCATCTGTTAGGTGATGATATTAACCAGTACGTTCCCCGTCCTTTATGGGTTTGGCCGGGTTCTGATCGAGGAACTAACTCGATCTAAGGCTATAAATGCAGATTACATTCATCCATAAGATGTGGTGAACCATCTGTGTTGTTTGTTTAATTTCGATCGTTCTAGCCAAATGTTCTTCATAGTATTCTGCTTCCTACTCCATGTCTTCGAAGTTCGAACTGCAGCCGTTGATTTCTACTCCCTACTTCATACTCCCACAATCTAATGGTGTATTCCTAAGGAGTATGATTGCTGCATAGCATAGATTTAGAATAAAATTCCTTTGATTGTGTTAGTTAGTACGTACGAGAAAATAATTCTTATTGAGGATGATTGAATCCTTCAATATTCATATGACATGATCACATGCTTTCTACGGACAAAACAAGTTTTCTGCTTCTCTTGGATGGGTACTGGGACCTATTGATTCTAGAGGGCCCGAGGGATTTTCTTCTTCTTTCCTTCTAGCTTATGGTCTATCGAAGAAAATCTAACCAAGTGATGCTCTTTACTTTGGTTCAAGTCATTCAACTGTGTACGGTGATCATATATGATGCTGTTTATGAAAGTTAGATATTGTACTTATGTCACAGTTAAATTAGGTCATCATCCCCATCACTCCATGCTCTATATATGGTCATATGTACGTGATGCACCGATTGTTCTTCCAGTTTTTTCCTGCATATTAGCTGTAGGTATTGATTGATTTTCTTTACTATAACCCCATTCGTATATACATGATATGACATATATATTGTTTTGGCCTCGTTTCTACCTAGAGGAAAGATAATACAAATGCAGATATTAAAATGCAGAAAATAAATTACACTAAAATTAAATAAGATGCAGGCGTGCCACCACACGAGTGCAAAATGTAGAAAGTATAAGAAGAATAGGGGTGCGCGTCAATTGTACTTAGTGTCAAGCTTGATGGGTTTTATGCGTCACCTCAGAATGAATATATAATTTACAAGTAGTCGTCTACCTTATATCGATACTCACGTTAGGCGAGCAGAGTTTTCACTAGGAAAGGGAGTGGAACACTACTTAGAACTTAGAGTCGCGTATCGAGGGTCGTTCCGGGAAACCGATTTGATATTGCTATGGGGTAAGAATTTACCGTTGGGTTTACTTTGACTAGGTCGGTTTATTGTATTTGTGTTTGTAATTAAATGATTGTGTGTCTTGTAGTTTGATCCTCGAGTCTTCTTATACACTAGCTCGAATAATAATTCGATAAGGAAACAAACTAACTAATCTAAGTAGGTTTTTACCACTATAACTGCACAATGATTCGTTTTACTTGACAACAAAGCAACTGGAATTACGCGGTTCTAGTCACAAGTGGAATTCGCATAGGTCACTGGTACTAACCTGTCACTTATAAAAAAAACTCACTAGTCTTTAACGCAGACTCAATCATCAGAGCCTTGTTGACACACGCGAGACGACATTGGCCACATCTGACACCGTCTCGCCTGCCTTTATTACCTCAGGTCGAAACTCAAAAAAGTTATTTATGGGCGACTAACATTGACTCAAATGTTGCCCAAACTTTTAATCAATTAATTTCGAACCCAATATTTATTAGGCTCAAACATATATATATATATATATATGGTTTCATTGATTGATATTTTAATTCAACACCTAATTGCATCGTACGTGATGTATATCGATCAACTGATTTTAAGAATCGTTTAGAGTACCTTGATGTATGTCAGACCCTTTTTATTTATTTTTATAATTAATATAGTGATAACCTATTGAACAGGTTAACAAGTTACCCAATTATGAATTGACATGTTTCATTTTACAAAAAATAAATTTACCATTTTTACAACACATTCTTTCTTGATACATAACATTTTTTTTCCATTTTCCTTCTGATCTAACATAGTGTTCAATAGGGAAAAAGAAGCTCTCTCTAAACCCTAGCCATCGTGGGCAATTCTCTCTAAACCCTAGCCTTTGGCAAGGATCTAAGTGATTTCCTTCGCAACCCAATCTCTCTAATGGCGCCGTTTCTTCTTCTTTTGAAGATAGGATCATGCACCACCTAATCAATGTCATCTTTTGGTCTCTAAGAACAAGCACTATGCGCTCCACCTCCAATGGATCGGGTCTTGAATCCACTTCCTCTCCTGCCTCATATCGCTTTGGTTGGCGATGGATGACTAGTTCTTTCACTCATCATAGATCAAGGCCTGAAAGAGTGAACATCTCTCTGGAATGGGGAATCAAACCACCTAAAAAGCATATGAAAGAGACTGTTGCAGGTGATCAAGGTCGGACAAGATCTGACCATTTTAAGCGTTGGGCATTAGATTTCAATCTCGATTCATTGCCTTTGTTGATTCTCTACTCTTGGCAAGATGATGATGAGGTTGTATACGGCTAAAGCAGTGAAGTTCTCTTTGCCGACAACGGAGTGCACGATGATTTGCTCCCAAGAACTGAACTTGGACCTGGACTCAGTATGTGGGTTGTTGATCTCCTAGTGCCATTATTTTGGCCCTCAAGATTGATTATGAACCTCCTGTTATTGCTGTCGGACCAGTTTTTGGGTTTATATACGCAGCTGCTATCTTAATTAGTCTCCCTACTTCAAAGGGAAGGAGAAAGAGTATGTATAGTTTTGTTTTTCAACTGACAAACTATGTTATTGATCGTAGGAGTAAGTTTGCTTTCATAAGTGAGCCTCAGTTTTCGAATATAGGTAATATATCTTATATATCATTGTAATTCTAGAGTTGTGAAATCTTGTCTATCGTAGGTGATAGTAGATAAATATGTGATGGTTACCTTGACATAAGTTTAATGAAATGATTATCATTTTCTTCAAGATATATAACATTGTCTAGAATCATGTAACATATATTGTTAAATAATAAAGTACTCTTAAGAGAACTATAACGACGACTTATGACAACACTTATTCTAGTTTATGTAATTGAGTGGTCAAATAAATAAATACCATTTTTTGACAACTTTTACTAATAAGGAACCTTGCTTATCACTTTCTGGTATTGAGTTCTTGATATAGTTTTTGAATTAATTATTACAAGCTGCAAAATTGTTATCACTTTTACATCAATACTTGTGGATTGTGGTAAAATGTATAATTATTGTAATAGTTATTTCATCAATGATAAAAAAATACGTTATCACTCTGACATCAAACGTGTTGTCGTCGTTGTTAAATTGTTCGTAAACTAGTACGTTAGTTTAGGATCAATAACTACTACAAACTAAACAAAAGTTACTGTTTTTACATCATTTGTTGTAGATTGTGGTAAAATATGTAGTTATTGTAGTAAAAATTTCATTAATTATGATAAAAAACATAAAAATTTATCATTTTGAAAATAAACTTATTGTCCTACTTGTTGAATTTATCATGTGGGGTAATTACTGCAAAAATAACAAGAGTTATTGGTTTTACATCATTTGGTGTAAGATGTGGTAAATTGTGTAGTCATGTAGTTAGCATTTTATTAATGATACAAACATAAAAAAATTACCCCTAATTTGTTGTCATACTTGTTAAATTGTCAATATATTAGTATTTTGATTATGTTGCATAACTACTAATGTTTGAACATAAATTACCGTTTTTACATCATCAATTTTTATAAGTTATGATAAAATAGGTGATTATTAAAGTAGTGAAATGACTAATTATAGAAACATAAAGATTTTATCACTTTGATAACAAATTTATGATGTAGGTAGAATAATTACTACAATTAGAACAAAATTATTCTTTTACATCAAATATTATCTATTTTTAGACTAGTTGTTTTAGTTGTCGTAAAAGGCATAATAATTGTTTAAGAAAACTATTAATGATATAGTTAATTCGTACCAAATATGATTTAACTAAAATATTCCTCCAAATGCCTATATTGGAAGACTTATGATTTTGATGATGAAATAACGTAATTGTTAACAAGAAAATTATTCGTTAAGGAAACTACTAATAATATAATTAATTTATAATAAAAACTATCTAAGTAAAAAATTCCTTAAATGCCTAAGTTATATTATAGTTGTTAATATGTAAATAGCATAGTTGATGAAGAAATATTATAGTTGTTAATATGTAAATAGCATATGGACCCGCGTGAATTTTCTACTTTTTTATTTTATTTTACTCAGTATGATTTTCCTCCCTACTTTTGTTTTTCATGTCTTATGTTTTAATTAAGCTTTTTTTTTTCTTTTTCTTGTTTACAATAACTAATTTATCTTTAATCTAAGATATATTTTAAAGTTGGGATTGCATTTAAGTTACTAGTCAAATTAAAACAAAAAACTTGCTTCTAACAATTTTAGACAAATTAGGACATGGGTTTCAGGCTCATAGTTTATAATACCAGGCCTGCTCCAAAACTGCTATGTAAATGACCAAAATGTCCACTATTTAAAATACAATCTCCTCCACACATTGCCATCTCCTCCCCACTTAGATCAGATTCTATCTCTCTCTATGACGACAACAACAATAAATGGATGACGAGATTGAAGAAGGCGCCATCGACGATTACAGAAGAAGTGATTCATCAACAACAACGCCTTGAGGACGACGATAGTGGTAGCTCCTCGAGGATACTGACGGTGACATGATATCGCCTCAAAGACGATGACGGCGACATCGCCTCAATGACGATGAAGGCGACAATGCTTCTTGGACGACGAAGGCGTCAACGCCTCGAGGAGGACGTCGCCGAGCCTCGAAGATGACGACGAAGCCTCCAGATTCTAAAACGGACCACATTTCATCACTCTTTCAATTCAATTTTGGGGCTTATGGTAAGGTTTTGGTTCGTTTTTAGCCAATTTGCGGCACGAGTTGTTTAAAATTACATCTACGAGGAGAAATGTATGTAATTTTACTACTACTGTTATATCATTTGTAAATTCTCTTGTTGGTACTGTCTCTGTCTTTTTTCTCTCACACACTCTCTCTCTTTGTGAGCACCGTTGCTGGTGATATTGGTGATTTCTGGATTAGAATTGTGAATGAGTTGGTGTAATTATGCTTAGGAATGGACGTACATTAGCAATTTTGATAGTAGTAGCGCTCTATCAGAGTTGGATATAGTAGCGCATATGATTGATTGTGTGCTGCTACTACACTGTGGATTTAAGCGACATATCAGCTTGATTAATTTAAGCGACAGTAGTAGCTTGATTGATTTAAGCGACAGTAGCAGCTTGATTGATTTAAGCGACAGTATGAGTTTGATATGATTGATTGTGTGCTGCTATTGTACTATTGTGTTGCGTACGGCTTGCTGTTACTATGTGGTGGTGATGTAGCTAGGTTATGGGGGTGGTGATGCAAGCTGCTATTGTGCAGTGTAGATGCGCGGTGCTATTGCATAGTGGTAGTAGCAGTGCACCAGCAACGCAGCAGAGTCGGGCAGTAGCAGTGCGACAACATCAAAGAATTGACAGAAAAAAATGGAATAGTGGTTGTAGTAGCACCTTCCGACCTGACAATAGCACCTTTAAACTCAGCATTAGCAGCACGTCACGTCAATATAAAAGAATTACCTGAAAAAAATTGCAATAGCGCCGGCAGTAGCACATTTCAATTCTGCAGTAGCAGCGTGCCACGTCAGCATAGAAATTGAATATGTAGTGAAATGTAGTTTGATAAATTAAATAATGACAAATGACATGTAGATATCAATTTGTCCTAAATAAATGTTATTAAGGGTAATTTGGTAAAATAAATTGTGACAAATGATATATGAACATCAACTTGTCCTAATTTGTTAATTTGTGTCCTTAAAAGTGTAAGATATTGTCTAAATGATGTATTTGTAAATTGAAATTTGGTTTATAACTAAATTGTAGTTCATTTTTTAAAGTTTTAATAAATCAAGAGTATTATAGATAGTTCAAAAATTTAACTGTTTGACTTTGTCAAACTCTTATTCTCGCTTTATTAATATATGTAATTGTTTGCGTTGATAATTAAGCATTAATTGGATATAGATAAAATTAAATTTAAAAAAGCTAAGAGGTGAACAGGATACCAAATTTAAAATATTTAGGACGGTTGAATATATTACTAATTTAGAGGTCTACTAAGGTTTAATTAAACCAACAGCCAGAGTACTGCACATTCAATGAGATACACTTTACCGTTTCCCAAGCCTAGAAGGGCATTCTCCGGCAACAAAATGCGGTAGAACTGCTAGAGCCATATTCTGAAGGGGGTATATTTGTATAATGAAGAACAAGCTATCTAGTAGTACATGTCTAAATGATCTTATATTCTTTAGTTGTCCTTCATCCTGCAAGAAATCTTAAGCTGACTAGTGAAAAAGCTAGACCAAACAAATCATTACTGGTATATATGTACGTAAGTTTGAGGAGTTACAGCGGTTATTACAACTTCATACTAAGTAAAATTATCAGTAGATAGCAGGTTCCGATACCTTTAACTGGCCAGTAGGCGGTAGCCGGGGCTGAGAGAGGGAGTGATTGAGAGATCGAATAGTTCGATTTCATGCTCTTCCAAACGTACGGAGCGTTATGATGGAGTGTTCATCCATATGACTACCAGAATCTTCAAACTGGCCTGGGTTATGCAAGTCTTTCTGTCTGTACGGAAAGGATGATGAGCTCTGTGCATTCTCATCCATTCTAGCTTTGAGAACGGGTGAGAATGTTACTTATCATTATGTTAGAGGGTAAAAATCTCACATCAGAAAAGTGATAAATAAAATATAAGATATAAGTTGATGAATCATTTCAAATTATACCAAGATTTTTTGTAGACAAAACTCAACACTTTAAAAATGGTTAAGTTAAAACAATATCAGAACTTTCAAAAGAAAGATTCATATGGAAAGATATGGTACGTTACACCAACTCCTGAGACAAAAGAGTCAAGGACGGAACCAGGAACTAGAATCAGGGTGTGCTAGATTTATCTTACGCTGACAACGAAAAATTCAAGTCTATTTTATTATGATGGATTATCTCTAAGTGGATGACACTTTAAAATATCGTTCTAACAAGTTATTCTTAATCCGAATTTGGAATCACAACGACAACATTTTTATGAAATTACAAATTCACTTCTATCAAAATAGCATAGGATTTTGTTACTGATCTATCAATGAAACAAAACCCGAAACTAAATCTAACTATGAATACACCGAAGTTAATGAGCATGATCCTTGTTCTGCTAACCTTAAAAACAACACAAAGAACAAACGGGTTGGTGCCTTGGTGGTATATACAAGGTTCTAAAAGTCGCTAGTCGGTTGGCCGGGGACTAGCAAGTAGAGGAATAGTCAGGGAGTACTCGGTTTCTAATTTTTAGATTTATTTTTATTTTTAAAATATATAATTAAATATATTTTGTAAAGATATTATAATGTCCAAAATAATAAAAATTGTCAACAAAATGCCTAGTTGGGCCAATTTTTTCACCTAGTTGGCCGATTTTTTACTGAGTTGAACCGATTTTTTTTTCGAATTGGGCCGATTTTTTCCGAGTTTGGCCGACTACTCGACCGATTTTCTTCTGACCGACTTTATACTTCGATTTTCCTAAAATCGTCTCGGGCGAACGCCGACTAGCGAGTACTCGCCGAGTACTCGGCCGACTAGGTCGTGTTTTAGAACATTAGATATATATATATATATATATATATATATATATATATATATATATAAGAGTATGAAATCCTTAATAGTATAGAAAATTTTAATTCAAAAGAGTGTAGCAGAGAGTTTTTTCTTTCAGTGAAGGCTGGTAGCATGGTTTCGCTGTATATATAGATGGATATTTTTTTAGGGCAGCTTGGTACAATATGCATATATTGAAGTTTTCAAGAATAAAACTTGGGGTAGACTGCAGCATAGCCTAGCATACCGCTGGTTCCGTGCCTTAAAGAGTAGAAAGACTTGAATATATGGAGGTACTCGATCTGTGTACGTTTCTTGATTAGTTATGTATTTGGTTTAACAAAATCGGATTGATTAACAAAAGTATGAATTTGAAATGAAGAGAAAAACGCAACGGTTGCCCCAAAGAACTCATTTTAAACAATCATAATCAATTCTAAGTTTATAAGCAATCAACTTGTTCGTCAATTAATCCTGAACTGATCGAATGGAATGCACGTCTTCTTTCACACATCAATTCTCAAATTAAATTTTGTGAGCCAGGAATAATGAATATGCACTGAGATCTGGAAAAATCGAGTGCTACTATCGTTTTCTCATACAGGTATCAGGTATGGCTTTGGTTAAATTAGCTGGCATGTGGCATAGCCAGCTCCCACCTGAGACGTCTGTAGTACTAGCTAGTCAGAATATCACACGCATTTCTCCAAGAGATGCGCTGAACCATTTGTTCTGTCTTGCTTTCGTTTTCCTCCGTCCAAATCATGATCGTGTTCTCGATTATGTCGATCTATTTACTCTTATCGATCTTCCTTGCTTAGTTACTTTCAGCGGCGCAACAGAAACACTTCATCTCGCTGCGAAATAAGAACTGCATACAGCTCAAGTTAAACCAGCAGTGCATGCCTTCATCAAAATCTCCAAGACGATTCGATTGTTTTTTATAAATGTTGGTACAGAGAGGCAACTGTCTACATTGATTTCCCCACTTCTCTAAATGCAAGTCGAAATCGATTTAAAATGCACAGATAGCTAACAACTAGTGTCTAGTTTTGGATGTGGACTTATGGCCTGGGCTGTTTTTTTTCTTAATTGATTTAAACTAGAGGTGTCAATCGGGCCGTAAAACACAGGTACGGCACGAGCACAATACGTTTAAAAGTGGTCCGGCAAAGCATGAGCACGCTACCGGTCCGGCACGACTCAAACATGTTATCTTAATAGCCCGGGTCTAGAAAAATGAGCTTAAGGGCCCGACCTGAGCCCGTTATAGACCTAACCTGGCCCAAGCATGATAAGGCCCATGACCCGGCTTGTTTTAAAATATATATATATATATAATATGAAGATTATATATTTATAAATAATATAAAAGTTGTTTTAATTGTGAACAATAACTTATAAAATACTAATAATTATTCATTTTGATTATCTTAAACCCATAAAAAGTTTTGTTAAAACATTACCAAGTATAAATAATGATCATATGATTCATATATCATATATTTCTTTAGTTTATTGGCAAAGAAAACAAATGATCGATAGAAAATGTAAGTTATTTTTCATTTGTTTTTGTTTGGTATACTATGAACTTAATTTTGGACTAATTTCTATTTTTAACTACAAACGAGCCCGTTAATAGGCCCGGTCCAATATGTTATGGGTTTGGCCTGTGGACCGGGCTGGGTCTTACATTTAAGTAAATGGGTCGGTCCAAACCCGAGCCTGTTAAGACGTGGGCCAGCCCGCACGGCCCGAAGCCCGATTAAACGGGCTGGGCCGATCCATTTGCCACCTCTAATTTCAACTAATTTTCAAATGGGCCGGGTAGCCTTATGCCCTGGGCAGGTTTTCTTTCTAATCTTGCATTCATTTGTTTGAGAGTAAGGAACAAAATTAGTCGTATAAAGAAAGGAACAAAATCAGTGATCAAAATGATTACACATTTACATACAATCTCGGGATTAAGTTTGGCCTAGTTTAACACTAAATTTATTTACCAAATATATGGATTTCAAATCAACCAAAAAAAACCTTCTCTACTCCGTCAAACTCAAACCTCTTCTAGGGTTTCAAAATCTTTTTTGTTTCCGTCCGACGGTGCGTCAATTGACGTTGTCGTCGGACTGGAGTTCGAGGGGAGATTTTTGTGGTCAAGCATGTTTGTTGGTGGCAATGGATCAAGGGATAAGACATATTCGAGAGTGCGGGATATGGAGACATCGGTGGCTTTGAGTTGCAATGCGGCTTGTTTCGATGGTATTTTCTTGAACGGTAGACCATCCTATGGCCGCAGCGAGGCGACCTGGTGCAAAGATGGGGACAACGACGATCTGCCTGGGTTAACTGTTTTGGGTCAGGTTTGCTTGCCTCGCTTTCTGGTGCAGATCTGCATTAATGAATAGTTGTTTGACTCTCTGACGCGAATGGGAACAATGTTGTTGCACGGGTGGATACCAATGGCTAAGACAACGATCGATGGGTAAGACGGCGGCGGAAACACAGAGGCATTGATCTTTCCTTGGGCTGAGTTCTCTAGGTGGCCTGTTCTTGGTCCATTGTTTGGAGGTTGGGCCTGGGTTTTTTATGGGCCTAGGATTGAGTCTTTTTATTTTTAGTTTTAGTTTTGTTTTGTTTTTGGTTTTTAGTTTTTTTTTGTGTTTGCGTCCCTTCCTTTTGGCGAAGGTGTCCCTTTCTTTGGGCGAGGGCATTAGGATTTTGGTTTGGTGGTTTTGGTTGGGTTACGGTTGGTGTCATGTCTAGGGACGATCCGTGTTAACGCCAGTGTTTTCTTGTTGTCAATGTAATTAGAAGATTGTCCCTGCATATATGCTGGTTGTTTTGGTATATAGTGTTTTGCTATAAAGAGGTATTGAGGCTTCTGGATAGAGTTTGAGTGCGGAGACTTGTTGTTCATCACCGAGATCTCCCATATATAGTTGTAATTCTATTATCTTTAATGAAAATCTTGATAGTTTTCCTAAAAAAAGTTTGGCCTAGTTTAACAAAATGATCGGTGAGTGACAATAGCATCTAAGTCTTGAACCGACACGTAACCATCTTTGAGCAATGTATTTTTTGTTATTTTCTGGTCAAATATAATCTTCTTCAAAATAAAAAAAAACTCGACAAACACTATCAGGATTAGTACTTTAACCAACAAAAAAATTTCGTCGGCCTGTTAATCCAATTTGTCGGCTAAGATCTTAGCCGACGAAAGCTCGTCGGTTATGATGTCGTCTTCAAAGACTCGTCGACTATGACTTTAGCCGACGAAACTATAAGTAGTCATCAGCTATAGTCTACTACTTTAGCCGACGAATTCTTTTACATTTTTCGTCAGTTAAAGTTTAGACTAAAGCCGTTGAAACATTATTTTGTCGACCATAGTCTGAGACATTGACCAACGAAAAATATTAAGAATTTTTCGACTTAAGTATTTAATAAAAAAATTAAAAAATACATATAGCCGACGAAAAACATTATAATTCGTCGGCTCAACATTGGAAAATAAATAAATAATAAAGCCGATGAATTACACCATATTTCGTCGGCTAAATACTACTATAGCCGACGAATTAGGCGTTATTTAGTCGGCTAAATACTACTATAGCAGACGAAATAGGCCAAATTTGTCGGCTAAACCTTGAAAAAAAATGAAAATATTATAGCAGACGAATTATGGTAAATTTCGTCAGCTTTAAGTCCACTCCAGCAAAAAAAACCCTGAAATTTCTAAATTACCATTCCAAACAATCTGTAAATTACACCAAAACATCTTAAATTATAACCAACAACACCATCAATGGTGACAACATGATTTTCATTAAAATATTTAGAAATTGTTTATGAACACATAAAACTATAAAAATTAATTAACTACACAAAATCTATATCGTCTAAATTTATATCGGCGCCAGAAGGAAGTTGTTGCTGAGGAGGTTGCGGCGACTGAGGTAGCGGTAAAGGCGCAGACATGGATAGAGTCAGAAGTCCCTGAAGCTGGGCAGCTGAAAACTCCTGCAACTACCGAAACATTTGCTGCTGCGCCGCTTGTTGGGTTGCATATACCGTGACATTATACTCTTGTAAGGCGGCAGTATATGCTGTCTAGGCGGCAACATAAGCGGCAGCTTGAGCTCGCGTCTCAGCGGCATAAGCGGCTTGCTCTTCCTGTAGTCTCTAAACTTCCGACTCTAGCTGATTCGTTCTGCTACTGGTCGAGGCTACTTTTCTTTGAAATCCTAGAGTTGTCTTCAGGACCCCCTCGCCTACCTTTCCTAAACCCCGGTAGTAGAAGTTGTTTCCTCACGCTGGGAAGGTTGTGCCTATAATCCTCGCCCCAACTGTCGGATTCGAAGGGTCGATCCGGGACATGGCTTCGAACATGTCTTCCTCTTGCGTGTCGGGCCATGTCTCCCTCACTATACCAGCCATCACCTCGTCACTAGTCTGCCTCACCTTCGCCTAATTGGATAAAAAAAATAATTAATTAACATTTTGACATATATACATATATAAGTTAAAAATTTTGAAAACGTAAAATGACTTACAATATCCTCTTGGGCATCAGAATATGTTTTCTCGTACGTATAGACGTACCGGTTGACTTCTGGATGTTCCTTGGCCGCCTCGTCTATCAACGATGTGAACGGTCTAGATCCGGCATGATGGTTCCTTGTGTTGCATTGCCGGTCCTGCATCTGGGAAACGACTTGCAAAGGAAAAAAATAAAATATTAGTAAAATATTTAAATACGTACTAATAACAAAATAACTAATTAATTTTTTAATTACCTGTTTATGAAGGTTGTTGAATTTTGATATCAGAAGCCAACGCCACTCGTACTCCCTAAACTGGAATTCAACAATGATACTAGAACATGAGTTCTCACGCGTAGTTCAGTGGGTCTGCAACTCGTTCTTCCACTCCTTGTACCTACAGATACCACAAAAATATTAGAAATATTATTAATTACACATACAATTTTATTTTTTCATTAACTTTCCAACGTACCTTCCCCATGCACAACGTCCGTCCAAGTGTTCCTCAGGTGCTGGGGAACGTCAAACCACACCTGCATTTAACCGTTTATTAGTTTGGTTTTTTCATAAATCAACAATATAATACATAATATTAATTAAAAATTTTGTAACTCACCGACATCGCGTTGTGGACTATGTCCTTAACCTCATGTGGGACCTCGCTCCAGTCTGACCACAACATAGGGACTATATTCCTAATAAGCTCTCCCACGCGACTTGAGTACATCCTTGTCTTCCCGCCCAATACTACGTTGTCATTCCCATCAGTATCGATAACGATCATTCCTGGGGTACTCACGGTCTTCTCGAGAGTCTTCCCTGTGACGAGACCTCTCTTCTTCCTTGTCGGCTTGGCCCCGACGATGCATATCATAAATTGATTATTAAAATATTATATTCTTGTTATCTAATATGCAAATAGGGATTTATTTCCATATCATGGTTACCCAACGAGTAGCAATAAGATGATCAATATGTAAAAAGGTTTTGTATAACAACAACCTCATTGATGACTTTTACCAAACACTTTATGTGCACTTCTTCCATTGTTCTTAAAAACTCAGGAAAAAGAAGAAGATAATCACATATTTTGAAACGATTACACCCATCTGCTTTAAATTAATAAAATCTTCCCAGACAAAATCATGATTATTAGTGAATCAAATCAAACATAACCATTTATAATCTGGAAATGGAACATGAAGCAATTGTGGAGAAAAAAAAAGAACAATAGTAGCCCCTCACTCTCTATTCCTTTTAGATCAAAGACTTAGACAACAACAGCAACATAGACTAGGTGGTGGTGGCTCAGATCAATTTAACTATTATTTTTGTCTGATGTGAAGTGGTGGATAATTAGAAATTAAACAACTGGTATGCAATCTTGTTTGAGAGAGAGAGAGAGAAATCAGATTGATGAAATAGTGAGAATGTAGAGTGGTATGCAATGTAATTTTGTTGCAAAACTGACTATTATAGTCATTTTGTATTTAAAATTAAGATAGTCAATCACTATTTGGTTTTGGGTCTGAACTTATATCCTGATTTGTTTAAATCTTTATAAAGGTGGGTTATGTGTGTTATATATCTTTTTGATGTAGTTGTTTGTCATTCTCTCTTAATTAAACTATATATTAATTTGCAAACAACCATATATGCATCAGTATATATTAATTTGCATCAATATATACAAATATATACAACCATAAACTTAAATCAATATATACATCAACTTCATCATATGCAAACAATATATGCATCAATAATTTAAAATAATTTTTAATAAGTCAAAATATGCAGCAATATAGGGGTGGGAATTTGGACCCGAAATCCCGATCCCGAACCCCTCCATCCCGTACCGATACCGAACGAGACGGGACAAAAATTTCAGATACGACGTCCCGATACCAAACCCGATCCCGAATTTCTTAAATGGATCGGGATCGGTATAGGCTCTATCCGTCCCGATCCCGAACCCGTCCCGAATTTTTAGTAGAAATGTAGCTATTTAGAACTAAAAATTGCATATTTTCAGGATCGGGATTGGTCCCGACATGTCCCGAATCCCGACCCGTCCCGTACCGAATTTCGGGATCAGGATCGGTATCGGGATTACTATATTAACTTCGGGATCGGGATCGGGATAGGTCAAATCCCGACCCGTACCGTACCGATCCCAGCCCTAGCAATATATACAAATTTGCAACAATATATATAAATAATTCAAAATATATACAATATATACAAATATGCAGCAATTTATAATTAGTAATGTATATATACATAAATAAACCCTAACACCAAAAATCAATTTAAAATCTCAAGGCAAAATCCTAAGAATTTGAATTTCTTACCGTAATTTGCTTGAGAATTCGAAAGTGAGAGAGAGGATGTGGTGGACGAGGCAGTGGAGGCGGAGGAGAGAAAAAAAGAAAATAGGGTTTCTATTTTCGGGCTCGCTGGGTTCTGCTTATATAGGCAGAAGTATAACCGACGAAATAAAAAAAAATCGTCGGCTATAATTATGATTTTCGTTAGCTACAGTGTAATTTTAGCCAACAAATTTTCAACAAATTCGTCGGCTATTCTTATAAATTAGACGGCTTATTTTTTTATTTACTTAACTATAGCCGACAAAATTTTCAATAAATTTGTCAGCTATAGTACTTTCTAAACTTATTTATTTAATTTATTTTCATTGTTTTGTTTTATTATCATTTTATTTAATTTATTTACCTATAGCCGACGAATTTTTGATAAATTCGTTGGCTATAGTCCTTTTATAATTTATTTAAGTAATTTATTTCCAATTTATATGTTTAATTATATATATTTTTACTTATTTAACTATAGCGGACGAATTTTCAATAAATGCGATGGTTATAGTACGTTTTATACTTATTTATTTAATTTATTTTCATTTTTTGTTTTAATATCATTTTATTTAATTTATTTACCTATAGCCAACGAATTTTCAATAAATTAGTCGGCTATAGTCCTTTTATAATTTATTTATGTAATTTATTTCCGCTTATCTCATTATGTAAAAATATGTGTATGAGAAAAAATTCATCTAGATCTGACAACGTTAAGAACTCGATCCGAACAGTTAATCCAGTAAGTCAAACCCCTAATCACATGGAAACGGTCATTTAACCGTCTAAATTATGTATTTTACCCGGACGTTAAACTGAAAATAGTTTCAAATCGATGAGACGCAACCAGTGGTACAAAAATTTTATGAAAAATAACCATCGAAGATAGGGCTACCTCTAAGAATAAAGAATGAAAAATTTCATTGACCGCAACTATCGGCACCGAGACTTTACCAGAATTACGTGATTTTTCAACCGTAGACAGATTTCACCATTTTGGCCATATCTTATTTCACAACTTTTTTCGTTTAAAGCTTCTACCTATAGTTTGTTTTTAAAACGGAACATTTAATTACTTAACACTTGGTAAACAAGTTATACAACATTAGTAGACATATTGTAATTATGATGATCAAACTTGAGAAACAAAAAACCGACCATCAGATTTCATCATTATGTTGAAATATGTGTATGAAAAAATTCATCTAGATCCGACAACGTTAAGAACTCGATCTGGACGGTCTATCTAGTAAGTCAAACCCCTAAACACACAGAAACGGTCATTTGACCGCCTAAATTACGTATTTTGCCCGGACATTCAATTGAAAATAGTCTCAAATCGATGAGATGTAACCAGTGGTATAAAATTATTATTATTTATTTAACTATAGCTGACGAAACATTAAGGTATTCGTCGGCTATAGTATAGGGTTTAAGGTTTAGCCGACGAAACACTAGGATATTCGTCTGCCAAGATAGTTTTAAACGACGAAATATGTCGTATTTCGTCTGCTAAGATAGTTTTAGCCGACGAAATTTTGTCCTATTTCGTAGGCTAAAACTTAAAAAATACATAAAAATCAGGTTGTTTAATGTAAACCATACCAATTTCTTCATAAAATCACCAAAATTCAACCAAAATATGAATTCAACAGCTTGTAGCATACAAATTCAAACTAAGAAGGCTCGTAATCGGAATCATTCTATAAGTCTTCTTCGGTGTCAAAATTAATTTCTGGACTTCTATGCATTTCCTCATTACCAGATTCTTCGTATGTTTCTTGATTTGGATCAACATCAATAAGCTTTGCGTCAAAATCACGAATTCAAACTGAACGATCCGATTTAAAATTATTAAGGCGAATTGTAGAGAAGTCAGAAATACCTATTGCGCTGTGCTCTTGATACGCAGTAAACATTTCGAGGGTGCACAATGTTGACTACTTTCCACGCGTCACCCTTAACAAGGTCATCAAGATAAAACACTTGTTTTACCGATGTGGCAAAAACAAACGAGTCATCTTCATAACATCTTATAGCAGTGTTTATTGATAAAATTCTGTACTGATTGATCTTCATGCTCTGAGGACTGCTAGTATCAAACCATCTACACTTGAAGAGTTGCACTGTCATGCCTTGCCCATAAATGAGTTCCACCACTGAATCGAGAACACCATAATAGTCAACTCCATTCCGCCCACCATGTGTCATCACCCCAGAATTTTGTGTTCTCCATCTGTTGTCTCTTTGTTCACATATAAATTGCATGTCATTCACCTTGCACATCGGATAAACTCTTGACATTATCGGCTTCATCGCTAGAAGTGTTAGTTCGTGTGATCAATTTAAGTGACCATCGAATTGAATATGGTTCATCTGCAACTAAATATTTAATGTACTGTAAATATGGATATTTATGCAATAAAAGAGTCATGAACAAAAATAAAGAATTGCGTACCCATCCGCCAAAATAGTTTGTGAACTCCTTGTTGTGGTAGTTGAGATCACCTTGAATGTCTGGACAGTATAAATGGATGTCTTTCCAGTATTCAACTTCTTGACACTTAATCAATACCCATCAGTGGGCTATGACTAGCTCATGTGGTTGCAACTTGTATGAGTCTGGCAAAATTCCATAAACTTTAACATCATAAGAGACTGTGGAAAGGTTGAACTTCGGTACATCTACCGGTATGGTTTGTGGAGTTTCCTTCAACGCTCCTAAATACAACTTTATGTAGGTGACGCACTCGTGCACAATATATGCTTCAGCTATACATCTTTCAGGTGCGGATTTATTAACCACATAAGCTTTGTAATCTCCAAGTTGCCTATATATCAATTGTTGCAAAGTGTTATGATTATATATTGAACATGTATAATGAAAAATTCGGGAATAGTGTACTGGATCGGTAAGCAATAATTGCTCAGGAAGATATATCGTAAGGTGAGGCATGATGTCAAATTTACATATGATATAAATAATGTCCTCTTGCATTTTTCGGATGTCAGATTTTTTCACATCCCCTGTGCATAATTTCTGGAAGAATCCTGACAATGCTACTAACGGCTCTACCAGCTAACGGGGAATGAACGGTCGAATGAAAACAGGAAAGAGACGTTGTAGTAGGATATGAAAGTCATGATTCTTTAACCCGTACATCTTATAGTCCTGAAAGTTTACACACCGGGCTATATTTTCTGCATAGCCTAAAGGATACTTCACAGAACTCATCCACCTAAAAATTACGTTCTTCTGGTCAGGCTTAAAGGTGTAAAGAGCTTGAGAAATTTTTTTCTTTCCTTCTTTCAACCACAGATGTCTTCGTATATCCATTTTTTTAAGATCAATGCGTGTCTTAGGAACGTATTCGTCTTCCTCTCCAAGTTCAGCACTGTGCCCACTACACTGTCGCACACATTCTTTTCTATGTGCATCACATTGAGGTAGTGTTAGATCAACAACTTACTCTAGTAAGAGAGTTCCCAGAACATGCTCTTATGTGTCCAGAATTTGTACATGTCGGGTCTTATAGGTATTGCCGCCACAATATTAGGATGATTGCTGAGCTGTCCAAAATCGTACTCATTAAGCACTGCTAAAATTTCTTCCCCCGTCTATTTTCTAGGAGGCACACCGTTTTATACATTCTCATCAAATGTCTTATCATCGAACCGCCATTCATGATCATACGGAAGGAGAGTACGGTGACCCAATTTGCATATCTTTTTGCAATAGCTTCTGCTCCCCTCATAGCTAAGGTACTCTAGACAAGTATTGTATCTCCTAACAACGTTGCCTGATAACATCCCACGGACAGGAAAATCACTGATGGTACCAAAAACTATGTCATGCATCTGAAACATCTCGTGCATGTGCTTGTCATAAGTGAGATGACCAACGTCCCAAAAAAACTTAAACTCTTCAATCAAGGGTCTCAAATACACATCGAGACATTTCCCTGGATAACGGGCCCCGGAATCAACAAACTCAACATATTGTACTCCTTCATGCACATCCATGGAGAAAGGTTGTACGATACCAAAATCACCGGTCATACACTGTATTGAAGACTCATGTTGCTAAAAAGGATTGAACCCGTCAGATGAGACCGCAGTCATTCTGCATGCATGGATCTTGATATAAAAAAGTCCAAGATCTTTCAGGATACATCAGACCTTATAATGAGCGGTAGGAAGACGATGGCCGTGGGGCAGCATCGAAACAGTGTACTGTAGATAATCATCAACAACCTTCATGATCGATTTTGTCTCAACTTTACTCTTCATTACGTCCATCACACTTTCAAGAACCGTCTTCTGACAACTAGGATACACAGAAGTCTGTTTGAAAGAAAGCAGTTTGTTGTACTTGTCAATACCAGCAGTGTTGACAACTCTAGGGAAAGACTGCACCGGGTCAGGCATATACTATCCTTGAGAGCATACACCTCTCTCATAAGGAAACATATCGTTGATGAAGACCGTTGTTGGATCGTTGTATGTACTACTCGTCTCAGAAAATTGTCCATGATCATGCGGACCCCCTGATGATGTTTCACCATGATATATCCAACATTTGTACTTCTTCCAAAACCGGTTACTCTTCAGGTGCTGTCATACTTTGTCAATCGCAAATCGATGCATATCACTGCGACACTGATATTTCATGAACGTGCAATAGAAAATTATATTCCTGTTAGCATTAGCCAGCGGATATTCAATAAAACTAATAACTCCTTTAACATATATTTTGTCTCATTTTGGAAGCGAAATGTAATATCCCACATCGACCAACGGAGAGGGTGATGTACATCGGTGACACCCATCTAGCACGAGGCCTTTTGGGAGCTCAGTGGCTTTGGAGGGGATGAGAACTCCGAAATTAAACTTGCTAAGCTTAGAGCAATCCCATGATGGGTGACCCCTGGGAAGTTGCTCTGAGAGCTCCTGGAAACAAAACCGTGAGGGCCGGCGGGCCCAAAGCGGACAATATGGTGCTACGACGGAGATGGTCCGGGATGTGACAGATTGGTATCAGAGCCACTCTGCCGAGGGGTGCGAGTGTGCCGACGAGGACGTCGGGCCCCTAAAGGGGGTGGATGTAACATCCCACATCGACCAACGGAGAGGGTGATGTACTATATATGTACATCGGTGACACCCATCTAGCACGAGGCCTTTTGAGAGCTCAGTGGCTTTGGAGGGGATGAGAACTCCGAAGTTAAGCTTGCTAAGCTTAGAGAAATCCCATGATGGGTGACCCCTGGGAAGTTGCTCTGAGAGCTTCTGGAAACAAAACCGTGAGGGCCAGCGGGCCCAAAGCGGATAATATCGTGCTACGACGGAGATGGTCCGGGATGTGACACAAAACCCAACTCTTATCCATATCCTAAAAAGATAACAAAATATATATGTATAACTCTAATTAATTAATTCCATATATAAAATTTCAAATCATTTAGTATTCTACAAAAATGAATTAATAACAAATTAATAATTAACACACATATATATATATATATATGTTTTATATATATATACTAATTACATAACATTATTATATATCAACACATCAATCATCACAAAATCATAATCAACAACTTAATTAATTCATATCATGCATCAACACAATATTATAATTAAATTAATTAACATATATATACTCAATCAAAACGACAACTTATTAACAACAACTTCATATATATTATCAAATCAAAATCGATCAACTCAATCAAACTCAAAATTCATTAATTCAACTCAAATAAAACTCAAAATCAATATTATATAACTCCAATAAAACTCTTAAATCAACTCAAAATCAAGATATATACACATATACATACCTATATATAGCTCCACAAACTAATTTTGGACAGATTTCGACGACACCCAACAATATCGACAACACTTACCCAAACTTTTTCTCTCGTTTTTTTTTTTTTCAAATGAGCTGTTGTCTAGATTTGTAAATATAAGGACTTTTAGCCGACGAAATTATTTATTTCATCGGCTATAGTTTACAGAATATAGCCGAATAAAAAATTATTTTAGCCGATGAAATAAATTTTTATCGGCTAAAAGTAGACTTTAGCCGACGAAAAAAATTCGTCGGCTTGTTTTTTTATTTCGTCGGCTATAATGTTTATGCTGGTAGTGAAATTTTCGAAACAAAAAATAAACAATTAATCCATGAATGGATTGGATACTTGAGAAATTACTCATATAATAAGAGATTTATATTTCAGCTGGACGAATCTATAACACCACAACTAGCAGTACTGCAATGGTCTGAAATTAAGCTAATGACTTTGTCAACCTAACAAGTGCGAGAGTGTCTGTTTTCACGACCACAAAAACACGAGTCTCATGGCCAAGATGCTTCTTCGATCATCTCCACCACTCAAATTATTTGGAAACCCTTTCACCATCTCCATTCTTCTCCAAAACCAAACAAAACAAAACGAATTACTTCATGCACAAATTATCCCCCTTTATAGTGATTCATGCAAATTTACGTACGTCCTGATCGAGAGTCGTAAGCAATGCCAAGCAAGTTAAAGAAGGCAATCGGGGCAGTGAAAGACCAGACGAGCATAAGCCTAGCTAAGGTCTCCAACGCCTCCACCACCGCCAACCTCGAAGTCACCATCCTCAAAGCCACCTCCCACGACGTCGTTCCCATCGACGACAAGTACGTCCATCAGATCCTCACCCTCATCTCCTCCTCCAAATCCAACGCCGCCACCTGCGCTCAAGCCATCGCCAGACGCATCGGCAAGACTCGCAACTGGATCGTCGCCCTCAAGTCCCTCATGCTCGTCCTCCGTATCTTCCAGGACGGCGACCCCTTCTTCCCTACCGAAGTCCTCCACGCAATGAAACGTGGCGCCAAGATCCTCAACCTCTCAAACTTCAAAGACGAATCAACCACATGTCCCTGGGACTACACCTACTTCGTCCGCAACTTCGCTCTCTACCTTGACGAGAGGCTCGACTTCTTCCTCACCGGAAAGCTCCAGCGGCGTTTCACGTACCAGCAGCGAGATCAACATTCCATTATCGTTAACAACAACCGTAGCCGGCGAGGGAGTAGTAACGAACCGGTGGTTCGTGACATGAAACCGATAATGTTACTAGACCGAATCCAGTTCTGGCAGAAGCTTCTTGATCGAGCCATTGCCACTATCCCATCCGGTGCGGCCAAAACGAACCGTTTAACTCTCATTTCCCTCTACGCTATCGTCCAGGAAACGTACTATCTGTACAGAGACATTTCCGACGGGCTGGCGTTGCTTTTGGATAGCTTCTTTCATCTCCAATACCAGTCATGCCTGAGTGCTTTTCATGCATGCGTAAAAGCCTCGAAGCAATTCGAGGAGCTTTCTAGTTTCTACGAAACGTGCAAGGCATTAGGGGTTGGGAGGACGTCAGAGTATCCAAGCGTGCAGAAAATCTCTGAGGAGCTGATCGAGACGTTGCAGGAGTTTGTGAAAGACCAAGCTTTGTTTCCAGGTCGACCTTCGCCGTACCATTTGAATAAGAGTTGTAAAGATAAAGGAACGGTGACCAGCACTGAACAACAATTTGAAAATGCTAATTCGGAGCTGTACGAGGGTACTGAATCGGATTTTGGTTCAGCTTGCACGTCGTTATCGGATTTGGCGAATGTTGGTGGCATAGAAAATGGGGTTAGCCCTTCAAGGTCACAAGATTTCTTAACCTCCGATGAGCAATTGTCCGAGAAGACTATGTCTCCGTTACAGTCACCGTTACCGGAATTCATGATTGGTAGTAATGATAAAGAACCGAACCAACAATCTTCGTCGCAGGTTGATCTTTTGGACTTGTTTCAACCGCGACAAACAGATGAGGTTCGACAAGCTAATCAACAAGGTGAACAACCTCAATGGGAACTTGTTCTATTTGAGTCTGCAAATCAAAGTGGTGCGATGGAAACATCACAGATTACTTCTCCTCCTCCCAACCTGTTTGCTTCTCTTTCTCCTAATAACATGTCTCCTAATCTGTTGGAGCCATCGTCCAGCCCGGACTTGGACTATTTCTTTCAGAATTCTTCGACGAGCAATGCAGTACATGTAACCAATCCATTTCTTCAAGACATTGAGGGCTTTGCAATTCCCACCTCTAATGAGACAAGTAGTAATGTTGGCCTAGAAACTTTTGACGATTTTTCTTTCCCTTCCACATCTCAGCCATGGCCGCCGCAAACATTTTGTGTGCGGAGTTGCAGTGGGAGCACATTGGCAACAGCATTTGTGGCTGAGAGTACGGAACAAAGTGGTGTAAAGAACTCAAATGAGAGGGCAGTAACCCCAGTATCTTGTGCGTTGGATACGATAGATAGCACAGTGGTTCCAACATTTCATGCAACCTTTCCGAATGAGACTGAAATTGCACCAACATTTTCAGCTCAGAGTGGGGAAGGTAGCTCAATGCCAGCATCCTTTAGTGCACAGGGTACAAATAATAGCATAACGGCACCAACATTTCAAGCAGACTTCCTGAGCGATAGGGCTTTTGCAGTTTCATTTGGTGAAGAAAAATTGAAGGAGACTGAAGTTTCACCAACATTTTCAGCTCAGAGTGGGGAAGGAACCTCAATGTCTCCATCCTTTTGTGCACAGAATATAAGTCATGGCTTAACGGCACCAACATTTTTAGCAGAATTTCTGAAGGATAGAACTTTGGCCCTTTCAATTTGTGCAGAAAATTCAGATAACAGCATAACGTCGCAAAACTTTGAGGAGCTGACTCCTAATGGGAGTATAGCATCAACCTTCCGTTCAGAGGAACGTAATGAGTTCATGACCATGCCAACTTTCTCGACCAGAAGTGCAAGTGACAACGAGACCCCAAAAGTGTTTGGTTCCCCGGTTGGTATCGAAAATGATGATCCGTTCGAACCCTTCTCTAGCGTGACAAGTACAAGTGAGCCTATGTGTAATGGAACAATGAATCAAGAAGCTGTGTTGCTTCAACAAAGACAGTGGTTGGAGCAACAAAACAAGATTATTGCTAAGCATTTGACTTGATTTGTAATTGTAGCTTTGTCTTGGCGGTATTGCAATGGCAATCCTTTTTTCTTTTCATTTTTTTGAAGAAGCTCTACCGTTTTTCCCTTTTACATTTACTCTAGCGAACAATCGAAACTCCGGATCTATCAAATTCTATCTCTGGTGTAAAAAAATGATGGGGTAGTTGATATAAATTGTATGTGGATGTTAGACATGATTACAATGGTCAAGGAATTAGTATAATGGTCAGTGTTCCAATGTTCTAAAGAAGGTTCAAAATTCAGTCGAAGACAAAGCTTAATCGTTATATGAAATTTCAGTGTATCATTTCTGTACAACTTGGTCATTTTACAAAAAGCACAAGTCAGTTTTGATTTTACCAAACACCTTCCACTACTTTTTGTCACTGACAACTTATAAAAAGTCAGTTTACCAAACACACAGCTACTTTACTTTTCAGTCACTTATTTTCAAAAATAAGTTAAAGTCAACTTTTCTTAAAAACACAGCTTCACCAAACACGCCCTTAACAATCCTCTTGTGTCACAAACTACACAAGTCCTCGCAACAAGACACCGCAATATTGAGGCCTAAAACAGGCCCTGGTGTCATCATCCCATTTTATTAGCCCATTGGATCAAACACTGTTGTGAATGAAAGTGAATGGAGTGAGGGAGGCTTTACAGCTAAATTGATGCAGCTGCTTTACAGTGAGATAGAGATATCACGGGAAAGATATATGTGACACCAGAAAAGGAGTCTACTTTTCTTTAGCAGGGATAGCATCTGATGCAAATGCAACATATATGATAGGGTACCCTATATGACAAGGGTACCAGTAGTAGTAGGGTATAATACAAGAGAGAAAAGAGAGGGTTCTGTGTGACTGGTGGGAGGGGAAGGCAGAAGGGGGCAAGCAAAACCATGTGACAAACTAGTGAAGGAACAATTGGACCACACATGACATCCATCATATCACATTACTATAACAGTTTCATTATTCACATTCATATCTAATAAGTTTTGTTCATAAAAGGAGTTGGCTCCCTTTTGCTCTCTTTTAGGTCATCTTACAATACAAGCTTTGAAGCAAACAAAATCTTTGTATTCTCACTGTATCGAAAGACAAATTATATCAGATGCTATACGGTAGTGAAGGTCCAAACCACAAATTAACATATAGTAGAATTTTAGCACGACCAAGGTTGGCACAAATCTTGCTTTCTCATGTGAGGTCGTACTTAGGTGGTACTATGGAATGGACACTCCTCGATCTTCCCTACATCTATGCCTTGCGTTCCTCCACTACCCATTTTGTCCAATCTCTTCCCCTTTCCCAGATACTCCCTACCAAATATTCAAAGCAAGCTTTCCTTCTCTATAACATTATCAGAATCGTATCCCTCTCACTCATCTTGGTTTGTGACGTGAAGCTCAAACTAACAGGTGCAAATGGAGACGGATTTCTTTCTTCGAATGTGGATGAGTACGTAGTGGGTTCTATACTCATTTTGGTGACCAAACTCATCATGGTTGCTAATTCTTAAAACAAGCATGAAAGGAGGGGAGGGTCCCTAGTTCCCCCCACCTTACCCATCACCAAATCTGCTGAAAGAGAGCCAACTCACCAAGTCACTAGCTAGCTAATGTGTTTCAGAAACTAAAAGCTTTTTCATCATTCACTTCCATTGATTCCCATTCCCGTTACCTCTCACAGGATCACAGAAAGGATAGAAAAAAGCAAAATCTAAGCGCTACAAGCTTGGGGCACATAATAATAACATAATACTATTTGTATTGTACCTATCCTAAGCTAAAAAAACCCAATATCTACATCAAAATCAAACAATCAACATCATCATGAACAGAATTGAAGGGCTCAGATATATAACATTAACAAGATCTTTGGTCAAAAAAGCACACGAAAAACAGTTGCACTCTTTCTATTCTAACTAAAGAAACCCATGTCGTATCCATAACGAACATTGGCTTCTCAAGCAGGATGTACATTAACAAACAAAAACATGTGCTAATGACACCTAAAAAAATTAAGGACAGAAAAATATGACAATGAGCTTCACCATATCATACTGAACCTCTCTCTCTGTCTCTTGCAGATTTCACAGTGAATCAATTAGAAAGATTAAGAAATTAATAAAAAGGAAAAACATACCAAGGATATATATATAATTTTATACTACGATCTATATATATATATATAATTTTAGACTACGATCTATATATAACATAGATAAATATTACGATTAGGTAAAAGAAAAAATTGGGTATACGATGTGTATGCGTTTCTTGCTAGTCCATGCCAAGCATGCATCCTCCAGCTTCTCATTCTTGGACGGTTAAAAAATCCAAACGAACTCCTCCATTTCCCTGTAGTAAAAACCTCGTGAGTCGACAGTTACAATGAGGGTAAAAAAACTGTTGGGACCTTCTAGATGGGTTGGGCATGGCAGTCATAAAAATCCAGTCTGTGACAGCCCAAGTTAGGCGGCAATCAAGGGCACACAGTCTTTTAATACTTCCAAAAACTCGGACTCCGGGAATAATTGGATTCCACAGGCCAAACTAAATATATTCTATCAGTAACAAGGGGTAGATCTGTCTTTTTGATTGATACAGGCGTTCCAGGTAGGATGCTTTAAACAGAAGAGACAGGCAGGCCAGGCACACTAACGGCAGAGTCAAAATAATAAAAGTTTTTAAAGTCAAACACACTTCACAAGGAACAAAATCTCGAAACTGACCTGTATGGCGGGTATCACGCTCTGTCATTCCCTCCAAGTCAGGGAGAAAATGGTCTTTAACCTGCTGCCGGAGAGTCTGTGTAACGCCTTCTTGGCTCCGGCGACCTCCATTTCCGCTAGCTTCTGCAAATGCGACTGAGCTCCGGCCGCCGCGAGCCTTTTCCTGCATCCCTGGCTTCCTCCGGCGAGTATCGCCGAGATTACCATCACCGGAAACTTGTGGCTCACAGCTTCGTTTCTGGGATCCAACATCTGGATCAGCCTCATCACGCTCTTCTCGTCCCTAACCAGCTCTTTCCGGTTCGACCGGACCGTCAAAAGGGAAACGAGGGCTTGAGACGCCGATTCTTGTAGCCCCACCGGTTTCGGCGACTCCATGAGCTTCACCAGTGACCCCATACAGCTCCCAATGGCTCGCTTATTACCATCGCTGATACTAATTGATAAACTCGAGAGCAACGAAACTGAGATTTGCTGAAGGATTGAGTTACCCTGCTTTATGAACTCACTTAATTGAATTAGAAACAAGGTTGAAGATGACAGGACTCGAGCGCAGGGCTCCGAAGCCGAAAGCGAAGTGATGGCTCGGAGGACGTGCTCCAGTGTTTCCGAGCTCAGTAAATCCTGGATCAAATGCATCATTCTCTGCAGCCCACGCTCTTGGATAATCAAAGCTCGGAAATACTCATCGGTCGAGGCTAAAATCGCTAAGCAATTGGCTGATTTCTCTTGAGCGGTAATGGTGCCGGAGAGAAGCAATTGGATTAGTGCCGGCACAGCTCCTTCTTCTCCCAAGGCACTCTTGATCTCCTCCACATTCGCCACGTTTTTTATAGCGCCCACGGAGTGTGTCTGCGTCGCCGGAGACCCGGATCGGATTGATTCGATCAAGACTGAAACGCCGCCGTACGCCGACACTGCCCAGGCGTTTTCAGAGTCGGCGGCGAGAGCCTCGACGGCGACGGCGGCCTTTTCTTTCAAACTGGCTGTCCCGGATTCGAGAATCCTCAGCAACGGGCCCAACCCGCCTTCCTCGAACACCACCTTGCGCGACTCGCTGTTCGCGGCGGCGAGGAGCGAAACTGCTGCGGTGGCTTGCTCCCGGAGGCAAGGCTGGGTGTGGAAATCGAGCAAGTGAATCAGGTACGCGACGTTGCCTTGTTTCGCCACAAGCCCGGCGGCCTTGTGGTCGTCTTTTAGAAGTTGCAGGAGCGACTCGAGCGCCTTGTTCTTGAACTCGACGCCGCCGATTTGGAGGCGCGTGAAGAGGTCCCTTATGAAGAAGGCGAGATTGTCTTTATCGGAGCCGGGAGCGGGGTGGGAGAGAACGATGGCGTTGGACTGGAGGACGCCGGATCTGAGGAGGAGGTCGAGGTCGCGGAGAAGGTTAGAGAGGGAGGCGGCGGCCATGTCGAGGTCGCTCTGCATGTGGAGCTTGCCGCCGGAGAAGGAGGGGAGGTTGCATTGGTCGGAGAGGGCGGAGAGGCGCTGGAGAGTGGAGAGGAGGTTGGGGAGGAGAGTGTAGAGGAGGGGATTCTCATGCCAGTGAGGGGAGTCGGAGATGGAGGAGAGGGAGGAGTGGAGGGAGGAGAGGTTTGAGCGGAGCGGGTGCCAGCGGGAGGAGAAGGATTTGACGGCGAGGGAGGTGCGGAGGAGGAGGGAGAGGGTGGAGTTGATGAGGTCGAGGAGGGTTTCGAGTGGGGAGGTCTGCATTTGGGTCGGGTTAGGGGTCTGACACGAGGCTGGAGAAAAGCCAAGATAATGAGAGGAAGAGGAAGAGGAAGAGGAAGAGGAAGAGGGCAGTGGGCTGAGGATTACGAGTGACTGGGCCTGGGCATTTGTCAGCGAGGACTCCCTTTTCCGGGAGATTGTTTATGGAATTCCGTTTTCTGGGTGAAAATTTTTATACAACAATTTATATGTTTAACCACTTATGTATTAATATTATATTATTTAATCTTAACTGTTCACATGTGTTATGTACATACACTACCGAAGATACTCTAGATTATGAGGTGTTCATCTATTTTCTAAGTACCTGTAGGTTTGCAATTTTAGATTGTGGTTTTGTAAGTGTGGTTTTACTGTCTTCATTTTTTGTTTCTCAACGTTTCATTTCAATCAGTTGAGAAAAAGTGTTACTTGTGGTTATTTTTGTAATTTGGTTGGTTTTCTTTTATGAATCAAAGAAGAAATAAAAATTGTGGATTTTTTTCATAAGGAAAAGTGACACCGGCCCCTCACCGGTTTACAAATTGGGTAAGCAATCTTCTGGTCCAATTTGTTCCCAATTAGCTTCATGTTGTGAATGTTACGAACAATTCAGCTCAATTCCTAACAGTATGCAATTTCGTTGGTTGAATTGCCTGCTATTAGCGGTGTGTGTGATGCGCGATTATTCTTGGTGTTTGTGTGAGCAAGAATATGAGACGTTTTTTTTCGTGTAATTCGGAAAGTAGGGAATATGAGACGTTTTTTTTCGTGTCAAACGGCCCATTGGTCCCTAAACCCTCCTTTTCTTCCTCCCAAATCTCAAACCCTGGAGGATCATCCCCAGGCCACTCTTGGAAACCGTCCTCAACAACACCACCACCGCGTCCCTCAGCCTCTCATCCTCCACGGCCCCCACCTCACCGGCTATGTCGAGGTCTTTGGCCAATTTTGTGTGCTGATTGGCCTTGCTTGTTGTTGGAGCTTCTGTCGCAAGCGGTGGAAATGGATCATTTTCAGGTAATGTATGTCAATCGTGTTGCTAGATGATAAGTTACAATGTGATGCAAGTAATTGACTGATGAGTTATATTTGAGCAGCCTAAGCTGGTAATAAACAATATCGAAGTTCTGAAGAATGCAATTTTGTTAGATGAGAGTTCGTCAGTCAGTGGATCAATGTACCGTGACAGCTTGATATGGAGAATCATTGCTTTAGGTGCAAATGAGAGGTGCTTGCGTCTTGTGCTTGTGGCATCAGATAGGTAAGGTCCATTCCTAGTAAACTGTGACGGTCGCTTGTTTATCTATGCATCACTAGTTAGGAATTCTGATTCATAATGTCCATACCACAGTTACTATTCGTACCGAGCTTACATGGATTTTGGATTTCCTAAACCTTAAACAAGTACCTCACTTGTTTCTCTAGTGAGGTACTTAAACTGAAACTACATTACTTTATACACACTGACATGACTCTTTTTACTTAATCATTGAGAGTAGTGACTGTAATTTTCTAGACTAGCATGTCCCGTGGCCTCCCTGTACATGACATAACCGTAAGACTTATAGTGTAGTATCACAGACCATGTATTTTCTCTGATTGTTAACCATAGCTGTACATTCCTTAATTAAATCATGTGCATGTTATTCTGATGCTGGTGCATATCAAGCATATAATCTTTGTTTGTTCTACAGATCTTTGGCTGGAATGCCCAAGAAGCCAAACTGCATATTGTTACTGATTAATTTAGTCATTCAGAGGTAATAGACTTGTGTAAGTTCAGATTCTTTTTTTTCTTCTTTTGTGTATGCGTGTGAAACAAATCAATCATTTTTTTATTTCTGAAGTTTCAATCTATTAGAGTTCCTGCTGATTTACCATTTTATTGTGTTCCACTTTGCCTTTTTCTCTTAATTTTTTGAAATGCTGTAATTCTTAGTGACTTTTGGCATTATTATTACCATGTTGCAGCGGTTGATAATTGCTGAGGTGCTGGGCTCAAACCCATGGCACCTGTTCGAGCTATATGCACTCAAGCAGGGCAATTACTATCAGAATTAAGTGCCATATTTCTGTGATGTGTAACATCTCCTATGATATTGATGCATGCTACTAGAACTAGAAGCTGCAGTTTTATTGTCTCAAAATAGATATGGTTACCACCCCCAACTTAAACTCCCAAAAGAGCTCCTTTTTCATATCTGAAATGCATATTCAACTTGTCTATCACCATCGATGTCAGTTAATATAATATTTTGGTAACAGAAACACAACTAAAATGGAATGTCTTCGTTTCATCCTAAACAGTCAGCTCTTCCCAATCTGTATATAGTTTTGCTACATGGTTATTCTGTATGTAATTGTTGTTACTTTGTTTGAATATCTATTATTGTTTTTGTTCATGTCAAGGTTGGTGGATAACAAAGATGGCACGTTTGAGGACATTGTGGATTCTTATCTAGCATATTTGCAAGTAAGTTTCTATAGGGACCAACGGAGCATGAAGTATGCATCTTGCTGATTTACCTTTCTATTAGTTGAGCCCTGATTGTATTGTTTATAATGTAGTTCTTTTATAAATTCGTGGGAGTTCGATAGTATACTTAATCACACTTCATATGACTGAGAGATTTGGTCACTTCATTGTCTTCGTTTCTAGAGATATGTTTTGCTTTGTTCTGGTCCTATCCTATTCATGAATCATGATGTAATTTTTATGTGCTGAAGTTGGTCACTCACTTGATTTTCTGATTACTTGTGCTCCGCCTTACTTTTCTGAAAGTTTATTAGTTCAGATTACTGTAGTCAATCCTGCCATGGAGAGAGTATTGGAGTTTCTGCAAAAGTTTGTTGTTGATGCACACAAAGGAAAGATATCAAAAGATAGACTGCGCTTTGGTGCACCTTGGAGACATCCTCCGGCAACTGATGAGCCCACCTTGTGCACTGATTGGGCAAAGGTCCAGCTGATGGATTTTGTGCAGTCTTTCGTCAATACAGAATTTGGAGTAAGCAGTCTATGGATTCTACTGTGTTTTTATCTTGGTAGAATGATGTTATGCAATTGGAACAATAACTTGAATGAATCATTAGGATATTTGTGGTTAGGTGGGGGCTGCACTCATATTACACATTTTTAAACCTCATTGTTTAGATCACTGTGATTTTTCTTTTGCTGGGTTGTTTTTGGGGTATATTTTCTTTTGATTGTTCAAGTATTATGTTTAAATAATATTGCCTCTTAGATAGCCAGTTTAACACATGATACACTTCCTCCTGTTACTTTCTAAAATAAATCATAATTTGATATATTTACTATCCTCAAAGTTCCTGTTGTTATGCCCCCTCCAAACACTTTTTTGTAACTCACTAATAGGATAGAGAAATAAAGAGGAAAAGGCTGGAAAATGCATCAGATCATATCATCATAAGATACATTTGTTGCTGTAGTTGAACTCCCTCCCTCTATCTCTCTCAATTCTGTTTGCAGAAAACAGTAATGTTGTTATTAGTCTTCTGTCGTTAGTGTAGTGATAGTCAAATACATATGTACCTTGTTGCAAGTTAATTATCTAGCTGATTGTAGCCCGGAGATCTTTGACGATCCTTCTGCTGTTGCACTGGTGGAGGTACATACACATGTATTTACTTTCCTGAATCTTATTCACTCTTCCACATTTATTCTGGGCAAATTTATTGTAAATTTCATAGTATGCCATATCCCAGCAGTCACACTTCTAGCTTCTGTATATTTTAATGTCATTATAGTATTTTACATGATCTGTTGGATTGCTGAAAGTCTTTGCAAAGTTTTGGTTGAATATAATTTCTAAAAGTGGACAAAGTACATCTGCAATTTTTTTCCTTGGAAGTTGGCTTGGTAAACTGTTATGCATCTCTGCCATATAAGGTCATGTTTTTTTATCTGATCACTTAGGTTGGTTTGCTCTATGCTCAACGGGATCCATGCATCATTCGCTCTGTATCTAGAGCCATTCAAAGGTGTCTTGTGAGATGGTAAGCTATCTCATGCACTGAAAGTACTAACATGATCATGAAGGTTCTAGCTGACAATTTATGTGCTATCTGATTACAGGCTTGTTCAAGAGAGATTAAAGATGGGTTTCCGGGAATCACTCCAGTATCGTGGCAGCGTATAATACGCGGCCGTAGCTATCGTCATCTGATACTACAAATAGGCTGTAAGTAGAGCATGAGAGAGTTAAACTGTTTAAATTGTTGTTCATTCAAATTATATTATCATGATGAGATAGATTTTGTTAGTACTTAAGGAGATAATGGTGGCAACTAACTGGAGCTTGAAATTCAATTGCTAGTTTGAGCTTTATGTAGTTTTGCTCCACTGTATTGTTTTTGTGGAGAGATTATCTTTCCCTGTTTCACATATGAGCCTAACATGCTTTATGTTTACCTTTCAGGTGTTTCTTGACAAATTCATCACTCATTCGGGGAGTGAGGCCTTCGCTTCAGGTTCATATAAATAGGTAAGTGAATTTCTGGTGCTAGCAATTTATTGTTTGGCTGTCCTTATTGTCTCATGTTCTCTCTGTAGGCAACACAGTCACACCGTGTGCATGCAGCATGATTTACTTTCCCTAATGTCAGGCCTAGCTTATTGCATTTGTGTGACCCCATGAACATTTGTTTTACTTATTGGTTTTGTGACAACATATTGACCTTCTCTTCTTCCGTAGCTTTAACAGTGCAAAGATGGGTAAAGTCTTCAGAAGCTGATCTCGACAAATTTTTTTAGTAGGACTTCCCTTCTCTTGCTTCCGCATAATTCTTTCATTAGTCTCACACTGATTTATGTAGTGGGTCAACTTCTCTTGGTATTCGAACATCAACTGCATACTGACAAGCTATAAAATGGCAGTACAACTGATTATTACTCAACCAGGAAAATCTCTTCCATTACTGTGTAAAGTTGGAATAAAGCTGATCAGAACATATGTTGGGAATTCTTATAACTGAGTTTTTTTTTAATTCTTTTTAGCAAAATCATGGGTTGGTTGTTTGCTGCAGTTTCTCTCTCCTAAAAATAACATTATACTGTTTCAGTATAATCATAACTCAATGTCTCTCCATGTTTAGCATATGGCTGTGGAGCAACCCTTTTGGTAACATTTGATTTGAAGGCTACTAGAGATACCATTTGATATTTGGACAAAAAGCTTGAACTGAGTATGCTGGAGGCATCCTCGTTAATTGATGGCAAGCATTTTTGCTTTTCCTACTAACATTTTCCAACAAAAGTTCAAAGCAAAGAATACATAGGTCAGAATAATGGTATATCACAATTCACAGGTTCATTTTGTGCAAACTTCTTTGTATATCCATAAACATGTTAGAATCTCCTTTCATTCGTTCCTGGAATTTGCTATTTTCCAGAACGTGACATTTTACCAGTCATGATTGATATTTTGTTGAAGAAAATTCATGAGGACTAGAGATCAAAGGTTGAATCCACAAGTCGACCCAGATTGTGAATCAATGTTCATTCCAAATTGTTCTCTTTTGCTCTTTGCAACTGTTAGGTCCCCCTTATTGACATTTCAAGGATTTGCCTCCTCTCTTTGAAAGTCACTCCTTTGCCTATCTGGATTTTTCTTCAAACTTTATCTGTACGGTGCCGAGGTGGCGCGTGGCGATAGGCCGGAATAGCAATTCGAAATAAGTAGGAAGAAATTTCTAAAGCCTCCAAATACTTCCTCTTGTGCAAATTGGAATTAGATGTGAAACACAACCACTCCTTTCTTAATTGTTATACATATATCTATCCCAAATGTTGTATTGAAAGGTCTGGTGCCTCGACCAAAATTTCCCAGTCTTTGTCAGGTGACCCAGCTTGTCCTTCATTGTTGATGGTTATGTGCCTCAAGCATCATCAATCTCAAATTATGTGTGGTTATGAGAACTTCACCATGTTCATGGTGATTTAATATAGGCCCATTATCATATCCTATGCCATTTTATTCAAGTCATAGCCAAATGGCTTTTTGTTTTTTCCGAATTTAATACGCATGACCCATTGCCACAACCATTTCTAAGTTTTTTTCTCTAATAATAAACGAATCTAAACATATACAGCTACCTATTATTACCTTTCTATAATAGGCTAGTATTACTGATCGAATTACTCTTAGTAGAAAGTATCAAGCACACACAGCGCGATCACGCACATATATAAATGAGTTATGATTAAATGACATAATAAAGATATACACGGGTGGATTTTATACATAAATCATTTTGAATGACTAAAATCACCGTATATTTACACTTACACGTAATGCATTTAAGAATCTTTAATTGCACGAATGATAATATAGAATTTTAAGGATGTAAATGTTACTTTTATTGTTGATCGATGTGGTTCGAAGTGATTCATTGCTATAAAATTCAACTAATTAACAAGTGAGAAATGAAACCACTCCATCTAAATCAAGACTTCCAACCGGGGAAAACGAACGTGAGTTTGGCATGTTTTGACCTCCTGGATCGAGGTTTTTAGCATTCAACTTGGTGGAAGTCATATATTTGAACTGATGGCTAAAATTTATTATTCCAAATGATCATATAAGTAGGTAAGGGTGATGTTGGACGTTTCCTTGAAACTTATTGTATAGCCATAGGCAATCCTATCACTTCGCTCACAATTATATAACACTGATTGGGACAAAATTTGTATTATATCACCTGTAAACAAAACTCAAATATACTGATAATGGTCAATTAGTATTTCGTAGGGGCAAGAACTGGAATACACGCCTAGTACGGTACCACAGACGGAGCAATTAACGGGTGGGTATTTATGTAAATTCATGTCGTCATAGTAACTTACAACCACAAATCAAAACCCAGATGCATTCGAATCTACTGTCTAAAAGTTAGTATGTCCTCGTCATAAAAGTTTTTCTGATTCGATCAGCTGCCAATGAATTTCTACATTGTTAATTGCTATTAGTCTTTTAAGGAGATATATGAATAGTTCTTTTACGATCTAAAATGAGTTGTCAAATCAAGGTGCCAACGAAGGTAATCTGTTTTCATCCCATGCATCTACGTATGGTAAAATTCAGCTGGCAATGAACTTTACATTGTCACAGAATAGTTCCATCTTGAACACGTTAAGCTTTATTTTTAGGCTTTTAGCTAACATTCATATTTAGCTGTATAGAAGGTATAAGGATGCACATTGATAATTTGATATTGATCGATACTCTAAATTAGAGATGATCGAGAAAAGTATAGAAAGAGTGACACATTAGAAATGATTCAAAGATCACACAAGGGAGTACAAAAACCTAATTTCCATAAACAAAGTTCATTACAGACTCCCAAGACCGTGATGATCATAACCAAATTATTTATTGTTGAAGTCAACATGCTAATAGAGCTGTGGTTGTATTGTTGTCTTTTAAGCTGAAGAAAAGACTAAAGGCTTTAGTCTTTTCTTCTTCAGCAAGCATACAAGATCAAATCTCTTTATGGAGCGTTTTGTTTCCTCTTGATGGCGTCTTTTGTGTCTCTCTTCTGATCAAGATCCATAATTCAAGTTAATCATAGAGGCTCTAAATCCAATATAAATATCAGTAGCTTAGCCATTAGGTTTTCCTAAGTCATCTAGGGTTCTTAGTTTGAACCATTAGATTTTACAGTTTTCTGTTTTCTCTTTATAAACTCTTGTAAATGGCTTCTGGAGATATGTGAAAACAAGATTTATTCATCCATTTCATCTCATTAATCTTCTTTATGGTATAAGAGCAGTGATCCTTTTAGGACCTGCTTCTACTTCATATTTTCATACTTCGTTCATTATCCCTTCATCCCTAATTCACCTTCAAAATGTCTGAAACTACCAAGCAATCTGCATCAGGAAACAAACTTGAAATGGCTGATTCTAATCCTAACCAGCGTCTTAGCTCAGTCTTTCTCAATGAGTTTAATTGTCTTCCATAGACGAGCCATCACTCTTGCATGTGGAGGTAAATCTAAGCTTAGCTTCATCAGTGAAGACAACAAACAGCCTTCATCATCCTTAGCTGAGTTTGAAACATGACAGTCTCTAGATCATCTAGTCATGTCTTGGCTTCTGAATTCAATGGAACCTAAGCTGGCTAAAATTTTTAGCTACTCAGAATCTGCTTCTCATATTTGGAAGGCTCTCAAAGATATGTATGGTTTATAAACAATGCAACAAGAATTTTTCAGCTCAAAAAGATACCTGACAGAACTGCAACAAGGTAATCTCTCATTTGTGCAATAACATGGCAATCTGAAAACCAAGTGGAATGAGTTGGATCTATATAGGCCACACACAACCGATTCAGCTGTTTTATTGAAGCGAGCAAAAGAGGAGAAAGTTTTTCAACTTCTGATAAGCCTTGGATCAGAATATGAGGATCTTTAGAGTCACCTGTTGATGACACCTGAGCTACCTTCTTTTCAAATGGTATGCAACACGGTTCAACGAGAAGAAGTGAGAAAAAAGGTAATGAATGCTGATATAGCTGTTGGAGAATCAGATGCAAAGATCTCAGAGTCTAGAGTTTTTACAAGCAACAACAGACCTTACAGAGGAAGAAGACTAGATCTCAAATGCACTCATTATGAACGTATTGGACGTTCTGGTATTGGATATCTCAAGGAAACCTGCTAGATTCTTCATCCTAATCTCAAGTCAAAGTTCACTATGAACGTATTGGACGTTCTGGTATTGAACATCTCAATGAAACCTACTAGATTCTTCATCCTGATCTCAAGTCAAAGTTCACTGATGACCAGAAGTATACACGACTTAAAACAAAAATGTCATACAATCCCAAAATCAATTGTGTCAATGGCAGTAACAGCAGATGCTCCTCAAAAGATCTGATGGATTTTACATCCAACCCTCTTACTCTCATCAAAACATCCAACCCTCTTACATCCGACCCTCTTACGCTCTTTAATTTATTTATGGATCCCAAATGTTCTTATTTCTTCTTTTTTAACTCATCATTGTTTGAGATTTCATATAAACCCATCAAAACCCTAAATTCTTTGAACCTCGCTCGATCTCTAACTACGAGTAGGTATCTGTCATATCGATCTTTCTCATCGATTCCAGCCTGCTCTAAAACGATGATGAACTCCCGACGGGTACTGGTGCATGCATACAAATCAGATTGGGGACATAACAGAAAAGATGATTGCAACCCAAGCATATACGCAAAAAGACATCCTTTTTTGTTCCCATATGCCCCTACGTTTTGGTTTCATATCTTGACCCGTCAATCTAGTCCCTTCATTTTTCTACAAACAAGAAAAAAAATCCCAGTATCACAGAATCGAAAAAAGAAAAGAAAATGGAAAGAATAGCCCCTCCACAATAATTCTTATCAGGAACTTCTTGTAGTTTTGTTAAGATTAGACAGAACAAGCGCTAAAACCTCACCGAACAAAGTGAGTGGTAGGAAACACCATAGCTTGTTGGATCTAGCAAGGCTACTTCTTCTTCAATTATCAGAAGCCGCGCGCTGCAATTATATCATGCATTGCATGTGCAATGCTTAATGCCTTTTCCCAAATTAAGTGCTATTGGTTTTCGGCTCTAGCAAACTTACAGAATATAGCTAGCTCTATCCACTGAGTGTGCCTCAGCATTTACCGAACATGTCTATAAGCTTAAACCTTAGAAATTGTTATCATGGAGAATTGGATTGTGAGGGAAAACCTAATTGCAAAAGATCGATCAGAGTGTCTTCCACTACCTGGGACACATGAGGTGGTGATGATGATAGATCAAACCAACAAATATGTTGATTGGCTAAATGACTCAGACACGAATAAAGAATTAACCTAGGTAGATCAAAGCACAGTGACAAAGAATTAACCTAGGTAGATCAGTACTTCAGTGATATATTAATGAAGTTTCCAGACACTGAAACTCGATCAGCTTTGATTTGATTTGATTATAGAAAGTGCAAAATGCAAGATGGAGTTTGATGGATCCAAATTTGATATGGGAACTGACTCAATCCTATTGCTTTTGATGCTTCAAATTAATCCTTAAAATAAAAGGTTAGCCTTCTGTAGAGTGTAAAAACCCAGAAAAAGCTAGGAAATTAAATAAATGTTTTCTTTTAGGCTGGCTTTTCAATTAGGGCATGATTATATAAAGTTAGCGGCATTCGCATTTAGCGAGCAGTAGTGCCCCAACACAGCATGGATCAAATTCATCTTTATTTCTTTGTTGGTTTCTATATATATAATTACCTGTAGCATTAGCATTTGCTTTATCAATCTTAGTCTATATATGAGTTTAGAAAACAATAATGACTGGAAATAGGTGAGTCCAGGATTATTGATCAATACCCTATATACGTAAATTTGCATTATCATTTGCTTTATCAATCTTATTCTATCAGTATACTGATATTATATAGGTTTTCATTTGAATGTTCCTTTGCAAACTCAACCTCTTCTTACTCGATCTGGATTGATGTATACGTATTCTTTCTGATCCTTCATCAAAAACGTATATATCCAACCCCGATTATAATTATCCATTCCAGCTGATATATATATATATATATATATATATATATATATATATATATATATCAGCTGGAATGGATAATTATAATCGGGGTTGGATATATACGTTTTTGATGAAGGATCAGAAAGAATACGTATACATCAATCCAGATCGAGTATATATATATATATATATATATATATATATATATAACCAGCGTATGTATATTAGTATATTTACAAATTAGAGATTAGTATATTAGAATAGAAAATACATGAAATTACAAACTGATCGAAGCCGCCCAGGTTTCGTTTTTTTAGGAAAATCCAATTAAATGCATGCATGCATGACTGACGTCGCTAATTACTTAATTTAGGCTGTGCAACCTAGAGGTTTAATTAGTTTGTAAACAACAATAACTGATCATATAGTACTAATTTGGCTCTTCATTAGCCCATTTAAATGATTTTAAAAAGAAGATACCTATTTGAATATAAGGTGTTATTACTTATGTCCAAATGAACAAATCTTTCTTTAAAGTCTTGACACACATTATTATTTAATGACTATTTTGTCCTCACTTTTTAAACATGCATAGAAAGTAAAAAAGTTGAAAAGAAATGACTTAGTCGGAAACTCATGGACTCCGGACTCCGGTCGCCGGACTCGAGTCACCGTTCTCCGGTCGCCAGAAAATCGTCGGTGGCCCGAAAATTGTATTCCGCCGGAATCTAAAATATATTGAAGTTAATAAACTTTGATTTGAAGTATACTAGTGTGAGGGTCCTTTGTGAATTGAGCATGACTAGACCAAGATTAACCCAATAATATGATTAATTGAGATCTTGTATGTGATTCAAACAGTGAATAAGGCTTGTAGCATGAAGCATGGTGTGAAAGCTGAAGAGCACCACAATGAATAAGAATTGGATTGGACTAGAGATTTGGTTTCTGAAAAAGGATGGGTTTTAGAACAAGAATTAGAGGAATGATTAAGGCATGAGGGCTTGAGTGTTTGGAGAGATTTGGGTCTGGTTGCTTGATCGGATGAAGGCATGAGTGCTTGAGGGCTGGCTTTGAAAATGAAGAATAAGAATTGGAATGAGGAATAGAGATTATTGCTTGAAGGCATGAAAGCATGAGTTTGGGAGGTTTTTCTGGGTTGTTGGATGATGATCTCCGCAGCTCCAAGCCCCTCCTTTTATAGGGCTCAATGATAGTTTTCTAGGAAGAGTTGTAATATTTTAGCTGCATGGTGATAGGAATTTCCTTCTTGAGCACATAACTTCAGCTTTAAAATCTGGGATAAAGATGTATTATGTAGAGCTGCGGGGACAAGTGAAGAAAGTCTTCTGATTGCTGAGTAAAGCTACAGGGAACAGTGAATAAAGTTTTCTGACTGCTGGGTAAAGTTACGGAGGATAGGGGAAAAAGTCTTCTTACTACTGGATAAAGTTACGGGGGACAGTGAAGAAAGTCTTCTAACTGCTGGGTAAAGCTGTAGAGGCAGTGACAGACGCAGGAAGTCACGTTAGTGGGGGCAAAAAATTTAAGGCTAAAAAACAACTTAAGAAACAGCTCACTATTCATTTACTCTTCCTCTCCAATCTTCATTTTTGTAGCTTCTGCTATTTAATCTATATAATATTATGGAATATTGAAGTTTTTTTCACTAATCATATGAAATCTTAATCGGACACTATAAAATTGCAAGCTTTCCACATCAAACATCTAATATCTATCATGAACACATTTAAAAATTAACTCATTATTCTTTTTATAGAGGATAAAGAGATTCTAAATTCATAGTTCATTAATATTTCATTAAAATCTATCAGCATAAAAAACCTACATAAAAAATACGAAAATGGATCACTCAATATTGCTTAATTTTGGACTCAATCCTTATCTAAACACTTAAATTTTAGCTTTTGGTGTGATCAACTGAGCCTATAAATATAGTAATGCAGTTTGATAATATAAAATATATGTATTTATAGTAGAGTGAAATAAGAATATAAGAAAAATCAAGTTTTTAAGAAGGAAAAAGAGTCTCAACAGGTATTCATCAAAGTTGAGTGGGGGCAATGGCCCTCGCTGGCCCCCCTCTCGGTCCGTCATTGTGTGAAGGACAGGGGGAGAAAGTCTTCTAACTGCTATGCAAAGCTACGAAGAATTGGTCTGATGGTTGTTTTACCGACAAGGAGAAGTAAAGATAAAGGATTTGGCCTTTTCTTAATAGTTTTTGGTTGGGAAGATGAAAAAAAAGAGGTTTGGGCTTGGTCTTGTAATAGAAAAAGAAGCAATGAGCTTTGGGTTTGGAAGTCTTCTTTTGGGTTTGTATATATTGTAGTCTAATTCTCATTTTCACCAATTCCGTCACCGATTTAAGTCGTTGAGAATGGGTTCCGGGCCTAAGACCGAAACTATTTAACGACGTTAGACCGGTAAACGAGCGTTATGTGCCTCTGTGACCTTCTACACCATACCCACGTCTACAAGCCCCAAAAATACGTGAATGCGGCTTGGGTCCACATTTAAGGTGTGTTTACTTGGAAAGTTAAAATAAATGATGAATATAATATTCTATAAATCTATAGAATCATGTGTGAATTACGTGTTTTTTCATAATGACATATTAATAGGTCGCGCAATTTTTTAGGTATCAACAACTAGGGTTAATAAACTTCGATTTGAAGTATACTATGGTTAATAAACTTCAATGTGAAGTATGCTAGGGTTAATAAACCTAGATCTAAAATATACTAGGGTTAATAAACTTATATATGAAGTATACTATGGTTAATAAACTTAGATATAAAGTATATTGAGGTTAATAAACTTAGATCTGAAGTATACTAGGGTTAATAAACTTAGATCTGAAGTATAAACTTAGATCTGAAGTATACTGAGGTTAATAAACTTATATCTGAAATATACTGGGGTTAATAAACTTAGATCTGAAGTATATTGTGGTTAATAAACTTCGATCTAGAGTATACTGAGATTATTCTAGTACCAGCATCTCCTCCTTGCTTCTGCTCGTTCTAAAACAGGAACTCAACATCTCCTTCATCTAGCTGGCACCACACACAGACTTATGAATAGAGGGGCCTAATCTGTTTTTCTTATTTTGTCTAACCATGAAAGTCCAGTGAATAGACATACCAATAGGCTAACAAAACTGTGCACCATTCAAGTTCAATTTCTTAAGGGATAAGCATTACATCATTTTAAATTCAGTTTTCTCAAGTAACACATACATAACCAAGGAAAAACAAAGCAAACCTGAAGAAACTGAAGCCGTCTTCACCACCACTCATCAAGCGCCGTCACGATTTTGTTGACGCTTTCTAGATCTAGGGAGGAGGAGGATGGCGAGGCTGTGGAACGCCCGAGGAGCGTCGCCTTCGAGGCTTCGTCGGTTGCGGCTCTAGGGAGGAGGAGGACGGCGAGGCTTTGGAGCGGATGAGGGGTCATTGTCTGCTACAGCAATGGTGGCGTCAGTGTGGCTGTGGACGAGGAAGACAACGTTGATGGTGAGAGAGAGAGAGAGACGACAGACCTGTGGATGTTCGGGAGTCGGCGCCGAGGACGACGTCCCCGTCGTAGGTGACGCCGATTGTGGTGGTGCCCATGGAGTGGGGGCGTTGAGGTTCATGTCGACCATTTTTGTGTGAGACATGGCTTTTGGTTTTTGCTGAGAACAAAAATTTGGGAAGAGAAATAGTGAAAGAGGGGTTCTGATACAGAGGAGAGAGATGACTATCTGGTGAGAAAGAGAGAAGAGGGAGATAAGGATCCGGTAAAAGAGAGAAGGGAGATAAGAATCGAAGTAAAACAGTCTTTTATATAAGTTTAATTGAAATATGTCTTTGATTTTTCTTTCCAGTGAATTAGGATATGACTTTTTTATTTGTGTAAATGGGGCATTCCCCCTCTAAACATTGCTAGCTAATCCAATCTGATCAATCTAATCTAAACTAATCACGGAATCGCCTTTCAATTTTCTTGTGCTGTGGTGTTTGGTATGAAGACGATGCCCCAAAACAAGTTGACTCCATTGGAGCTAGGGGTGGAGACATGTTGAGACCCACTAGGTCACGTGCCTCAATCCTCATTTCACGTACAATTATACTTTAGACAATACTCTATTGCTGGTTCAAAAAAAGGCAATACTCTATTGGTGTCCTACCGTACATTTCTAACAGAAACTCTTATATGCATTATAATTAGGATATTGTTATTAACACACCCGATTTTGTTATTAACACACTTCATCCATTTTTCTATAACTACAATTTGATTGTATTTACAAAATTACCCCTTAAATTTTCTTTGTGATTGGCTCTTGTCATGAAGGGAGTGTGTGAATAACAAATTAGGGTGTGTTAATATCACCACCCTATAATTATAATATATTATATTTTGTGTATCATCTATTTTGATCAGATGGCAAGAGGAGCATGCGCCAACCATTTTTTTTTCATTTTTTTTCATTTTTTTTTCATTGTTTGTTGGTGGAAATGGGTCCATATTTCATTATTTATCATTTTAATATAATATTTTGTTTTCCTACTCTTCTTAATAGACTTCTTTTATCGGGTATAATTTTAATTTTAATAATGGATCTCAAGATACGTAACACAAATATTTTTTTTTCCAATTTTCCCACTTTTCTTAGTAATAGAATTCCAAGTTTAATACTGTAAAATATTTCAAACAATTACATATACATTGTCAAGTATGATGGAGCATTTTTTGCCTGCCGTCGTATAATTTATTCTTACAAATATGTTTAGATATTTTAACAGAACAAACACTCATGTTGAACAGGAGTTAACAAGTATATATACATCAGTCAGAAAGAGTCATCACCCAAGAAAAATAAAATGATAATAATGTAGAGATGTAAACATATACGATGAGACTATTTAAAATATAAAATCAGGTTATTATTGTATATATATATTACATTCAAGTAGTATTAATATTTTATTAAAATAATAATTATTTTGTGTGTCTCATTTGTTTAAAATTTGTGGCTACGCAACCTGAATGGAGCCACACATTAATTGTGTTTTAGTTTCCAACTCCAATTAATTAGGAGAAGATCGATCAAGGGTAGAAGAGTAAGAAGAGAGCGACCATTCTTGATATATATGTAGTCGGGATCAGCGACGGACGTCCGCAACTTTGTTAAACTGAGGACGTCTCTCATTTCTCAGCCAAAAACCGCTGACGATGTCCATTCTCTTGTCGGACGGACAACAGAGGCTCCCCCGACCACTTTATCAGCAAGATGAAGGCCTTGGAGGGCTGGTTTGAAGGCCTGAGCAGCAATCTCCCCTAAACTGCAAATCACGGCTGCAAAACTGGTATCAAGCGGCGAGAGGAAGGCCGCGCCAGCAAGAGGAAGCAAGTGATCGAGGTCTGGTATCGTCCCAACAAGAGGAGCGCCGTCGTCGGAGCTTGATCGTGACAAAGCAGGGACGCCCGCACTTTAATAAAGTTACGGACGTCCGCTTTGGAACGGCTCTGTGTATATATATATATATATATATATATATATACAGTCCGGATCAGGAGCGGAGGTCCGTTCCTAAGGCTTAGGAACGGATTTCATCATTTTGACCCACTTTCCTATCGAATTTCCTCAAACTTCCTTCTAGACATATCTATATCATCTTGTGTAGATCATCTCTGCAAAATTTCAGCCAATTTGGTGATCAGGAAGACCTTCAAATTTATGTTACAAAAAAGATGGATAAACTGGACAGAATTCTGTCCGTCGGTTTTGTAACGCAAGTTCGAAGGCCTTTATGATCACCAAATTGGCTGAAATTTTGTAGAGATGATCTACACAAGATGATATAGATATGTCTAGAAGGAAGTTTGAGGAAATTCGATAGGGAAGTGGGTCAAATGATAAAATCCGTTCCTAAGGTTAGGAACGGACCTCCGCTCCTGATCCGCACTGATATATATATATATATATATATATATATATATATATATATAGAGGATGATTCATTTTGAGAAGGATCCAAGAATGGAGTTGGTTTGTTTGTGCAGTGGATGCCAATTTACAGGTCAAGGTGACATGGGAGATATGAGCAACTTCCGCGCGAGCTCGATCCTGTGATGTCCAAAAGGAGAAGGTTTTCTTTTTTCTTTTTCAAGCTTCGTTTTCGTTTTTGTGTTTGTTAATTTCTACTACCTGTGGAGCGAGAATGGAAGAGAACAAGACATGCAAAACGTGAACTTGAGAAAGAGAGCAGCTTGGTTCAATGAATATGCCAAATCCATAGCTCGACAGATAGGAAAGGATGAGTGATTCCAACGACATATGATAGATCACGATGTTAGTTAGGCTTGGAATGAAGCTAGCTAAGCATATGTTTCATATGTTATTTGGGAATTGGACTAGTAAAAATGAGAAACAAAATTTAATTGCTATTTTCATTATAGGAGTTAAATATCATGTATCAGAAATACGACGTTTCAATCGGACATGTACTTAAACAAGAGCCCACAGCCTATTTAGGCTGGGTTTGGTGCAGCTGGGCTTATAAGCATAAGCTGACTTTTACTTACCATCAAAATAAGTGACTGATAAGCAAAGGATGACTGAAGTGTTTGGTAAACTGACTTTTAGTAGGCACTGTGAGTATTATAAGCTGTGAAAGGTGTTTGGTAAATTAGAAACTAAAAGTGCTTTCAGTGTACAGAATGACCAATTTTCATTTAAAAAGTGAACTGAAAATCTATATATGTATGATGTATCACAGCATAATGACAAATTTTCATACTTTTCTGACTACTGCAACCTCATTTAGTATTCTACTTGAGGTCTGAAATTGAGCATTGTAACTTGATTAAAAAGCAACTGTACACTCCATATCAACTCCACATTATCATGGTTAGCTCTAAACGACTCTTTTACTCAGGAGCTGTAACTAATGTATCACGGATTTGACAACTTAATGCTCAAAAACAACAATAAAGCACAAGGAATCATAGCTATCCCTATCATTAACAAAGTGAAGTTTTATCAGTGACATCTTATCAAAGCAAGATTGATTGAAGTGGCGGGATTTGAATGTATTTGGGGATCAGATGATTCTGTAATCCCATCCCCAACCCACCTGTTATCATCCCTATTTTTTACCATTCTTGAATGAAAACAGACTTGGTTTACTGACTTACGAAGCAAATCGGAACACCTCCCCTTATCAAACTCACCCTCATAAACATCCCCATTGCTATAAACCATATTGATCAAACATATAACCCAGAAAATCAAGAACAGGTGGAGGAGGCTTCTTCAGAAATCCAATTGATCAAACATATAACCCAGAAAATCATGGAAACAACATATCTCCAGACGAACATGGATTCATCAAACCCAGAAAATCAGCACAACATATCTTACAGAAGAAGAAGAAGAAGAAGAGGGAGGGAGGAACGAGATTGCTTACCTTGGAAACCCTAGATGGAGGCAGAGAGACGAACGCAGAACGCAGAGAGACGAACGCGGAGGCGGAGAGAAGTCGACCAGATATTTTATACCTGGTTCGAGTATGTAATTTGAGATGACTGTTAAGGGTACCCAATGTAATTAAAAAAGTTTCATTAACTCTTTCGAAAAAAAACACGGAAGCTTATAAGGAGAAGTAGCAAATTGCAGCTTCTCCTTTTTCTCTCTACTTTTTTAAGAAGTAGCTTATTTTTGGACTTACCAAACACCAAAATCTTTGGTGCTTATAAGTAAAGGAGCTTATAAGCTCTACCAAACCCACCCTTAAAGACTCGAACAAGGTTACGGTCGTTGCGTCTTGCTTAAGTTACATTAAGATTCTAAACCTAATCATTTCCTTGCTCCCTTCATCACACTATAGATTTACTCCCAAGAACTTGACCACTTTTACAGTTGTTTGTGTCCTCACGGCAACGTCTTATCGTGTCCTTTCTGGAAAATCCGATAAAATTGGAATGATACATTTCTACTGTCATCTCCTTTGACACATTATGTTGTTAGATTTAAACAGTGTCACTTATATATACCGGAATTGTTTGAATGCATTTAGGTGATTACTAATGGGAAGTACAAGAGTGTGGAGCACAGAGTGATTGCCCAGATAGATGGCACCAGAATGTCAATAGCTTCATTCTTCAACCCTGGAAGTGATGCGGTTATCTACCCGGCAGCAGCTCTAGTGGAGAAAGAAGCAGAAGAGAAGAATCAAGTGTACCCGAAATTCGTGTTCGACGACTACATGAAGCTCTATGCAGGCCTCAAGTTCCAGGCCAAGGAGCCCAGATTTGAAGCCATGAAAACAGTTGAAGCCAATCCCAGTTTGGCTCCAATTGCTACAGCTTGATCAAGAACAAAATTTAATCTACTCTACTCTACTTTAAGTTGACGGGTGTGAAAGTGTCGAACAAAGTTTTTGCTTGAAGTAGATTTCAAGGTTTACTAGCTACTATTGTGTGCATCATCAGTTTGTGGTTTTCTATAGTAATATATGATATGACATGAGAACTTTGCTGTATAAATTAATCTGTTTCAGGATCCTTAAGCAGTAATTAAAACCCAGCTATGCTTAAGTAGATTATGTTAGTTATATAATCACTAAAACTTTGTCAACTTATGAAAACAAGGCCTCCAAATTATCTGTGATAAACTAAAGAGGTTGAACCTTGAAGGCATTCGGCAGCTACCACATGCCGTACGTCATGCCGACATGATGAATTAGAAGAAGCTTTTCTTTCAAAAGCATTAGTTAAATTCCAAATCGATCAAAGGCGCGCAAGAGGAATATAAATATAAGAAATCGGTTGCTTTCAGGATGGGAAAAGAGGGGTTCAAGTTGGCACCAAGAGGAGCTTTCATCTATGCCAATGTTATAAGGATGTAGCCAACCGAAAGAAAAACAAGTGTTCTTATGACATGATAATTAGATTGACAAAATTGTGAAGCTCGGATTGGGAAGTTTAATTGATAGGATTATGAGTTTATTGAAATTGAAAGTCCAGAAAATGTAAAGAGAGGAAGAAGAACTTAAGGCTACATTGTCGCTAGCTTGATTGATAGAGAATGAAGATTACAACAATTACATATAAGACTTACGTTATACAATAACGAAAATGCCCTTGTGACTTAATCGTTAACAACCAACATATATTTAACATCTCTTCTCAACCATATGTTTGGTAACCAGTATAATATAATGGTTGGAAGAATTCACAACTATAGCCTGTTAGATGATAAAAACCAAATCAAAAACATACTCCTTGATATCAAAAGTCAGCCTTAATCATGACATTCGGCTGATTTGAGAGAAGAGAGCATTGCCAACTTGATATCAGTCATTGGCACTCATTGCGATAAACGGCTATCAATAACTGGTCCATTTCTCAATCAAAATTGTAGGAAACAATTGCGCCAACAAGTTTATCAAGCATCAACCTGCAGTTTAATAAACTTGGAAAGTGGATTAAAATGGTAGATGATGTGCTGTTCTGGTACTCAGCAAGCTGATCCATCTTACTTAGTCCACAGAAGCTCAGTTGACAGATCAACTGCAATTGACCAGAGGACATGCATACCAGGGAACATCAACAGTGGTAACCAAGTGCATTGTAATCGTATAGGAACGGTTTACTCCACATCTCTTGATGATTGCATATACAAGGGTTCCCTCTTTAGACCCCATGCATACAAGGTGCTATGACGATCCTTGCCAGCCTTCGTCCAATAAAGTGTGGAGGGGAATCTTGTAAGCATCGCAACATACATCTTATATGAAAGGCAAAAGTCATTCTTCATATGAAAGGCAGTGGTGCAATAAAATGAAACACAACAGCAGCATAGCAACAAATGGTATAGACTGAAATATTCTTCATATTTGACTAAAAAACTGAATTGTAAAATACTTAAATTCTGCATATGACTACCAGTGTTAGAAATTCACTTGCAGATTGCCTGCAAACATGAATGAGCTTTTTGTGTGCTTAAACTTCTGCCTTAATTCTCTATTATGCAATTCCTCCTCATAACTTGAGATTAGAGAGTCCATATAACATCAATATCCAAGCACTTTAATACTTCAACAACAATACACTACCATAACATACTATTTTAGTCGACGAAATTTTTTCGTCGGTTAAGTAAAAAATTTTATCGGCTAAAGTCTTAGTCGATAAAACGTCGTCAGAAAAAAGACGTCGGCCAAGACTTTAACCGACGAAGAAATTTTTCGTCGCTTAAAGTCTGGACTTTAGGCGACGATTTTTAGGACCTTAGCCGAAAAAATTTTATTAAATTTCGTCGGCTATATTTATTTATTTTATTTTTATTTATTTATTTATTTAACTATAAAATTCGTCGGCTATAGTTTTATTTATTTATTTATTTATTTTAGCCGACGAATTTTAATAAAATTCGTCGGCTATAATTAGTTATTTTTTTTTTATTTATTGTATTTTTGATTAATTTTTTTTCATTCTTTTTTGTTTTTCCGCCAGTGGTGGAAGAAGAGAAGGAGGAGGAGAAGAGGCCGAGGAGGAGAAGAGGCCGAGGAGGAGAAGAGGAGAAGGAGGTGAGGGAGAGGGAGAAGGAGAGGAGGACAAGGACAAGGAGAGGAGGAGAAGGCTAGGAGAGGAAGAGGGAGAAGGAGAGGAGAATGAGAGGAGGAGAATGAGGAGAGGAGGAGAAAGAGGATGATGAGGAGGAAGAGTTGCCGCCGGAGGAGGAAGAGGAGAAGAATGAAAGATACAGAAAAAATTCAAAATTTTAGTCAGAGATTTTGAAAATTTGAGGGTACTTTAGCCACGAAATACCCTAATTTCGTCAGCTAAAGTTCAAAATTTTCAAATCCTCGCCAAAATTTTTTAATTAACTTTAGCCGACGAATTTTAATAAATTTTGTCGGCTATAGTTATTTATTTATTTATTTAACTTTAGACAATGAATTACCCTAATTTCGTTAGCTATAGTTATTTATTTTATTTATTTAACTTTAGCCGACGAATTACCCTAATTTCGTCGGCTAAAACCCTAAACCCAATACGTAGAAGCTAGCTTCAAACGAAAAAAAGTCGTGAAATAAGATATGACTGGAATTGTGAAATAGTTTATGGTTGAAAAATCACATAATTTCGGTAAAATCTCGAGGCCGATGTAGTTGCGGTCAATGCAATTTTCCATTTTTTCTCCCTAGAGATAGTCATATCTCCTGTGGTTATTTTTCATAAAATTTGTATGCTACTAGTTGCGTCTAAGGCTAGACACGGGCTCAGTCCGGGTTAGTTTTTTTAGGACCCGGGTTTAGTCGTTAAAAAATCAGGGCCCGAATAAAGCCCGACCCGGGTGTGTTATCTGCAGGGCCTAGGTAAAGCCCGGACAAGTATAAAACGAGCCGAACTCGCCGGGTTTTCGAGCCCAAATGAAATTTTTCAGCCAATGTATGAGAATTTAGGGTAGGTTTTCGGTGTGGTTGAATGTATGGTATTAGTTTAGGAGACCTAATCAGAGAATTACATATAAGGTATCGGGCTTCTAGGTTATTTGGTTAAAAATTTGAAGACTTGGGCCCGACCCACACATAACAAAACCCGGCCCGTACGTCACCTAAAATCACATGAGCCCCGGTCCGGGTTTTTTTTCTTCTTCGGGCTTTTGCCCACCCCTAGTTGCGTCTCGTTGATTTGAAACTATTTTCAGTTGAATGTCCTAGCAAAATACGTAATTTAGACGGTCAAATAACCTTTTTCGTGCGTTAAGGGGTTTGACTTACGGGATTGACCGTAAGGATCGAGCCGTTAATGTTGTCGGATCAAGTTAAATTTTTTTCTTATAGACATATTTCGACATAATGATCATATCAGACGGTCGGATTTGTGTTTCTCACGTTTGATAATCAGAATCACAACATGCCTACTAATGTTGTATAACTTGTTTACTAAGTTTTAAGTAAATGTTCCGTTTCAAAAACAAACTCTACGTAGAAAATTCAAAAGCAAAAAAGTCATGAAATAAGATATGACTGAAATGGTGAAATACGTCTACGGTTAAATAATCACATAATTCTGGTAAAGTCTCGGTGCCGATAGTTGTGGTCAATACAATTTAAGGGTTTGACTTACAGGATTGACGTACGGATCAAGCCCTTAAATTTATCGGATCAAGTTGAGTTTTTACCATAGACATATTTCGACATAATGATCATATCAGAAGGTCTGATTTTTGGTTGTTAAGTTTGAGCATCAGAATCACAACATGCCTACTATTTACCATTATTTCTCCCTATGGGGAGCTCTATCATAGAGAGGTAAATGTCACAAAATTTGTAGATGGGAAGTTGCGTCTCATCATGGTGAGTATTTGTTGTGTTGAAGGTTCGACCAAAATACCATATATAGATGCAGATATAGACGTTTTCGTGTGTTAAATGTTTAGAAAAACTGCATTTTGAAGCCTTAAACGAACTCAGACTGCCAAAAAAACACATATGTCATGACATAGCGATGAGTTTTACAATAGTCAATCTGCTTCCAGATTGGTATCACAATAGTCAATCGAACACCGAAATATCCGTAGTGCAATTTTATAACTAAAATGTACTTTAACCGACGAAATACCTTAATTTCGTCGGCTAAACTTTTTCAAATTTCGAATGATGATACTATTTAAGGATGACATATTTGAGGTACCTACAAATAACACTATCTAAGGAGACCAAAATAAAAACAAGATGTTACGTAAGCTCATTTAAGTTGGTACCCAGTAACACAAAATACATTACTAACTAAACTGAACTCCTTATGTAACTCAATCCCAGCAAACAAACATGCACTTAAACTTCCACACAAAGGGTTCATCAGTGTGAGTGGATGATCTAATAATGTTCCAGCAGAACACAACAGAAAATGTAGGAAGATCAAACCACTTTTCTTTCTTCACCTTGTGTATTTTTGGTCAGAGTAATTCAAGGAAACCTAGTCATCTCAGTATCTAAGAAAGATCTGGGTAACAAAAGCAAACATAAAATAACAGCTAAAAAAGCTTAATTAGGTAGCCTTAAAGTAAAGTTTATTGAAGTTTGAAGCAAACATTCCCTATAAAAATTAAAATCCCTAGTCTATCCCCAATCTATGTCACTGCAGATAAACTTTCCCAGCTTTGTAAAAAAACTAAGACACAAAAGAAAAATGAAAGTGACCCTAATCAACCTAAAAAAATAACGACCTTACTTGAACAGGATCTGATCTGTTCTATAGGTTCGTACCTCTGTATCTTTGACTTCTAAGGAGACAGGAAGCGAAACCTGGTGGATGAATCATAACCATGTAATCAGAGCGTGATAACGGCTGGAGATCTTCTGGGTCACGGTGGCTGTAGATGATCGTTCTCAGCTTGGATCATCCAAGTCTGGGGTGGTCACTTGGCTGTCTGACAGGTTCCCAATCTTTTTAAAACAAAAAAAAACCTTAAAAAATAACCAAGCTGACCTTCCACTACATAAATTGTATCAAAGACAGCAACTAGACAATACCACACAAGCTACCATCATCATAATCTTGATATATAAAGAAGGCCTTGCTAGTTTAAATGCGGACATGTTTGGAAATGCAGGGCACTAAAAGCACTTTTGTCATTAGTGTATTCATTGTCAAACACACCTTTAATCTTCCTTCAAGTAGTTCACTCCTTAAACTTAAAGCAGCTAAAGCTTAAATTATTCATTGCCGACATACCTTTCCAGATTCACACATTACTCTATTTGATGCGCATTGTTTGTTTTCCAAGTTAATTGACTCTCAGAATATTTCCCTACGAAAGAAGCATTTAATAATGAATACTTACATAGAACTACAGAAAGGAAGTTCATCCTAATTTTTATTTGAAATACTGTGAATCGTAGTATACAAGTTTAACTCCAATAATAACGTCTGAATCCAATTTATACAGACTTACTGAACTCTCAAATTCAGTATCAGTACAATACTCGTACTCTCATCGAGAAAAATAAGGAGAGGCTTTACAGAAGGTTTAGGATAACTATTATGCAATCTGGAGTCTCGACTACCTATTCAGGAGTCATGGACTCATGGGCAGGCATGCTGTACCTTTCTACATAACTGCGAGCGGAGAAGACCAAAATTTTCCGGGGATGACCAATGTTTAACGTTTAACTCGAGCTAACTAGGAATTTGAAGAACCATTCGAGACATCGAAGTCAATCAATCTGATCCATCACAAGTATCATATTCCAAGTTAAGAAGAGTGTCCACTCTAAGTTGAGAGTGTAGTGTAGTTGATAGCAAAACAAGTGTGAGAGAGTATTTCCTTCAAGTAGTGTTCTTAAAGTTGTGTATCTGTTGTGTACCCATTCTTATAGTGGAAGTTCGTGTTGTTACTACCGTGAACGTAGACACATTGTCGAACCACGTTATATCCAGTGTTCATTTTTCTCTATCCTTTATATCTTTGCATATTTATCTTTTGTGGTATTTGAGTGGTCACTTCCATTATATTATTTTCTCAATAGTGGTATCAGAGCCCTATTTATAGGGCGTGAGTGAAAAATGAAAGGTTCAAGAAGTACCATAGTTCGACTCAACCACACAAATTAGATCACATGGAAGCCGCGAATGGAGGACATCCTCTATTGTAAAGATTTGCATGAGCCTATCGAATGAGCTGACGCAAAGTCAAAAGACACCTCGGATGCAGATTGGACGAAGACGAACCGTAAAGCAATCGGTCATATTCGAGAGTGGATGGATGATAGTGTGTTCCACCATGTGGCGAATGAGACCGATGCGCATGAGTTGTGGACAAAGTTGAAGTCATTGTTCGAGATGAAGACCGCCGCCAATAAAGCATTTTTAATCAAAGAACTTGTCAATATGAAGTACAGTGATGGCGTGAGGGTCACTGTGCACTTGAATAATTTTCAAAGTTCAATAAATCAATTAACCACCATAGGCATGACGATTGATGATGAATTACAAGCACTGCTGTTGTTGGGGCCGTTGCCGGATAATTAGGAGACTTTTGTAGTCACTGTAAGTAACTCTGCTCCAGATGGTAAATTAATCATTGATAATGTTAAAAATAACATGTTGAATGAAGAGACTAGAGGGAAATCTTCACACTGTGAAAATAGCCAAGTCTTTATGGCGGAGAATAAAGGAATAAGCAAGAGTAGAGGACCCAAAAATCATGGAAGGAATGCAAACCGTTTAAGGACAAGATTCAACGGAAAATGTCATCATTGTGGCATCTTTGGTCATATGAAGAAAAACTGTAACAAATTAAAGAATGAGAATAAGAAGGATGGCTACACCTACCAAAGGAGAGAAGACAAAGATACCACTGTTATTGCCATATCACATGAGGAATGTAAGGTTCTTTGTTTTGAAGGTGAATGCTTACATATCGATGATTCTTCCAGTTCTGATGTTACATGGATAGTTGATTCCGGTGCCTCTTTTCATGTCACTCCACACATAGAGTTCTTCACTACATACAAAGGTGGTGACCTTAGGATTGTGAAGATGGGCAACGAGGGTTATGCTAAGATTGTAGGAATTGAAGATATTTGTTTTGAAACCAATTTGGGATGCAAGCTTTTGTTGAAAGATGTTAGACATATTCCTGGTCTACGTCTCAATTTAATGTCAACCAGTGTGCTTAATCGAAAAGGATATCATCATTATGGAGGTGATCAAAAGTGGAGGCTTACCAAGAGATCAGTAGTTGTGGTTAGAAGGAAGTTGTGTTGTACCCTTTACAAGACTTATGACAGGATATGCAAAGGGGAGTTGAATGTCGCGAACAACTCTTTCTCAAGTCTATGACACAAGAGGTTAGGCCACGTGAGCGAGAAGAGATTGAAAGTTCTGGTAAAGAAATCTTTCATTCCCTTTGCCAAAGGTACTTCTCTTGACTCTTGTGATCATTGTCTGTTTGGTAAGCAACATAAGGTTAGTTTTGCTAATACATTCGCCAAGAAGGAAAGCATCTTAGACCTAATACACTCAGATGTGTATGACCCCATGGAAGTTGACTCACTAGGTCATAACAAGTATTTTATTACTTTCATTGATGATATTTCACAAAAGGTTTGAGTTTATTTGTTAAAATCAAAAGACCAGGTGTTCCAAACCTTTTAGGAGTTTCATGTCATGGTTAATAGGGAAACATGAAGAACCCTCAAGTGTTTCCGTAGTGATAATGGTGGAGAGTTCACTTCGAACCAGTTCAGAGGTTATTGTTCGAAACGTGGCATAAGACACGTGAAGACAGTACTTGGCACCTCACAACATAATGGTGTAGCGGAGAGGATGAATCACACCATTCTGGAGAAAGTGAGAAGAATGCTAAAGACAGCGAACCAAACAAAGAAGTTTTGGAGCAAAGCTGTGACAACCGCATGTTATCTGATCAACCGAACATCATGTGTACCACTGGGCCTGAAGACCTTAGAGAGTGTATGAACCGGTAGGAGCGCTTCATACTCGCACTTGAGAGTGTTTGGGTGCAAAGCATTTGCGCATGTCCCAAGAAATGACAGATTGAAGCTAGATGACAATGTCATACCATGTATCTTTTTAGGTATGGTAATGAAGAGATGGGCTATCGACTATGAAATCTGATAACCAAGAAGTTATTCAAAAGTAGAGATGTGGTGTTCCATGAGGATTAGACTATTGTAGATTTTGACAAGAAGCCCCTTGATAATGTAGAAAACCTCACTTATTCATCACCACTTCCAGCTGTAGGCGCCACGAATGATGTCACGAATGAAGCTGCATGTGCCACGAATGATGTCGTGAATGAAACTGCAGATGCAGCGAATGATGAAACTGAAGCTGCAAAGGCCGCAAATGATGTCCAGGAGGCCGCGAATGATGATCAGGCTGTCACGAATGATGATCAGATTCAAGAGGTGATCAGATTATATTCGGGGGGTCTAATTAGGAGCAGCAACAGGTGAATGTCTAAGTACCCGTTCAAAGATCTTGAAGAACGCCAAAGCCAAACGCTAACTACCCTTCTTCACAATACATTTTGCTCACCAGTGATGGAGACAATCCAGATTCTAGATATATTCTGTTGACCGGTGGTGGAGAGCCTGAATGCTTTGAGGAAGCAAAGACTCATGCAGATAGCGACAAGTAGATGTTAGCTAGGATGTCTGAGATGAAGTCTTTGATGAAAAATAACACCTATGAGTTAGTGGAACTTTCCAAAGGCAGGAAAACACTCAAAAACAAATGGGTATTCAAACTGAAGAGGAATGAGAATGACAAGTTGACCAAGTTCAAAGCCCGATTGGTTGTCAAAGGTTTCAGGCAAAAGAAAGGAGTCGACTTTGAGGATATCTTTTCACCTGTTGTCAAGATGACTTCTATTAGTTATTTTAAGCATGACAACTAGCATGAACCATGAGGTGGAACAGTTAGATGTGAAAACTGCATTCCTACATGGTGATTTGGAGGAGGAAATATATATGGAACAAACTAAAGGTTTTAAGGTTGAAGGCAAGGAGCACATGTTTGCAAGTTAAAAAAAGTTTGTATGGGCTGAAGCAAGTGCTAAGACAATGGTACAAGAAGTTTAACTCTTTCATGGTGAGTCATGGGTACAAGATGACTGATGTGGACCCATGTGTGGTGTATTCACCGATTTCCTGATGGTAAATTTATCATTTTGTTGCTTTATGTTGATGATATGTTGATTGTGGGACAAAATGTTTCTATGATCTGTAAGTTGAAGGCAAATATCAAAGTCTTTTGACATGAAATACTTAGGTCCAGCTAAACAGATTTTGGGCATGGAGATTACTCATGACAGGAAGGCAAAGAAATTATGACTGTCACTAAAGAGGTATGTTGAATGGGTTCTTGAAAGGTTCAACATGAAAGAAGCCAAGAGAGTGAGCTCACCTCTAGGTAATCACTTCAAGTTAAGTAGGTTGTTATGCCCAACTACACAAGAGGAGAAAGACAACATGACAGGTATCCCTTATGCATCAGCTGTTGACAGTCTTATTTATGTCATGGTATGTACTTGCCCGGATATTGCTCATGCAATTAGTGTTGTTAGTAGATATTTATCTAACCCTGATAAAGAGCATTGGGAAGCTGTTAAGTGGATACTCAAATACTTGAGGGGCACCACAAAGTTATGTTTGTCTTTTAGTGGTTCTGAACCCATTTTAGAGGGTTTTATAGATGCAGATTTAGTTGGGGACCTTGATAATAGAAAGTCCACTTCTGGTTACTTATTTACATTTTGTGGGAGGGGCTGTGTCATGACAGTTCAAGTTACAGAAGTGGGTTGCCTTATCTACCACTGAAGCTGAGTACATAGCGGCGAATAAAGCGGGCAAGAAAATGATTTGACTGCAAAGGTTCATTCGCGAGCTGGGTGTGAAGCAAGAAAGGTATATGGTGCATTGTGATAGTCAAAGTGCTATTTATTTAAGTAAGAATTCAGTTTGTCATCATCGCACCAAACACATTGATCACCGTTACCATTGGATAAAAGATATGGAAGCTCTTGCAGTTGAGGAAAATTCACACAACCAAGAATACTTCTGATATGTTGACTAAAGTTGTGTCTCGCAGTAGAAGTTGGAGTATTGCAGCAAGTCTGTTGGGATGGACTTCAAGTAGAAGTCTCATATCGTATTACCCCGAGTTAGTCTGGAGGGGGAGATTGTTATAATATCCAAACCAATAAATTACACTAACTTAAATGTGCATGAGTTAATGGTTTCATAAGTTACAGGAGTTGGTAGCTCTTCAGTTACAAGATATTAAGGCGGGAGTTACACAAAGGAAATAGATGGTTATTTGAATTTATGGTGTCACGAGTTACGGGAATTACATGGAGCACCATTATGGGAGAGTACTAATGAGGGTTCCTCCTCAAGCTTATAAAATGAGAGGTCATTTGCTCATTCCAACACATCGAAGTCAATCAATCTGATCCATCACATGTATCATCTTCCAAGTTGAGAAGAGTGTCCACTTCAAGTTGAGAGTATAATGTAGTTGATAGCAAAACAAGTGTGAGAGTGTTTCCTTCAAGTAGTGTTCTTGAAGTTGTGTATCTCTTGTGTACACATTCTTATAATGAAAGTTCGTGTTGTTGCTTCTCCGTGGATGTAGACATATTATCGAACCACATTATATCTAGTGTTCACTTTCATCTATCTTTTATATCTTTACATATTTATCTTTTGTGATGTTTGAATTGTCACTTCCACTATATTATTTTTCCCAACAATATCTAATATCCACGACCCACAACCAGAATCACATTTGTTGCACAAGCACAAATAGAGAGGGTTGAGTAAAATTTGGAAGAAAATAGAGAGGGTTGTGTGATATAACGAAAAAGGAGTTGTAACACAAGCACACAAAGTGCTATTATATAGGATGCTTTATTTATTTCAATAAGGAAAAAAAAAATAATAATTCCTTCCTCGGAGAATGCGTAGGAACTCATCACTTTTTCCAGTTTATTCTACAGTAGATCCTATAACTCTCTTCAACAAAAGAAAGAAGAAGCAAAAGACTTCAATAATACTGGCTGATTTTACCACTTCGAACATGAAAATGGCATTGGTATAAGTTTCAAACTAGAAACATCAAACATCTCCATAAACCTCTGATCTGCAATTCTGGCTTTGGCAGCTGCAAAACGCTGGTACTCATCAAAAACAGATGAGAGGCACCACCTCTGCAGTTTTCTCAAGCATCCAACCAGACAACCAGTTCGATGCTGGAAATGAAATCAAAACTAACAATCATTTACAACTTGAAATGTAATGGAGTACTTGAAATCAGGAAATAAGTACAAAAGAAACCAACAGTGTGCATACCTTCCCTCGTTTGCAATGAATTAAGATCGGGTGATTCCTTACATCTGTAATGCAGGCAAGTAAATAAATGTAAGCAACTCACACAGCTGCAAATTATGGTAATTTCAGCCAAGAAAAGCATGAAATTGTGAATTTACTGCATACCAAGGACAACTTTTAGAGCTTCACGGATTGTATCCTCCGGAATGTTTACAAAAGGCTCCTGAAATTCACAATTTTAAATATCAGTTTGCCATACTTAATATCAAATCTCACCAAACATTCATGCAATCAAGTGTGCATAATTATCAACCATAAATCATCAGCTCTATTAATCCAATTATAGTAATTTGCTCCCTACCGAGTAGCTAAGGTGTCCTACCTAAGTAATCTTCAGTTTAGGACGAAGGAAACTAAACCACTCACTCGTTGTAAGAGATAAGAATTTTGCTTCTTTAAAAATGAACATTTATCTTAGGTAATTCTGAAAATCAATCTAGTATAGGTGCAAAATTTCCTCCATCACCATTGCCACCATATCTCTTTTGATTTGCTTGTAGAGATATCCAACACTCTATGTCAACACTCTAAGATCATCTGTAGTCATAGAAAGCTAGAGTTTTATGTAGGTCACAACTCAATAAGTTCACATGTACCGCCTTTTAACTCCAGTAACTATACAGAGAGACCTATAATGAGGATACTGGAGAGCTTACTTCAGAACTATAATCATAAATTAAAATTTAAGATGGACTAGTTATCATGTTTCCATATGTTATGTATTATGTGCTTGAATCAGAATATTTGTTAAATAATATAATTTACACAATTCAAATGTTATTGGACACAATTCTGGTTCCGAGAATTCCAAACCTCTATATTTAGCTGTTTAGAACATCAGATGTTCCTATATTTAGTAATTAAAGAGCTAGCTAGAGGCAACACGATCGTAAAGGTTGTTAATGAAGAGTACTTTCAAATAAATGATAAGTGTACCGATTACCATACTGGTAGACTCCAAATGAGAGTAAAAACTATTTGAAAAGAGGAAATGTGCCCAGAAAATTTTGAGTTTTACCTTAAATATTTATACTTAAAAATAAGAATCCTTTAAATTTAAACAATTAAGATCAGATAAAAGTTTTTTATTCGGACAAAATTGATTTCAAGAAAATATGCATAAATACAAATATTCAACAGACACAATGCCAAACATAACAAATCCAAGCAGCAATTGCTCACTGTAAACACAACAGTACATGTCATACTAGGGAACCATGCATTTCTGGTATAATTTCTTATTTCTAGCCACAACCTAATTAATATGCTCCCTTAATGTCCGGCAACTAACAGCATCTTATCTCTTTCTAAAGGATGATACGGAACTGTAGAATACCACAATTCAAAGATTCAAATCAGCAGCATAGATTCACATAATACTAACTAATTAAGCCAAAAAATAAAGCTCTACCTTGTAGCCTTCGATCCCAAATTGAAAGAGCTTAATCCCATTCGACTTGAGGAACTCCACGTTCGTCTCCAGATACGGCTCCGGACACAGACATCTAAAAATCCACATATAAACAATCAAATCAACACAACTTCAATTCTATCAAATCAGACTTCAAACTAACCCGTACATTGTCAGAAAAAGTCAGAGGTGGCGAAGGGCTTACATGATGGAGCGGAGGCCTAGGGTTTGGAGGAAGGAGAAGTTGCTGGAGTCGGGGAAGCCGGACCGGAAAATGCCGTGATCGACCATGGCGAAGTTGAGAGGAGGCATGAAGAGATCATCGGCGCACTCTTCGCCTCCGTCTGTGGCGGATGCGGTGGCCGGAGAGAGGTGGACGTCTCCGACGACTTGGATTGTGCGGCACATCTCGTCGGTTTGGTGATGGAGCTCCAGTTTCATGTCCAGGTTTAGAGAGAAAAGGGAGCAGAGAGAAGGAAGGGAGGGAAAGAGCGACGACGACAGAGGAGAGAGAAAGGGGGTAGCTTCCGATATTTATAAGTGGAGGAATCTTGGGGAATCGCTTCGGATATTCCTTGCCTTTTTCAGTTTTTTTGGGTGATGTCGTGAGGGAGGGACAGTTGGAAATGAGAATCAGGTGTCGCACTCTGATTAACAGCGCATTTGAAATTTGAGTATCCACAGAAAATATAAGCGCTGGAGTTAGTAAGAGTTTAGTTGTAAAATTTTTAGATTTAGGTTTGAATGTTTTTGATGTTAATTGAAGTTAAATTTTAATTTATTTTTAGTGTTGCCGTTGATACTTAAAAAAATATACAGAGAAAATGTTGTGATCATTTTTAACTTATTAAAGAAAAAAGAAAATTAAAATAGATAGAGACGACGTACATCTTGGAGAATGAAATTATTTAAGAAGAAATTTAGCCAAAATGTTTTTTATATGGTCTGATGGAAATCCTTTTACGAAGAAATTTCAATTTTCACAAAAATTTCAAAATCAAGAGAATCAATTTTACGAATTTAAATTTCATTGATTAAGAATTGCATTGTTTGGATTTTATGACGTAGAGTTTTAAAATGACCAAATTTTATATTTAGACTAACTTTAGTTTAGAGAATTGACAATTGACGTATATTTTGTGATGAATTTAAGTCGGGAATTTAAATTATCAAATTTCACGATAATTTTCTCATGAAAATTGCTACTTTCACAGGATAAAATTTCAAACGGGGCAAACTATTTTAAGAAATTGTGAATTGTTTTATAAATTTTAAAAAATTCAGATGTATCCAAATACACTGATATATTCTTTATATCGTTCTTTCATTGCAACATGTTCCTCCACAGTGTACACGTAAATTCATGTTTTAATAGAAGTATAGAACTTAAACCCTTCGTTGAATATATTTGATCAACATCATAGTTGAAAAGCTGATTGTCTTATGGTTTCATCTGGCAGTCTAACTCTTGTTGGTGCACTGTTAAATGCCTAGGATTAGAGGAGGCTGATCCTTTTACTATTGAAGATGTTGTAATGCTTGTAATCGATCAAGATTTCAGGCATTAATCAAGAGCTGAAGCCAATAGCATTACGTACCCTTATTTTTGAAAAAGAAAAAATAAAACCTTATTTTGTATATAAACAGTGTCGAAGATTGAGTTTATTTTTATGTTATTTGTCAATATATTTTTATTAAGATATTGAAAAGGTATGAAAAAAAAAAGAAATTTGTATATTTGGCTCGTCACACATGAAATTACTTGTTATATTTTGTTCATATTGAATGATTTAAATTTAAATTTTGAATTTATCAAATTTCAGCCACCTCTAATCGCCACCAAAATTTAACAGAGTCTTCCTGTCAACATTTCGAACAACTTTCGAGAAGAAAATCGAATGCCAACTGTAATAGATAAATCGATTTGAAATGTAAAAATCCCCAATTTCGTATCCTAAAAACTTCAATTCGTTTATTCTTCCCACACACAATGAATCAAACTTCCAAATTATAGGAGAATGTTGTACTAATAGAGACCTTCAAAACCATAAATATGATTCTTGGATTGGTGACCTAAGGTGAGAGATTTCGATAGAGGAAGAACACGGTGCAGAATGAACTTCTTGACGTAATTTCTCTCACATGATAGTGTTACAAGCTCAAACTCTAAACCAGAAAGAAAGAAGAGAAGATGACGAAACGAACCTGACCGATGCAGTGAGCTAGTACGGCGTGACGGCGGAGCACGGTGGCGCAGAAGTCGCTGGTCTGATGAAGAAGAAAATTTCACAGGGGAGGAGAGAGAGAGAGAGAGAGAGAGAAAGAGTGTAAATGTAAAGAATTTTAGCCGATGAAAGAATAATCTCGTCGACTAAAATATACAATTTTCGACACCTAAAGTCTAATGTTATCGGCTAAAGTCTATAATTTCTTCGGCTAAAGACAAAATTTTATCGGCTAAAGTTGAAAATAGTCGAAGACTTTTTTCGACAATAGCAAACGACATTTTTTTTCGTCTGCTAAAATACTTTAGCCGACGAAAAAAAACTTCGTTGTCTAAAGTTTTTACTGACAAAATGACCAAAAACAGATCGGTGAGTTTTTTTTCGTCAACTATACTATACTTTAGCCGACGAGTAAAAACTTTAGCCAACGAAGTTTTTTTCGTCGGCTAAAGTATAGTATAGTGGACGAAAAAAAATCATCGACCTGTTTTTAGTCATTTTGTCAGCTAAAATGTTTTTTTTATAGTGGTTGTAATAACTGGTTATTAATATATAGTGTTACTTTTCTAAAAAAAACTAAAGTAAAGATTGAGCGACTTTATTCCCCAATTTGGCCATTTCCATGCTTCAATAACAGCTCCAAAGCTCCAATCATATACTTCCATGACTAAATTAAACACCAATACTTGCCTCTTGTGGACTCATAGCACATCGTTAATATTCCAACTACTATTAACAAAATTTAAAATAGATCCCTCTTGGTGTGAAGGGTCCAAATCCGCCCCAGACACAGAATAGAAGGGCGTGCCAAATGCCACTTAATATAAATTTTGGAAGAAGGGGGAATATAAATGGTACATTCTAAGAATATTCGAATTTGCATATTCAAGTGGGTTTTTTTTACCGAAATTGCGATGCCCGTGCGGCACGTACTGTGGTGTTTCGTCTTATTAGTAATTTTGGCGCCAAAAGACCCTACGCCACAAAGTGCAAAGTGAACACTAGTTCGTTCTTATGTGCTTCTCTTACTCGTTGCTGACTGGGTTTCGCTTCTTATATTCATCGTCCAAATCATGCAAAAGATTAAAGAACAGTATATCTTTTCGCTCGTTTAGATTCGAAATTATTGCAGTATTGAAGCGAAGCGATGAAACATGGGCGTTGTAGTTTGTTCAATTATTTCACTGGCGGAGTTTTTGAATATGGTTACCCTATCCTTATAGGCTTATAGCCTTACGAGTGAGTCGATTAACGCATGAAAATACTTTCTTTTTTTTCTCTAAAAAACGTGTTGTGGTTGTTTTTAAGTCTCGAATGAAACAGGCATGAACAATATAATTTAAAACGTTGAATATATACAAATTGTTATTCAAAGAAACCGTAAACGTTCAAAAGCTAAATTCAACTTAGAGATAGCTAGCTCTTGATCACTTGCTAAAGAACTCTGTAATTTATCTTAAAGAAGAAGGATTGGATCTGAATCAAGTCCTTTAAACAGTACCATATGCCAGAAGGGTTTCGTCTCTCCAACATTCAATCGCATCGTCTCACTAAACAACATTACAAACGAAAAGGGTCCCAAATATATGAATGTGACATGACATGTAAAACGAGCCTTACCACCAATTGTCCAAAGATACATATATAATTGAATGCAGTTATCATATCCTTAATCAGTACAAGGTGATTAAAAGAATGCCCTTCGGTAATTCGAGTTCTCAAACCTCTTTCAGCTTATCACATAATAATCAAATACGTGCCAACGAGGTTTGGCTCAGTTGGTAAGAACGGACTTGTGGTGGAGATCTCATCCGAGTTCGATTCCCGCTACCAACAGGCATCGTTTGGTTCGCGATCTGTAAATTCCTGTGAAAATCCATACCTGGAGGCTGGTGTGACAGGCACATGTCTACTGTCAGTCCTTCAGAGTTGAGGTTGCAGATATGCCCTGACGATGGTGGTGTAACGTAACCAAGCTCTCATCTAAACTTTTAAGAAACACATAATAATCAAATACGTCAATTCGTTGACAAGAACGTATTGATGTATTTGATTATTTTGATCAAAATAATCAAATACGTCAATACGTTTTTGTCAACGAACAACTAATTGATGAATCGAATCTCACCAGTAGTGATCTTAATTTACACATATCCGATCGTTTTTCGAAGAAAGATGCGTGCAAATCCATTATATCCCGGACTTTGTATAGTTTGTATCGGGTGAAGTCGACTTTGTTCTGAAGTAGCTTTCACAGCCCCTCCTAATGGATTTGGGATTCCACTTAGTAACGTACTTCTATGTACAACCAAAAGCATGAGATGGATGTCACAACAAAATTTCATTCAAGTCATGCTTCAACGAGTTATCATCCCCTCTCGATCAGTCATTGACAATAGTTTATATCTAGACGGAACCACTAACAATGAAAGTGGGTCCTTGTTTCAGTTAAATATTAGTTAAAATCTGTTAGATGATTGAATAGGCACAAAATAAAGGTGTGTCTCTGTGGTGTATAATATGAATTATATAGTTATGGTAAAATGTTCAATTCTCACCGGTGACATTATTTTCTTCTTTTCAACCAGTTTTTACTTGTATACCTATCAATTTTTCTAATAATTATAAATTACATCATTCTTTTTTTTCTTTTTCTTTTTTCAAAGATTCAATCTAATTACATATAAAAAACTTCTTTAATCTCTTTCAAGTTTTTTCCTAAAATATTTTCTTAACACGTACCATTGTATTAAGTATAGCAAAAGTCAATTAAACTCATTCAATTTAAATATAAAAATCATGCTAGATACTATTACCATAACATTATTTGAACATATACAAATTTCAATTAAAAATTTTAAAATCGTGCCCCATTAAACTTGTAATTCTGGCTCTGTCACTGTCTACTATATATATTGAATTCAGACCGTAAACAATTAATCGATTATTACACTAATTGTAAAAGAAATTACTAACGTATAAATAGAATAAAATGTAAGATATGTTTATTGACTGTCAATTCAATACAAGATGTAGTTCGTTCGATCAGATTTTCTGTGTTTGTTTTTGAAGAAGCAGCACGGGATCAGAGCCTACTCGACCCTTTTCCCTATTTCATTTATTGAAACTGAAAGTTGCATCGGGGGGGACATGGAACCTGTACCCCGAGCTACATTAGAACTATCACAATGATCCTCATAGAGAATGTTTCCGGGTGGCTCGTGGTCCCTTTAGCGGGTGGCACGGCTCCAGAAATAGCGAACTTCCTTGTATTCCGAGTTTTCCTGTGCAAAGAACAAACACGTCAAAGAGGCGTCCCCGGGTTTACCGAGGGAAGCCACTCCGATGCTTAAGTTAGACACTGTCAGCTAAGCATAAAACTCGTGAATAGTCAAGAAGTTTCATCGTACCTTTATGGGGAGGCATGTGCCGGTATTTATAGTAGCATTGAAGGCAGCATTCCTGTCCCTTTCCAATGTGGGAGTAGTTTCCCTTGCTTTACTTAGCTCTATGGCGAGTTGGGCCCAGACAAAGGGCCCAGAGTGGCTTCACATTTAATTGTAACCCGGTAAAGGTGAAATATTAGGTTCCACCTGTAAACAAGTTCCCCAAGTCCTCAGTCAAGGGGTACGCTTGGGTGGGGACTTAAAATCGTTTCTTTACCGGGTTACAAAGGTAGCAACCAAACTCGGGGTACCCAGTCCCCCAAGTCCGTACGCAAGCGTAACCTGCAGACATTCTTTAAGTTGAGAATTCAAAACGACGTCTCCGGGTTGTAGTGGGGGGAAACTGAAAAGTTTTTCGGTTTTGTGAAGCGGCATGCGTGACACGTGTCGTTTCGCTCGAGAAACTGAAACGTCCCCTCAGTGCACGCCTCTAACTGTATAAATAGGGGTTGAAGGTGACAGTTTTGTCTCACCTCCAAACCCGATAACTTTGTCGTGCTTTTTGCTGTCGCTTTCTTTTGTCTCTGTTTCTTTTGATTCTCAATCTCAAATCGATCTCAAAAACCCCTTCAAACCCTCAAAAGTAAGGTACTGTTTCTTCTTCCCTCCTTTTTGATTGTTTTGGGACGATGTGTACTGTTTCTGGGTTCCCAGGAACGTTTTCTGGGTTTCTGCGTCTGGGAATTTAGCTTCGTGACGCCGGGTTACCTGGGTTTTGTTGACGCCCCCGTGTTTTCTTGTTTTGCAGATGGCCAACGAAACAATGGACACTCACGTCCCCGAGTTTGCCTCCGTAACCTTCACTGATGGGACCGCTCTTGACCCTCCCGGGTACTCATTGACAGCGGAGGAGATCGTGGAGCTAAGGAGCAACTGGAAGATCCCCGAGTCTGTAGAAATACGGCCTTTAGAACCCGAGGACCAGTTCTTCACTCCCGGGGATGGGTGGACGCTGTGCCACGAGTATCAGCTACGCTGCGGCCTGTCATTCCCGCTGAAGGTAGAGGTGCAGTACCTCTTGGCTGCGAGCAACTTCGCAATCGGGCAAGTTGGACCGAACATGTGGAGGCAGCTACTCGGGTTGTGCGTTATGTACAAGGTGCTGAAGCAGCAGATGCCAACCTATCACGAGTTACACGCCATGTACCGGGCCGAGTACTCCCGGAAGGCGGGTTTCAGTGGGACCATCCAACTGAAGTCCAAAGCGGTTTTCAAGAAGATCATCGAGGACCTGCCAACCTCCGTGAGCCGGACCTGGAGGGAGAAAAGTTTCTTGATAAGAAACTTTCAAGACCCGGGACACGCGCTTCAAGTACCGGGTGACTTCCAGCCACTGATGAGTGAGTCATTCTCTCTCCGGATTCTTCTTTCTTTTCTCTATCCCGGGTTATAATTATGTTGTTTGTGTTGCAGATATCCCCGACATTCCTCTGGAGCCGGTGATGGAGAAGAGGATCCGGAGGATGCTGTGGGCTTTTCGGGGGCAAGACGACCGGAGTTCATACCGGCTTTGTAGGCTGTACGTGTACAGCAGGTGCCGGTTGATGGAGCTACCAGGTTTGTCCGGTGTCCTTTCTAATTTTTGTTGTCACATGCTCGTCTAACGGGTTATCTCTTTTGTTGCAGCTCTTCTTCCGATGGAGTTCACGAAACGGAAGAACCCGGGAATATACGACGGCTTTGAAGATAAAGCTGTATAGGCCGGGATCCGGACACAAGCAGCGGATGGTCTACTCTATGACATCAATCTGACCACAAAAGCGGCTTTTCTGCGCCCGGAAGCCGAGCAAGGGGAGCTTCAGCAGTTCCATGTTGATACCGTGCATTACAACGAGGTCCCCGAGTACTTGGCTGAGGTTCTCGGGCCAGAGGTTTACCAGGAGGGAGAGGAAGTTGAAGGGAATCCCTCGGAGGCGGATGATAACCCGGTATTTGAAGAGCCGGGAACTCAATTTACCTTCGCCGATGAAGAGACTGAAGAACCGGTGATGAGCGCGGTTCCCTCGTCTGTGCTCCCGGGTGAGGAGGAGTTTACCGAAGAGGATGACGACGGGGGTGAAGAAGTTGTCGGTTTCGAAGGGGTGGCGAGTGAGAACCCTGAGGGGAGTGATGGGAGCGACGAAGTGCACGAAGTGGAACCCGTCCCCTCCCAAAAACGCACCCGGGAGGCATCCAGCTCGGCTAGGTCCGAGAGGAAGAAGAGGAGGAAGGAGAGGAAAGAGAGGAGGGAGAGAAAGCAGCACCGGGACACTGACGAGATAATGGAGGAGTTGGCGAGCGGGGGAATGGCGGACGTGGCCATCCAAAGGATGGTAGCGGACTTGAAGAATTGTGCCGCCGACTCCTATGTCCTGGAGCATCAGGACCCGTTGACTGTAGCCCGGAGGGCGCAGGAGAAACTGATGCGGGTAAGTGTCTCTTTCTTTTAACCCGTTCTTCTTTTGTTTTTGTTTCCTTGTACTAACCCGTTATTTGATTTGTGTAGGCTGTCAGGTTGTCGTACTTGGCAACTGATCGGCTCATAACCGAAGGCATCCCCGAGCGAGAGAGAGTCCTCAGGGACGATCTCCGGGCCGCCCGGGACCAGGTGACGGCGAGCGAAGAAAACCTTCGCAAGCGCATCAGCCATTGCATAGAGTGCAAAGTTGGCCAAGGCAGAAGAACACGTAGCAGACTTGGTGGCCAAGAACTCGGAATTGGAGAAAGTCATCGAGGGTCACCGGGAGGACCGGTGTGCTCAAGACGCCGCGATAGCCCAGCTGACCGAGCAAAACCAGGGGCTGCAGCAACAGGTTACTTCCCTGGAGCAACAAAAAGGAGATTTGCTCCAGGCAGTTTCCCGGGCCAAGGACTCAGCAGTCTCCGAGTTTCTGGCGAGCCCCGAGTTTGAACTGAAGCTGCGATCGGCAAGGGCTGAGGCTCGAGCCGAAATTGTTAGCGCCGGGATTCGCCAAGGCTGGCTTGACAAAGCCGGGTATGATGGTCACCAAGGTCATGTCAGACCCGACGAGGCTGCAGGCACCTCCCGGTCGACTCCTGTCATGGCTGCAAACCCTAGGGCTCCTGCAAACCCGGTTCGGAGTCCCCCGGTTCGTTCTTCAGCAGCCCGGAGAGGTACTTCCCGTGGTGGGATTGTCGGTGGTCCTCAAAACCGGCCACCGCTCCGTAGGGGACAGTTTATCATACGGCCCCGGGGAGGACGTGGCGGCTCGAGCACTGGCGGGGGTAGCGGGTCTGCAGCGCCATGAGCTGGAGCTTCTCTCGGAGGATTTCTTTGCTTTTGTAGACTAGTCTTTATTTTTGTAGCGGCTTTCTGCCTTATAGCTGACTTTCGAATAAAAGCATTCAAGCTGTTGGCATAATTTTTCCTGTCAAATAACACGTTAATTTGATGCATATCTCCCAAGTGTAGACAAAATTTACACATAGTGCCGGTCTGGCATGTTATCGTCATAAAATAACAATAGGCCCGGCAGGGCTTTACCGGTCCGTTAGGGCTTCCTGTCAAATAACACGGTAATGTGATGCGTAATATACAAAAAATTACGCATATTGCCGGTTTGGCATGTTTAATGTGATTAAATAAAAATAGGACCGCTAAGGCTTTACGGGTCCGTCAGGACTTCCAACCCGGTGCATAACCTGCAAGTGTTGACATTTCACATATAATGCTGGTTTGGCATATAAATAAAAATAGTGCCGCTAAGGCTTTACGGGTTCATAAGGACTTTCAAGGGCCGCTACGGCTTTACGGGTCTGTTAGGACTTCCAACCCGATGCATAACAGGTTCATAAGGACTTTCAACCCGATGCATAACCTGCAAGTGTTGACAAAATTCACACATAGTGCCGGGTTGGCATGTTAACATTATAAAGTGAAAATAGGGCCGGTAAGGCTTTACGGGTCCGTTAGGACTTCCAAGGGCTTCCTGCCAAATAACACGGTAATCTGATGCAAAATATGGAAATGTGATAAAATTTACACATATAATGCCGGTTTGGCATGTAAGTAAAAATAGTGCCGCTAGGGCTGTATGGGTCCGTTAAGACTTTCAAAGACTGAAATAAGGCCGTGAAAGGCTTGCAATATTTCAAGTTATGGAGATTACCAGAGATTATCAGAGATTTATCGGAGTTTGCCGAGTTTTGACCATGAAATAAGGCCGTGAAAGGCTTGCAATATTTCATGTCAAATGGAGATTACCGGAGATTATCGGAGCTTGCTAAGTTTTGACAATGAAATAAGGCCGTGAAAGGCTTGCAATATTTCATGTCAAATGGAGATTACCGGAGATTATCAGAGATTTATCGGAGCTTGCCAAGTTTTGACCATGAAATAAGGCCGTGAAAGGCTTGCAATATTTCATGTCAAATGGAGATTACCGGAGATTATCGGAGCTTGCTAAGTTTTGACAATGAAATAAGGCCGTGAAAGGCTTGCAATATTTCATGTCAAATGGAGATTATCGGAGCTTGCTAAGTTTTGACAATGAAATAAGGCCGTGAAAGGCTTGCAATATTTCATGTCAAATGGAGATTACCGGAGATTATCGGAGATTTATCGGAGCTTGCCAAGTTTTGACCATGAAATAAGGCCGTGAAAGGCTTGCAATATTTCATGTCAAATGGAGATCGCCTGCATTCACTCAACAAACTGATTGATAGACATAACCCGGCCGGGTTTTATGTGGGCCTGAAAGGCTTTATATATAACATCAAAACATAATAAATTTGGACATTTGCAGGTAACTCGGTACCTACTTGGGATGTACGCACTGTCAAAAGTTCGCGGGTTTTCCATATCCCGGAGGATTCCATCATTGTTCTTCAAAATATTAAGCGAGAGGTCTTGAGTTCGACTCTCAACAAGAGCACCAATTGTTTCCGGGTGGCTCGTGGTCCCTTTAGCGGGTGGCACGGCTCCAGAAATAGCGAACTTCCTTGTATTCCGAGTTTTCCTGTGCAAAGAACAAACACGTCAAAGAGGCGTCCCCGGGTTTACCGAGGGAAGCCACTTCGATGCTTAAGTTAGACACTGTCAGCTAAGCATAAAACTCGTGAATAGTCAAGAAGTTTCATCGTACCTTTATGGGGAGGCATGTGCCGGTATTTATAGTAGCATTGAAGGCAGCATTCCTGTCCCTTTCCAATGTGGGAGTAGTTTCCCTTGCTTTACTTAGCTCTATGGCGAGTTGGGCCCAGACAAAGGGCCCAGAGTGGCTTCACATTTAATTGTAACCCGGTAAAGGTGAAATATTAGGTTCCACCTGTAAACAGAGAACGTCCTGAATAATAGCATGTGTCTCATCTAACTCATAAACATCAAGCTTACTACATCTAGCAAAGTGGGCTAATCTATTGGTCACACTATTTGCTTCCCTATAAACATGCTACAATTGAAAAGAACTAAAGATATTAACGTACCTTTAGCAATCTTCAAGAATTCTTCCTTCAAACGAGATATCATCACAGACTACATCAAATGCATGCACTAGATTCACGCAGTCGCTTTCAAAGACTACATTCTTCCACCCTTGTGAGATACAGATCAACATCCCAGTCCGGAGAGCCTCCCATATGATAAGCCGTAGATACATATTGAAAAGGATGTGCAAAGGAGGCCAAGCACTCTCCCAAAGAGTTACGAATCACCACACCAACGCCACCAGAGCCCTCCTCAGCTGAAAAGCTACCATCGCTGTTGACTTTGAGTCGTTCTTGGGGTGGACAGACCCATTTGGCCTTAGGCCTCCTACTACTCCCCTTCGTAGATAGTTTACCAGCATGACACTATTTGAACTCTTTCAACAAGCTGTCAGTCCATTTTACCATATGATTTGTGTTGAAGACGATATCTTTCCATATCATATTGTTCCTTTCCACCCAAAGCAAACACAATGCCATCAAAAAACGCTCCAATTGCTCACCACTCAAGCAATACATCATATCCCAAAACCAAACCTTGACACAGAAAGGGTGAGAGCTAGGGTCAGCTGTAACAAGCTCCTCTTCCAAAAATGGCACAACGCACTAAAGTTCTTGAAAAGATGTAAGTTGTTTTCCATCGAAACCGCACAAAACACACACCTAGCATCCGGGAGCTGGACTTTCTTTGATAGTAAAGCAGCTCTAGAGGGTAATATTCCCTATTCCAAACGCCACACATGCATGGGTACCTTAGGAGGTACTTGAACATGCCACAACTTCCTCCATAACTTTATAGTTATAGCCTCGGAGTCAGATCCTGACGCCAACCGACCCAAATTCTCTATATTCCGACCAAGATAATATCCACTTTGAACATTGTAGATTCCCTTTCGATCAAAGTGCCACACCAATCGGTCCACCCCGCCCTCTATTCTAAGAGGTATTTGGAGCACAAGTTCAACATCTATCGGTGAAAATAAATCCTCTAGTATCCACATCTTCCATTCACCAACAGCCTCATCAATAAGGGTACTAACCAGTGGTCCTCAATACTGTGCATGAGAGGGGAGATAGGTTTAAAATTGTACAATATTGGCAGCCAGGGGTCCTCCCACACCCTTATCATCTCACCACCCCCTACTTGGTATCGAACACCATTCATGAGTAGAGTCTGTCCCTTAAGTAGACTTCTCCACGTAAAGGAGATATTTTTTCCTACTTCTGCCTTCAGCAACTCAGTATGTGGGAAATACTTCACTTTCAGAACCTGAGTCAACAAAGATTGGAGTTGACACAAAACCCTCCAACTTTGTTTCGTAAGAAGTACCATATTGAAGACATTCACATCTCGAAAGCCAAGTCCTCCCTCTCTTTTCGATGCACACATCTTGTCTCATGCTATCTAATGTATTTTTCTTTTCTCTTCAAACTCATCCCACCAAAACCTAGCCATCACCGGGCTCCACTGGGCTCCACTGTGTTTTTCTTTACTGTTCTGCGTCTTTCTATTCAATAAGCCTCGATTTCTATGATACGACTCATATTTGGTTCATCAACTTGGTTGGTCTGTATTCGAAGGTCGGCAACCAAACAACCACTACACCACAAACTGTCATCAATAGCACTGGAAAAAAGCTATCATAACATATCCATAGCGTTTAAGTAAACGTTATGACAGCCAAAGCTATGAGAAGTCCAGCCTCTTTTATAGCGTTTTGAAAACGCTATTGAAAAGTTAACATCTATAGCGTTTGAAACATGCTATTGTACATATCAATTGATAGCATTTCGATAAAAACACTACTAATGTGTGCTATCAATGAGCCATTTTCTTGTAGTGAACCCCGATCACTATCGTATTAGTAAGTGCACCACCATGGATGCATAATCTGATTTAATACGTGATTAGTAAGTGCACTTGAGATTCCCTCATTCTTTGGTCAATCTGGGTGCGCAGAGTGCTATGCTTGATCGATCTTCCCGCCACTTAAAATGCATGGTTGCCTGGAGATTAGGTCTTTGTCATTTATAATTGATTTTTTGAAAGTTCGAAGGATCCAATTGTTCAGCACCTCCTCCTATAGTGTATCGAAAAAATAATAACCCACCTCCTAGTAGTCCTATTTGTCATCTTCGTTCAGTGGCCAACTAGTAGAATTGCACTTCTTCGATCTGGTTAGAGACACAAATTAAACTTAAAATTTAAGAAGTGCAGTACTTTAACACTTATTTTCTATCCACCATTACCGATCATACACTCAACCAGTTAAGGATAGAGATTCAAACCGAATATATATAGTGCGTTGTTGTTTCTTAATTGAACGTACATGTCCAATTATATAATGAAATGTGTAGGTAGAAGTTGTTGCTTGATCGGTCATCAAGAGAAAGGTTTCCCAGTATATATAGAAGTGTTTCAAAACAAGTGAATTCTGGTAAGGGGATGTAATAATCATATCATCTTATCTCTAACTGCGATCGAAGACAATATGAATGAGTCGTCGTCCTCATACACATAGCGGACGTACGTATGACGTTTAAGGCTAACTGATCGAGTCCACTACTATCAGATGAATGCTTCGATCAGATTTGAAACTAGAGCTAAAGATCGAAGCACGTATACATGCATGCAGATGTGGTCTACGATTTCAGTTGGATCATGAACGAAACAATATACAACAAACACTGTACAGTGTGTTTGCCAGAATTCGAGCACTGATTTTTCTCGGCTTTCATGTTTATTTGCTTGCTAGCTACATTCGATCATCTTAGTTCATCAGTCTGAACCGCGCGTACGTCCCTAGTTTTATCAGATTTTTACTGTGATTCTAAAAGGGTTCTCATAGATAATTTATTAGGATCTTTTCAAGGTTTCGTATGGAATCTTTGAGCGAGTCGTGCATTTGATTTATAATTAATTAGTCACATAAAGTTTGTAGTTTTCTAGTGTATATTTACGTGGTTATTGCTTGTTTGTACACTAATGAATCTTAGTGCATGCTTGTTAGGTACGTACTTGTGGATATATTGGTATTTTGGTTTTAGAGTTGAGAGTTGAGACTTGACCGTGGGATCATCGATGTGGCTACGTTATCTTCATGTCTAAATGTCAAAGTTAGGAAAGGCACAACAATGATTAGAGAAATCCGAACGTGATGTATTGACTTATTAGTTGTTTGTGGATAAGCAGCAGATTTCTATCTATAACTCAGCAACTATCAAGTAGCCCAACAAATCAACATGATTCGATCACCTGCAAGGTTTTAATTTGATATCCAGATGGGAAAGCTAAGGCAAATAAATTTACTAGGCAAACCAAGCAGAAATATATTAAACCTGATTGAAGATCGTAGGAAATTGCTGTGCGTTTGTGTTGATGGAAGAAGAAGCGGAAGGTTGAACAAGAAGAAAGAAAGAGTTAGCCCTACAGAAATGTAAACGATCGCTTTCCACTTCACTAATTGAGGATGTTGCCATTTCATATTGGCATACATTTACGTAGTACTTACTGTCACAAACTCACAATACAACACTTCCCTCTATTTGTTAATTTGTGCTTCATTTCCCTCACAGTAAACGAAATTCTTCTACAGGCCGGGAAATTGGAATTACTGTGTATGTGGGAATCGAGAGGGAACTGTAAGTAATGGGAACTTAAAATGGCATCAACGGGCTGCAGAGCCCAACCACATCCTCCTCTCTGTGCCTCTGCGCCGAGCATGTTGGTCAAAATAACTGGTCCTATATACATTGATAGTTAAACTGTTTGGACCACCACATCTCACTGTAGGTGACATTACCATGACGAATTATGCTCATAATGAAATCTCTCAGTAATCTTCACGGGTTTGAAACTCTAAAATCAGAACGTAAATATTTAGGGTTCATAGCTGGGTGCACTCGAGTAGTTTTGCAGTGTCTCTCTGAGACAGTTAGACAGAGATAATAGAAACAGAGATGATGAAGAAAAGAAGTCAAAAACACTATTAAATGAGGAAGGCCGTGTGAGATTGACTTCACAATGTATTAGTTTCAGGCTAGCTAGCTGAGCGATGAGGTCCCAATAATTCTGAGTCGACTTCTGCATGCATGGCAAGGTACATTAATTACATACGACATGAGAATTGGAGTAGTTCTGGTAATTTTCTGTGATTCTGGGAAGGTTTGCTTCGAGGAGAGACCTCCCTAGGGCTCTGTGTTCATGTTCTTTCTCTATCTCCCTGACGAGAATTGAAAATTGAATGATTCGATCTCTTTGCGGTGTGTATATGAAAGGATGGGATCGATTTACCAAATGGTCAAACTCACTCCCATAGTTCCACAGTGGTTAAAAAAACACACAGTGATACTGGTGGTGAAAATATATAAGACTAGTTGTTCTGGGTTCTGGATTGTAGCTACATTAACTGAGATGAATGAAAGTCAGAAAGCTAGAGGTAGAAGACAACAAGAAGAAGAGAACAAATAGCTAGAGAGGAGAGTTTTGAATCCCAAGAAATAAACCATCATTATGCCTAGTGTCTCTCGATTCAGTCCTATACCCTTGAATAAGACCCATCACCTTATACCAACCAACCTTTATTTCCTTCTGTGACTACGTACCATTCCCTCGTTATAAATAGCTTCCCTTCATCCCCTACCTTGTTTCACCAGCACTACTAGTAGTCTACCTTTCTCCTCGATCATTCTTCCTCATCTTCTCTGCGGTTTCTTTTTGCTTAGAGTCTTGATACCATGGCTCTGTTGGCGTCCCTTTTGTTCATGGGGAAAGAGAAGCATATGATGAAATCACTAAGGAAAGTATTATGGAATTAGAAGTCATGGCGATATCTCTCCTGAGCTTATTCTTGTTATGTGCCTTTTTTTCTTTTCTGAACTCCACGAAGTATGTTCAAGTTTTCTTGACCTTGCAAGCCCGTAAAATGCTCTTCTGCAAGTGTGGAATTTGCTCGATCTCCTTTTGAAACTGAACTATGCAACCATTCGTTTCAGCTTCGTGGTTGTTCTTCTCCCCTTCTATCCCTCCTGAGCTCTATATCTAGGTTGCAGAATAATTAGGGAAGTTTTTTGTTTGCTCCTTTTGTCGTTGATTTATGCGTAGTGTATCTACTGTCTACATGTAATTATTTGAGCTAGAATCGATCGATGTATGAAATCTTCTCCTGGCATGGAATTGTAAGATTAATATAGGTTTCTACGTTTTGAAATTTTAGCCTACTGATCTCCTTTGGGGCTAAGTTGATATTTGCATGTACTTTGTTGTGGACAATATACCATCATTATCATGTATTGTTATAACGGACGGAAGAAAGAACACAGATGTTTACGTGGTTCACTAACAATATGTTAGCTACGTCCACGGCAGAAGGAGAACAGTTTATTGATTGAGGAAGAACCCAGAATACAGAGTGCGGAATACAGAGAGTACAGAGAGTGCGGCGCTAAGCACTTCTTACTTCTTACTCTAAATACAATTAGGTTTAGGGCGTTTATATACTAAACGTCCGCGACCGAAACTGTCCCGCGAGCGACATCCCCCGCGAGCGAAACTGACCCCGCGAACGAAACTGACCCCGCGAACGAGACTGATGCGCGCGAACGAGACTGATGCGCGCGAACGGAATCCAGCATAACAGACAACAGGTTTCGTGGGCTTCGGGGGCCACGTTGCGCCCCCGAACCCCCAGACCAGGGCGCGTCGCCCCTGGACCCCGACTCGCTGACCGGGCAGCGAGATCCCCGAATAGCTGGTTCAAGGCATATATTAACAAATCTCCACCTTGACTTGAATCCTCTCACAAATCTCCACCTGAAGTACCAGATGCACCATAATAGTGCCAGATGTACAAATAACTCCTCTGCCTCAGATGTTACACAGATGTACCAGATGCACCACAATAGTGCCAGATGTACCAGATGTTGCCCCCCGAAGGGCAACTAACAGCTTGTAACATTTAGCAAGTCCAAGCAGTGTTGGAACTTGCTGTGAGGAACCGGCTTGGTGAACATATCAGCAGGATTATCAGCAGTACCCACTTTCTTCACCTTAATTCTGCTCTCACTTCTTAGAAAATGATACCTGACATCAATGTGCTTAGTCCTCTCATGATGGACCTGATCCTTTGCTAAACATATTGCACTCAAACTGTCACAATATACTATAGCCTGATCATGATGCAAACCAAGACTACTGACCAGTCCCTTCAACCATATACCCTCCTTTGCAGCTGCTGTCAAAGCCATGTACTCTGCTTCAGTAGTAGACAAAGTCACTGTAGGCTGCAGAGTAGCTTTCCAACTAACAACAGAGCCACCAAGAGTAAATACGTAACCGGTCATAGATCTCCTAGTATCAACATCTCCAGCATAATCGCTATCTGAATAGCCTGTTACTAAGCATTTTGTATCACCTCCATAAATGAGACCAACATCAGACGTACCTTTTAGGTACCGGAAGATTCTCTTCACAGCTTGCCAATGCTCCTTTCCGGGATCACCCATAAATCTGCTGACAACACTAACAGCATGTGCAAGATCAGGCCTAGTGCAGACCATAGCATACATCAAGCTTCCTACTGCACTAGCATAGGGAACTCGAGACATGTATTCCTTCTCCTCAGCAGATTTAGGTGCAAACGCAGCAGACAGATGAATATTTGCAGCACTTGGAGTATCTATAGATTTTGATGTAGACATACCAAACCTGGATAGAATTTTCTGGATGTAACCTTTCTGTGATAAGAAAAGCTTCTTCTGACTTCTATCCCTGTAAATCTCCATTCCCAAAATCTTCCGAGCTGCTCCCAAATCCTTCATCTCAAACTCTGCACTGAGGAGACCCTTCAACTTCTGTATCTCAGACTTGTTTTCTGCAGCTATCAACATATCATCTACATACAGGACCAAATAAATGAGAGACCCATTTGTGACCTTGTTGTAGTAGACACAACAATCATACGGACTCCTGATGTAGCCTATCTCTATCATATAGCTATCAAACCTCTTGTACCACTGTCTGGGAGACTGTTTTAGTCCATACAAGGACTTCTTCAACTTGCAAACATAGTCTTCTTTTCCAGGAACTTGGAAACCATCTGGCTGAGTCATGTATACCTCTTCTTCCAACTCTCCATGTAGAAAAGCTGTCTTCACATCTAGTTGTTCAAGCTCCAGATTCTGATGTGCTACTATGGCTAGTAACACCCTGATAGAGGTATGTCTGACCACTGGCGAGAAAATCTCATTGTAGTCTACTCCCTCTTTCTGATGGAACCCTCTTGCAACTACTCTAGCTTTATACTTAATGCCCTCAGCAGGTGACATCCCTTCTTTCTTCTTGAAGACCCATTTACAAGTAATGATCTTTCTCCCCTGACCAGGTCGTTTGGTCAATTCCCAAGTCTGATTTCTCTGAAGTGATTCCATCTCATCTCCCATTGCAGCAAGCCATTGGGTTGACTCTGGACATGTAACTGCTTCCTTATAGGTGGATGGCTCATGAGGATCCACCTCTTCAGCAACCTGTAGTGCATAAGCCACCATGTCCTCAAACCCATACCTAGTGGGAGCTTTCCCAAAATTTGCTCTCCTAGGTCGCTCATGATTCAGAATATGCTGATTAACTACCGTTGGTTCTGTTCCTGAATGTAAGTGTTGATCTTCCTGTTGTGGTTCAAACTCATCTCCAGTGACTTGTTGCTCCACCTGTCTCTCAACACTACAATTTTCTGATACTACAGTAGACTTCACAGTAGGGTTAAACATAGAATTTTCATCAAATACTACGTTTCTGCTGAGTATAACCCTCTTTTCAGATGGAGACCAGATTCTGACACCTTTAACCCCATCCCCATAGCCTACAAACACTCCCTTTTTAGCTCTTGGTTCTAACTTACCCTCACTTACATGATAATAAGCAGTACACCCAAAAACTCTCAGATTGGAGTAATCAGCAGACTTACCAGACCACATCTCATAAGGTGTTTTGAGATGTATACCTGTGTGAGGTCCACGATTTATCAGATAACAAGCAGTACTCACCGCTTCTGCCCAGAACCTTCTTTCTAATCCAGCATTAGAGAGCATGCACCTAGCTCTCTCCAGAAGTGTCTGATTCATACGTTCTGCTACACCATTTTGCTGTGGTGTATCCCGGACTGTATGATGCCTTGCAATGCCTTCAGATTTGCAGAGCTCATCAAATTCAGCAGAACAGAATTCCAGACCATTATCAGTTCGCAGCCTCTTGATCTTCTTCCCTGTTTGATTTTCCACTAATGCCTTCCACTGCTTGAAGTTCTTGAAAGCGTCACTTTTATGCTTCATCACGAACACCCAAGTCATTCTTGAGTAATCATCAATCATAGACACAAAATATCTGTGACCTCCCAAAGAATCAACACGAGAAGGACCCCAACAATCAGAATGGATATAATCAAGCGTGCCTTTAGTTCTATGAACTGCTTTAGGAAACTTTCTGCGATGTAGCTTCCCAAAGATACAGTGTTCACAGAAATCAAGATCCTTGACCTTGTGGCCACCAAGAAGATCATCTTTTGACAGAATTTGCATCCCTCTTTCACTCATATGACCGAGCCTCATGTGCCATAGCTTGGTCATATCATCCTTGTGAAACTCCGATGATGCAACAGCAACAGAACCTGAAAGCGTAGCACCTTGCAGAAAATACAAAGTACCCCGCTTGACACCTTTCAGGACTACATTAGAACCCTTGTAGACATTTATGACTCCACGTGAGCCTTTATAACTGAAACCTTTGCTGTCTAGTAGACCCAAAGAAATCAGATTCTTCGTCATGCGTGGAGCATGCCTAACTTCATTCAATGTACAGAATTTACCATCATGTGTCCGTATCTTTATTGAGCCTATTCCAACCACCTTGCATGAATGACTGTCAGCCATAGAAATATTGCCTCCATCAATCTGCTCATAGGTTGAAAACCACTCTCTACGTGGACATATATGATAAGACGCCCCGGTATCTAAAATCCACACATCCCTATGATGTATGTGTGCATCTGCAACCAAAGCCAAATCCTCTTCAGAATTGGTGTCAACCTCTGCTACAACAGCAGTACCTGATGCTTTCTCATGCTGCTGCTTCTTCTTTGGACATTCGTTTTTCCAATGTCCCTTTTCTTTACAGTAGTTACAGACATCATTGGATTTGGAACCCTTTGAAACTGGTTTCTTGAATTTCTTCTTCCCCGAGCTTCCCTGTCCCATCCTTCCACTGGCTACCAACCCAGCAGCCTGACTGTCTGAACTTGTACCGGTGGCCTTATGACGCATCTCTCTAGTATGAAGAGATGATCTGACCTCCTCCAGAGTCACAGTATCTCTCCCACCAATAAAAGAATCCACAAAATTCTCATACGACAGAGGTAGAGAGACCAACAGAATTAAGGCAGCATCTTCATCATCAACCTTAACATCAATATTACGCAACTCTAATAGAATTGTGTTTAACTGATCTAAGTGATCTCTTAGAGTCGTGCCTTCTTCCATTCGCAGACTGAACAGACGTCGCTTTAGAAGCAACTTGTTGGTTAAAGACTTCGTCATGTATAGACTCTCAAGCTTCAACCACAGACCAGCCGCAGTTTCCTCCTCTGCGACCTCGGTGATAATATCATCTGCAAGACACAACAAGATTGTCGAGTGTGCCTTCTCCTCCAGACTGGCCATCTCAGCGATTTCTGGATCCCCCGGTTTCTTCACCAGCGGTGCCCACATCCCTTGTTGTTTTAACAAGGCTCGCATCTTGATCTGCCATAAACTGAAACTGTTTCTCCCCGTGAATTTATCAATCTTCACGTTTAGCCCAGACATCTTTCTTCCCAGATTTCGAACCCCTCCTGGGCTCTGATACCAGTTTGTTATAACGGACGGAAGAAAGAACACAGATGTTTACGTGGTTCACTAACAATATGTTAGCTACGTCCACGGCAGAAGGAGAACAGTTTATTGATTGAGGAAGAACCCAGAATACAGAGTGCGGAATACAGAGAGTACAGAGAGTGCGGCGCTAAGCACTTCTTACTTCTTACTCTAAATACAATTAGGTTTAGGGCGTTTATATACTAAACGTCCGCGACCGAAACTGTCCCGCGAGCGACATCCCCCGCGAGCGAAACTGACCCCGCGAACGAAACTGACCCCGCGAACGAGACTGATGCGCGCGAACGAGACTGATGCGCGCGAACGGAATCCAGCATAACAGACAACAGGTTTCGTGGGCTTCGGGGGCCACGTTGCGCCCCCGAACCCCCAGACCAGGGCGCGTCGCCCCTGGACCCCGACTCGCTGACCGGGCAGCGAGATCCCCGAATAGCTGGTTCAAGGCATATATTAACATGTATTGAGTTTATGAAGACAAACTCTCAAGTTCGCATTTACATTTTCATTTTTTTTCATACTGAGTTAATGACCAATGATGCATGCCATTCCCAGAACAAGGAAAACAAATTACAAAGATACTTATTAAGACCAACACACGAACCTAGCTTTTTTTTGGAAACTTGAAACTTTCATAAACCCAGAAAACAAACCAACAGCACCGAGAAACAAAGCAGAAGAAAGAAAAAACAGGCAAAGAAAGAGAAAAAAAACTACAGCGCTACACTTCGAGGCCGTAGCCTTAGGGAGGAGGCCCTTTTGCATCGAACATCAGGATTTGAAGTAGGGAGGAAGGAGGATTGGAAACCCAGTCCTCAGGACACACCCTGCGAATGGTTGAAGCTACCCAATCTGCAGCTTGATTCGCCAGTCTACTGGTCCAGTGCCAGTTAACTCGGTGAAAGAGAGAAGACTTTTTTTCTGATCAAGGAGATTGCATTTGTCACCGTCCAGTCTATCACCAACAAAGGATTTTTCAGAGCCGAGACTATCGAGAGAGAGTCAGGGACATGTATGTATAGTGTCTCAAATCAAATTGTCGACGACACTAGGCTAACTTATTATCTATGAATATCTACGTTTCATGGCCAAATTGTATTAAAAAAAACTAGCCACATTCACAAAGGCAGCCACCGGGAAATGGTTGAGCGTACCAGTTCCTCTGGAAGTCTAGCTTACTGAGAATTTGGAAGAAAATATTTAGTTTTAGATCCATGGAAAAAGGTTAAGGTTAATTTATTAGGACACGTTAAACGTACAAGCTTTTCAGCATCAGCATCTTATTGCCCCGTTTTCTTGAAGATCTTGCAAGTGTTGCACAAAAATGTAGTTGATAATAAGAGTGTTTCTAAATGTACCCAGCAAATATCTTATTACACCCAGCATTTAAAATTTATTCAGTTGTTTCCCATTTTACCCTTGTTTATTGCACCTAGCAACTGCACGTCTGCATCCCCAGCAACTGTGCACGTCTGCACCCCCAGCAAACTAAACTTTTCCAGTTCATTCTCATGCATCTACAAGTTCGCAGTTTATGATTAATTACTTTAAACATGTTGCACTAAGTATTGTGTTCTGGATGTTATACATTAAGATCGGCCATTCTCAGTATCCTTCCGTGGCAAGTGCCCACCGATCGGAAACAATATATGGAACTGTGCATGCCTGGGAGAACACATCAAGTGCCAATCTCTGTTCGATACCTTCAAATCTTCTTGTGATTCAATTCTGTACTCTGTACTTTCAAATCAACTTGAATTTACGCATGTTTTCTCATTTACTAGTGATTTTGCCCTTCTTCTATAAAGAAAAAACCATCTCGTATTTCGATCTTTTATCCAACGTACGTTCTGGTCTAATAGATAATTTACTTGATTATCTCCTTTGAAAAAGGCTAACATTCTTTCATGTTGTCTTGTGTTCTTGCTCAAATTATTAGCAGTTGTTTTTCGTCCAAAGCACACCCTCTACAAAGTTATGAAGTTTTCTAGGTGTTTGTTGGGTGTATTTTTGTTAGGGGTAAACTAGGAATATTTAGGTTAATATTTTAGATATGGGTTTATTAAGATATTTGTTGGGACATTTAGCAACTGCAGAATGGGTGCGCTTAGCAATTGTTGGTCCTTTAAACGTGGGCTTGGGCTACTGTGGGCTTCTTAGGAATGGCATTTTCCAGATGGACCCTCTTGGCCATGTAGGCCTACGCCACCTGTCTTCCTGGCCCGCACTATTTTACTGAATCATAAATAGCAGCAGAAATTCTCTCTCATGGCCTCGCTCTCTCTCTCCGCCGCTTCTCACAAACCCCGAGGCGGAGCTTGTCCCTGAACTCCGGCAGTAAGATTTCTCACGTAAATTAGCTCCGGCATTTCTGTATTTTGGTTATACTTGGCTGCTTTCTTTCTTCGTTTCAGAATCGAATTAGGGATTTTGTTTGCTCGCAAACCACTTCAAAGTCATTCTGAAACCTCTACCAGCATTTCCTTGATTTACCACCGCAAGATTCTTATTTATTCTTGCTTTCCTCTAGCTTTCATCTGAAATTAAAAACCGGTGATGGTGCAATTGAAGGTGAGACTACAACCATTACTGTGTTTGGGTACTTCACCAAACATTGTGGCCTTGAGCTCCCTTACTCTGCATACCTGCCATGCCTTGATGTTGGCAAACCAAAAAAATCTCCTAAGGTAGGAATGATTGATGCTCTGTACAAGCCACAGGCAAATGGAAAAGATGATGGTATTTTCAGGTTTTGAAACAAACAAGACAATAAAAAATCTGTACCTGTAGACTATGCTTAGACGTATAGACTGTTAACATGAAACGAGTGTCTAATATAGAACCCATTGAAAGTATTCAGAAGTCTCCACCCGAATCTTTCACATAGGAGTTTTGCTTCTTCATTTTGTGGACCAAAATTTGTGGGTTTACTTGCATGTAAACGTTAAATATGAACCAATTACATATTTGACACATGAGAAGTTAATATTTTTGAAAGGAAAAATTATACAAACCGTACACCAACTTTGCTCCACTCATAATTAAGGTGTCTGAACTTTGTTAAATAAAACATTAGTACATGAAGTAACAGGTTAGGCCTAATTTTCGTACATGTTGTTATAACACCGTTAAAAGTTAATGTTTTTTTAGATCTTTTTTTTTCTGAGATATTTTTTTCTCTTTTTTTCTTTCTTTTAAAGAGGATCAAAGGATTTCACTCATACCCCCATGGTGATTAGAATCTATAACTTCGTCAATAGGTAGTGGATGCGTTTGAGATCTCTCTCTCTTAAATTGTAACCAAAATAATTTTTCTTCTAGGTGTCAAATCGGTTAACATATCTGATCGTTAACACCTTAATTAGAAAAAAAAATTCTCTTTAAAAGAAAGAAAATAAATGTGTGGATTTGACACCGATTTGACACCTAGAAGAAAAAAGATCTTTAAAAGAAATAAAAAAAGATCTCTGACAAAAAAAATCTAAAAAAACATAAATTTTAACGGCGTTATAACGGCATTTACGAAAATTAGGTCTAACTTGTTAGTTCCTGTATTAATGTGTTATTTAACAAAGTTCAAACATCTTAATTATGAGTGAAGCAAAGTTGGTGTACTGTTTGTGTAATTTTCCCTTTTTGAAAGTACTATTTCTAGTTGACTGGCTAATACTTGAGCTTTCTGCAGGGAACTGCTAGTCGACTTCTATAAGACAAGCAATGGATGCAAACCAACTCAGCTAATTGTCTTCGGGTATCACAAAATTTAGTTGCTAATGTAGTTTTGTTTTGTTGGAGTTTTAAAAGAATGCTCGTTGCCATGGTTTGGTCTCTCATATGCAAACCAATGGAAGGGATATCTGGAACATCCATGATCTTTCTGTAGCTTCATATTAGCTTTATAATCAGTAAATGTATTTTCAGGTACCAGAGGAGTACCTTGAAATAAGTGGCCAACACCCATGATCTGCTATTTTCAGATACTAGGGGAGCACAACTGCAATCTGTATGGGTAAGCTTTCAAATCCTCTTTCCTTTTGTTTTCATAGCCTTTCTGTTCTACCTATAAAGCCTTTGCTTCCATCTCACTAACTTCTACAGCCTTTTTTCCAGTGGCGCTCACCTTTCTGTAGCACAAGTGGGGCAGTTCATGAAGTTTTGAAGATCTCTCGGACACCTCATCAGGGAAGGGCAGTGTCACTTAATGAGAGAGTATCCCAGTATAAGAGCTCCCTCTGCCTCATGAGAAGGTCCAGGGCTCCATGTTCTCTGCTGAGGTCTCCCTGTTCCTAATTGCTAGCTCTCTTTGTGAATATGGTCAGTGCATCAGCTTTTAGACTCCATACATATACCATTATCTATTGTATGCATGACAACCTCAGCTTTGCTAGTATATGGGGTAGAAATAGATATAGGCATATACAGTAGACTAGCAAACCTCTTGGTTTTTGTTGTGACAAATTTTGAGGCCTTTATACATGTCCCTGCAGGCTGTCGAGGTATCCTTAATTATCTGACTCCCTTCTGAGAATATCAGGGACTTGCTATTATCCTTACCTGTCATTCAGGAAATTTTGACTCAAGTTTAGGGTTTATCTGCTACCCTCTGACATGTTAATGTATTTAGATCGAAAGCCAACTATGCAATCGTTTTGGCAAATGAAGTTCTTTCTTTCAAAGGAAGAATGGCTGGAATCCGGTTCAGTTGGATGGGTGGACGATCACACATACCAACGTTTAATGGGGCATATGGCACTCATAATCAATTGAATCAACTCACTTCTAAATTGTAAAACTGAAGGCACAGTAACTGAACAGAGTTTCTTGCACTACAAAATTGTGTCTCATTTTGGTGAACACAAAAAGGAGCAGGCGAGGAGCAAACATTTTCTTGCACACAAAACAAAAGTTGGTTTTGTCTAAAATGATAGAATTTCAGAGTAATTTTCCACCAAAAAGAAAAGAATTTCAGAATAAGATGAATTCAAAATGCAAAATTAGGAAGGAAACAGAGTCAATTATTTCCTTATTGGTGTCCCTCCATAATGATGATAGTTAAAGGAGCCATATATTACCAAGGGGATAACAAAGAGCAGCAGCAAAAAACAATAGGGCTTTACACAACAGTTCATTGCATTTACATAGAATATGTGGTGGCTCTGCCTCACTGCCACTGCAGGAGCTCGTACTGTGGTGGTGGCATTGCAACCAAAACACTGCTCTGATTACCAACAAAGGATCAGCACCACCCTCAAGGGTAAGTTTGAGATCGACTCCACTTCCTCTTGGTTTTCAGACATTCTGTATTTGCTACTTTTGTTTTCCTGCACAATGTATCGTTTTGCTTCTTTGGGACGGATCCAAGGCTAGCATTATATCTAATCTCTTCTTTTCTATCAAAATTTTCCATTGCATCCAAATTTGAGATTGGAGTATATTGCCTTTGTTTGCAAAGAATTAAACCCTTTCTTTACCAACTTCTTTTAAGACCATATACTTCTGTTCTGTGTGCATTTTCGTTAGTCATTAGATATTGTTTTTAACCACGATCTTGTTTAAGCTTCCATTAGAACTTAGAAGGACCAAAATAACATTGTTCCAAATATCGCAATCCATTTGAAACATAGGACCGAAAGCACAATGATCTATATTTTTCATAAACTCCAATTTCAATATCGCAATTTAACTCAAACACGTCGATAAACACAAACAATCTATTCTTTTGTGAAAATAAATTAATTTTTACAAAGTGTTTAAATTTCTAAAGATGAAATAGAAGTTAATGAAGCTCACATGTTATGATAATGAATATAATAAAATATAAAATAAAAACAACTTTTTAAGATGAAATAGAAGTTAATGAAAATAAATTAATTTTTACTAAGTTTTTGAATCTCTAGCAGATGAAATAGAAGTTAACGAAGCTGATGTTATGATAATGAATATAATAAAATATAAAATAAAAACAACATTTTTAGATAAAATAGAAGTTAATGAAGCTCAATAATGAATATAGTAAAATATAAAATGAAAACAACATTATTGAAGTTCTTTAACTTTTCATCTGAAGGGAACGTCTTCTTTTTGAAGTTGAAGAGTTTTCTTTATTTTGATTTGAGTCCTTAAATTGTGATGAAATTACATAGTGTGGTTGAAGCTACCCTGTAAATTATTGATAGTCTTTACTATCAGCAGAATCGCCCGTCACTATCACCTGTTTCTAAGCCTTTCCTCTTTCCCTCCATTATAGCATTGCCCCTCACTGAACCCAAACACAAAACAGAGAGAGGTCTTTACAGAAAACCTAAACTCTTCTCTCTCTCTCTCTCTCTCTCTTCATCTCCCTTATCTCTCATCTCAAACCCTCAAGAACCCTAGCCGGTTTCTTCTTCTCCTTGATCCACAGTATGTTTCTTACTCAATCTTCGGTTTTCTAGTTCTGCATGCCTTTATTTTGTTCATGTGCTTGGAAGCCCATTTTCGAAAAACCCTTACCTTGTTTTTTTGGGTTTCTTGCTTCTATCTCATATCCAAGAAAAAGATATGATTTTTATGAGTCTCAGTTTGATGTTGAGTAGTTTGATGCACATATATAGTTCAAACTTGATGGTTTGAGCACTGTCGAAACACTGTGGCTTGTTTCTCTTGTTAGTTCTTGCAATGGGTATATTTGGTACCATATGTGTGACTGAAAGTTTGTGGCTTACAGTTGTGTATGTGTATAACGTGTTTCAAAGTCTGAAAGCTGTTTCCTTTACTTTTACCAAAACTATTCAATCTGGCCGGTTTGTGCGGTTTACCTGTTCTGTTCTTCTTCATCTCCTGAGTCTGATTTGTGCATCTGATATGATGTTCGTGTTAGCTTGTTTGTTTTGTTGCTCTGGTCTTGTACATTTAAGCAGTCAACCCCTACTGTGCATGATCTGTTGCTGTTTGTTTCTAATTGAAGAACTCCTTACTTGAAGTGCCAAACTGAGCAGCTTCACCATTTACTGTGCATAGAAATGTCATTTGTATGATCTAACTACATAAAGACTTGATCTTATCGAAAATATTTGATCTTTAGCCAATATTTTTGTCCTCTCTGACTTTCTGGTGGCTTTTTGTATCCAAAAGTACAGTTATAAGTTCATCAGCGTAATGAAATGAAAAATTGTCCATTGTTCACTTAACTAATACAAATCATTACTATTGCCTGTCATTTAAAGATATGATTTTACTCATTTTCAGTTTGAGTAGTTTGATACATTGGTGGTTTAACTTTATTGTTTGAGCACTTTGCTCTTCTCAAGTGTTAGTTTGAAATATTGATTGTTTGGTACCAAATGTGTGACTAGTTTGTGGTTTGAGAATGTATATGGCATGTTTGAAAGTTTGAGAACTGTTTTTCCTCCATTTACCAAAACTACTCACTCTGATTGAAAATGTATATGCTCTTCTGTTTTTTGTTTCCACAGTCTGATTGTGTTTCTGATCTGATATTGAGTTAGCTAGCTTACTAGTTCTGTCTCTCTGGTCTTATACATTTGATTAGTCAACTCTTACTGTGCTTGATTCTGGTGCTCTTTGGTTTTAATTGAAGAACTTCTTATGAGCCATAATTTGAGCATCTTTACCTTCTACTATATAAAGACCTGTTTTTATCAAAAATATTTGATCTTTGTCAATTTTTTCCGTCCTTTCTTACTTTCTGCTTGCTTTTGGTATGCTACTGTAAATTTATAAGTCTATTTGTTCCAACTGGTTTCAGTGAAGATATGAATTAGTCCATTGTTCATTTGACTAATACAAAATTTCATTATTACTTGGTAGGTTGTGTTTTCCAAGATGGAGGATTTGCCTCTGCCTCCTCCTATCATACCACCCAATGTGAAGCCAGAAGTTGTGGCTCTGGCTCCTCCCAAGCACTCTATTATGGTCAGGCCACGTGGGAGTGGAACTACTGGGCGGCGCATAGCATTGAGCACTAACCACTTCAAAGTGTCTGTGAAGAATACAGATGCTGTGTTTTACCAGTACTGTGTATGTTTACCTCATCCTACACTTCTTAAGATGACTACTCTTTTTATTTCACTTGATACAAATGTCCTACTCTTCTGCAGGTTCTCATAACTTATGAAGATAAAAGACCTGTTGAAGGCATGGGAATTGGAAGAAAGCTTGTGGATAAGCTTTATCAGACATACTCTTCAGAGTTTGGTGGTAAAAAGTTTGCTTATGATGGGGAGAAGGCTTTGTACACACTTGGTCCTCTCCCACGCAACAAGCTTGAGTTCACAGTCATCCTGGAGGAGTCATTTGTAAAAAGGTAGTCTGCAGGTTTATCTAATGATTCTTTAGTTTCTTTCTGCTTTTGGTTATGGTTTTCCAGTTTTGTTGCCCAACATTCTTGCTTGTTATGTTGCAGTGAAACTGGGAAGTCTGGTGAGACTGACAAAAGGATGAAACGCTGTTCCACTCGATCTAAATCTTTCAACATTGAGATAAGTTATGCAACCAGAATACCTCTCAAGTCTGTTGCTCTTGCCCTTCAAGGAGCTGAAGTAGACAACACTCAGGATGCATTGAGAGTGCTTGATATTATCCTACGGCAGAAAGCAGCTAAGATGTATAGATTAACTGCATTTTTGTTTTTCTGAATGTACACTAGCTTTTGAGTGTTAAGTTTCTTTAACTGTGGGCAATGGATTATTTCATGCACAGGGGATGCCTTCTAGTTCGACAGTCATTCTTCCATGATGATTCAAGGATTTTTGTTGAGATTGGAGGAGGTGTGACTGGTGTCCGGGGATTTCATTCCAGTTTCCGTCCAACTCAGGGGGGCTTGACCTTGAATATGGGTATGATATTTTGTTGTTTTACTGATTTTCAAAACCTGTTACAATTATTGTAACTTGTTTAAGTAATGCGCCGTGTTTCCATTTCTTTGTGCAGATGTATCTACAACAATGATTGTGACGCCTGGACCTGTTATTGATTTTCTGTTAACCAACCAGGGTGTACGAGAACCCCGCTACATTGACTGGGTAAAGGTAAGAAAAAAGAAATGATGAATCCCTTCATGTATAGTCCCTAAATATTCTGTTCATGGCAACACAGGCAAAAAGAATGCTGAAAAATATGAGGATTACAACAAGACACCGTAACACGGAGGGAAAAATCACCGGGTTGAGTGAGCAGACCTGCAATAACCAGACGTATGTGCTTATTTGCTGGAAATAATTTTTCTGTTGGTTTCCTTTTTGCAATTTGCAAGGCTTATTTGCATTTTTTTTTCCCGAAGTTTTACTCTGAGGCTAAGGAGTGGTGATGGCACGAGTGAGGGGGAAACTGTAGAGATTACGGTGTTTGACTATTTTGTCAAACACTGTGGCATAGAGCTCACCTACTCTCAACACATGCCATGTGTTGATATTGGCAAGCCAAATAGGCCAACTTATGTTCCAATTGAGGTTTGCAAATTTCTTATGCTTATTATATGTTAATCTATATCTTGGAACCTCTCTATCTGAGATATCTAATTTTTGTTTCTCCTGTATTGTGGTTTTAGCTGTGTTCACTTGTTTCACTACAAAGATATACAAAAGCATTATCTTCCCTACAGAGAGCATCCTTAGTGGAAAAATCAAGGCAGAAGCCTCAGGAGAGAATAAAGAGTGTAACTGATGTAAGTTTTTTTATGTCATCAAAATGCTCCTTTTTCCGTTGTATGTTGCAAAAATTTGCTTGATCATTTAATATTGCAGGCTTTAAGAAATTACCGCTACGATGAGGATCCTGTGCTTGCTGAATGTGGCATATTTATTGAGAAGCAACTGGTTCAGATGGATGGCCGTATTCTTGAAACTCCAAAGGTAACATAAGAGTGTAATCTTTCACTTAATTTAACTCTTAACTACTTACTAATGTACTTTCTTTGGATGAGCAGCTAAAGGTAGGTAACAGTGAGGACTTGATGCCCTTTAAGGGACGATGGAACTTCAAAGGAAAGGTATTGCTTCTCCACTTCAAAGGAAAGGTTTGCTTCTCCACTTTAAATGGTTGTTCTAATTCCTCATTGTCCCAGTCATTTGTGGATCCTACACATATCAAGTCTTGGATAGTTGTCAACTTCTCTGGACGCTGTGACATGAGTCAAATCTCTCGGGAGCTTATCAATGTTGGAAAGAAGACCGGAATTGTAAGTTAAACTTACTATTAATATAACTTTCTTTGAATATCTCTCTCTCTAGCATTATTGTAGGTTACACTGTCTTTAATATTGATATTAATGTAATCTGTATAGCAAATTGAGCGCCCCCAGACTCTAATTGAGGAAGATCCGCGAGCTGGAAGACTCGGCCCTGTTGCTAGAGTAGACAAGATGTTTGAACAGATTCAGGCTAAGGTCCAAGAACCACCTGAGTTCATTCTCTGTGTCATACCAAAGAAAGGCTCTGATATCTATGGTATGGCCTTTTTTATCTATAATTTCACATAAGACTTTCTGACTATCTTTGCTTTGATCATATGATCAGTTCATGATCTTCTTTATTGTCTAGGGCCTTGGAAGAAAAAGACTCTGGTTGACTTTGGAATTCCATCACAATGTATTGCCCCACACAAGCTTAGCGACCCATACCTGACTAATGTCCTTATGAAAATCAATACCAAGGCAAGAAACTGAAGCATGAAACCAATATCTCCACGTTTTGAATTTAGTCACTATCTATTGATCTCTTTGTTTGTTAACTCTTATAGCTTGGAGGAATAAGTTCTCTATTGGCACTGGAGTTCTCATCATGTGTTCCTGTTATAAAAGATACTCCTACAATGATTTTGGGGATGGATGTGTCTCATGGTTCTCCTGGCCGATCAGATGTTCCTTCAGTTGCTGCGGTACTTACAATGGAATATCTTTTTTGGTACATCATGAATCTACCAATTGGTGCTCGGTATTAATGTTGTTGTTCTGTTGGAGATTTCAGGTTGTTGGCTCTCGAAATTGGCCTCTTATATCAAGGTACAGAGCAGCTGTTAGAACACAATCTCCTAAGGTGGAGATGATTGATGGTCTATTCAAGCCTCTTCCAAATGGAAATGATGATGGTATTATCAGGTATTGAAACTTTAGTAATATTTTTAAAAGTGGAGTAGATCACATCCTTAAGACATAGTTTATATTAGTAGTTACTATAATCTCTGTTATGTTTCAAAAGTCTTGACTCCCAAATCTTTCACTAGTAGTTGTGGTCAAATTGGAACTCTGTTAGTTTAATTATCAGTTCTGTTACTATGCTTAATTTGGTACCTTCCTTGTGTTACAGGGAACTGCTTCTGGACTTCTATAAGACAAGCAAAGGACGCAAACCATCTCAGATGATTATTTTCAGGTACTACATGATTGTCTTATCATCATGTATTGGTCCATCAAAAGCGGCATTTTTCATGGCTGCATCTTTTATGTTAGAGGTTAAAACACTTGAAAATCTTTTGAACTGCTTTAACATAGAGTTTTCTAAAACTTTGAGCGGTTCTGATATAGAATTTTTCAAGAATTATCGTAAAAAAAGACGATAAATTCTGGAATTTTGTTCTGTTGTATTATGGATGGAACTGCAAAGTGTTAAGTGTACGCCAAAGTAGAGTTAATTCACTTGAGAGTATAAATTATAAGTAATTACGTAAATTGGTGTTTCTGTTGGAGGTGGTAATGCACTTTAGAGTGTTATTATTACTATTATTGTTATTAGAGTGTTGCCGCAAATGATTCTGGAAAAAGAAATAGGGATACCTTTGATCTGTTGCCAATGGTGGCCATTTCATATGTCCTAGCAGATAATATAAACAGTCTGTTGAATACATTATTTGGTTTATATAACTGCATCATTTATTTGTATTTGTTATCATTATTCTCCCCTGGTAGTGGTAAAGACCGAGTTTTTTTTAATATTTGAAGGGTGTTGTTTTTTATTGTAGGGATGGAGTCAGTGAATCACAGTTTAATCAAGTGTTGAACATCGAACTGGATCAAATTGTAAAGGTTTGTCTGCAACACTATAGGAGCTTGAATTTAATCATTGATTTGTAAGGATAAATAACTATATGTCCAATGTTTCTCTGTAATTTGACCAGTTAATTTCACATGAACCAAGTAAAGCTATGAAACTACCCACTAAAAGAGACAATGTATTTAAACTCTTTATATATATACAGTATTTGTGCACTGTGGCTTTGTTATTTTGATGTTTCTTCTCACACTGAGATAATCCATTGTTATTATTTCAGGCTTACCAACACCTTGGGGAGGAAAATGTTCCAAGGTTCACTCTCATTATAGCTCAGAAGAATCATCACACAAAGCTATTTCAAGCTAATAGCCCTGATAATGTTCCACCAGGTCTGCTGCGTTCTAATTATTATTATTATTATTATCCAGTTCTCTTGATCTCTCTCTTTCATCTCTCCAGGGACAGTTGTCGACAGCAAAATCGTGCATCCAAGGATCTATGATTTCTACATGTGTGCTCAGGCTGGCATGATTGTAAGTCCCTCTTTGCCCAACCTATCTTTAACCAAATGTTTGTATTAGCATGCCTAATTCTTACTGCTGCAGTGTGTTGCTCTCTCTAGAAATAGTTTTGAAAAAAGACTCAGATGGGATAAATGCTAAATGTTACAGGTAGTATGCCTTTGTAGCATAATTTTATATTCGTATTCATCCTGTTTTTTGCTTTTCCATAATCAGGGAACTTCGAGGCCAGCACACTATCATGTCTTGCTTGATGAGATCGGCTTTTCCCCTGATGACTTGCAGAACCTTATTCATTCCCTTTCTTATGTGTAAGTTTTTCATTCAGTCAGTCCCATGTGCTTTACTTGAATTACCTGCCAATTGAACTCATCCAAATATTTTGTTGTAACGCATTTCAGGTACCAAAGGAGCTCTACTGCAATATCCATTGGTAAGTGAAACACACTTGTGCTCTTAATTTTCTGTGTTAGAGTTAAATCTTGGTGTCGAGCTCGACTTTCCATCTCACTAACTCCTACAAAATGTTTTGTTCCAGTGGCACCGATATGCTATGCACACCTTGCTGCAGCACAAGTGGGGCAGTTCTTGAAGTTTGATGATCTCTCAGAAACGTCATCTGCAAAGGGCAGTGTCACAACATCAGAGAGCATCCCAGTTCCAGAGCTCCCTAGGCTTCATTCTAAGGTCCAGGGATCCATGTTCTTCTGGTAGGTCCTGCTGCTACCTTTCTTTTGTGGATATGGCATGTTATTAGCCTTTTGACATAGGACAATACCCCAGCTTTGCTATTCTCTGAGATAGAGCGCTTTTGACATTTTGGTTGCGGACAACTTTTGAGACCTCATGTCCGAGCAGACTTTTGAGTTTTGAAGCATGTTGATCTGAACAAGTATTTTGGTTCTGGGTATTAAATGACTTATTAAAGTTGTATCGGATCTTTAATGTGTCACTTCAAGAGATGAGTATTATATGCAGACTTAAATTTGGCTTTCTATTATCTTTGAATCACTTGCATTTCCTTATTACTGAGAATTATTCTAAATTATAAATTTGCATTTTGTACAGCCCTTGCAAAGTTTGAGAAAAGAAAAGAGAGTACTATTGGAAAAGTGCTTGTATGGAATTACACTAGACAAGAGCTGGCTGAATTGTATGGAATCCGTGTTGTGTCACTACAAGAAATGAATATTATGCTGACTTAATTTGGCTTTCTATTATCTTTGAAGTTTGACAAGAAAATAGAGTATTATTAGAAAAAAGGTCCAAAAATAAGAGAAACAAAATTGGAATTACACTAGACAAGAGTTGTATATGTGACAGGTTCAGCAGTAGCAGATTCAGTAGATTTTGCCTTCTCTGAATATGTGAAGGGTTCAGCAGTACATTCAGTAGATTCTGAATTCTTCTCCTCAACCTCAGTTGTGGATTTCTGCTTCTCACTTTCTTCGTTGTACCTATCCACGCTGTGCAGAAAAATTCCTATAAACCATATGACAGCTGCCGGAATAAATATAGATGTTAGAATAAGAGCAGTCGACCTCCAATTCTTGATGTGATCCTGGAGAACTCCGACAAGAGGCGAGGAAGGCACATCTCCAAAGATGTGAATTGCAACAGTAGAAATGGCCATAGAGAGTGGCCTTAAACTAGGTTTGACACAATGCAGACAAACATAATTTACAGGACCCTGAACTGCAAAGACAAGTAGTTGTCCAACTGCGAAAAGAGCTAGGAAACCATACGTGTTCTTCAAGCAAAAGGCACCAAAGCATATTATTGCCCCAATAAAGGTTGCGGTGGCAAGAAGCTTGAAAGCATTGGTGATAGTGTTGGTCATATAATCCAGAACAAAGCCTCCTGCTACTGTGCCGAGTACTCCACACACAATTGTAACACCTCCAAACATCATATCTGCATTTTTCATATGATATATATTGTAACCAGCCTTAGGCCCCCAATATGAGTAGGAACCAATCACAAAGGTGTATGCTACATAACCAAGAACATTAACAATGTACACCTTTTCGACCAAAAGCTCCTTCATATCTTTCAGAAACCTGGAAAGATGCTTCTTTATTTTCGTTGCGACTTTCATCTCAAAAGCACCCGAATCTTGAACTTGTGAGACAGCAACCTTTGATTCATCATGCTTGAAGCCTCTCATCTGCAAAGGCTTAACAACAAACCCAAAAATCACAAAGGGAAGCATCAGAATTGCCTCCCCCCAAAATGCTGCACGCCAACTTAGCCTAGTGCCCACCAAGCCACCATAAACATAACCAAGTGCATATCCAGACGGTATGCACATGTAGAATATAGAAAGCCACGCAGTTTTCTGAGGAGGTGGAGCATTATCATCGATGAACGGTGCAGCGAGGCTAATAAACGAAGCCTCACCAACACCAACCAACATGCGGCATATAATGATTGACCAGAAGTTGAACGAAAAACCACAACCAGTTACAGCCAAAGTCCAAACTGCCAACCCAACTCCAATAAGCCGAAACGGATTCACACTCTTTGCTAATGATGCAAATATCGGAGAAGACACGAGAAGTCCAACCATGAAAGCTGAAGATAACCAACCATCCTTGAAGTTGCTCAACTTAAAATCGCCTTGTATGCCCGTAGCGGGTGTGCACTTGCCGTTGTTGCAAGTTTCCAGGTTTCCATTGACGCCGTTGCTTGCTATGGCTCCTCGGTCGACATAGTTGATCAAGTTGATCACACAGAATATGACGAGAAGTCTCTTGGGAGTGAACCACGAGGGCTGCTGCTTTGATTCTTGGAGTTGAATGGCCATGAATATATGAAGAGATGTTTCTATGAAGCGTGGTGTATGTTTGGCGTCAGTTTTTCCTTTTAAGAACATGGAGAAGAAAACAGAACAAGACCAAGTGTTTGGCTTCTACCAAGGTTAGGACTTTTGAGGTCTCAGTGGTCGATTCGAATAAGGAGTGATACACCTATCAATTCTATATTTTGTTGTTTATGATCTTTGAAATATTAATGAGACTGACCATAAACTTTTTCCGGGCCGGGCTTGCACATTCCGGCCTAAACCGGACCAAAATTCTAAAATCAAACACGCAATAGATTCTCAAAAACCAAACACCCAACAAAGTTTAGTACTCACCAACGGAATGGGCGACAAGGATTCGATCAAGTCGTCTTGGTTTCAGATTTTGTCATTGGCTTGGAGGAGAGGAGGGGCTCCGGTCGGCGGAGGCGACGAAGACCCCGAACTGAGAGAGTGGGGGAGATTATGGTTGAGAATCTTGTTCGCCATTAGAGTGAGATGAGTATAGTCAACTCATCAGGGTAGAAAGTAGGAAGAAGAAGATTAGAGAAGTCGAGGTTGAGCAACACTTGCACGAAGGTAAGGGTTTGATGACGCCAGCAAAACACTTCTCAGGGCCGGGCCCGGCCCACAAAGGACAACCCTATTGTAAGTTGAAGATTCAATTGCAAGCTCCAAGGAAACCAAACTTCATTTTCTGCATTTTGCCAGATTGAAATATGGCTGTCTTTTGTAATTGCATTCCTAATATCTCTCTTGGTTTGATCATACATTGAGTTTCAGTTCATTGCCAATGTATAGGAAAATTGTCTTGTTGACTGGGGCATTGTCACAGTGCATTTCACCTCCTATAAGCAGCTGAGAGCTTTCTGAACAGTACCTCATTAATGTACTCATGAAAATCTATTTGAAATCTGTCTCTACTTTTTCTAATATGTCGACACTTATGATTTCTTTCAATGTTGCTTCCACTTCATTGTGCTTGATGAATGTTTCTTTCTTCTACAATCTCCTAGAGCTGCCAGGTTGTTGGCTCTCTCCAGTGGCCACTAATTTCCAGGTACAGAGCGGCTGTAAGGACACAAAAGATTCATAAAGCAGAGACGATTGATTCTTTGTACAAGCCACTGGAAAGTGGAGAAGATGACGGTATTACGAGGTATATATATCGAAACCAGAAGGCATTCACCTAGTTTCTCTATGATCTATCCAATTGTCTTATTATCACTTTTCTCTTTGCAGGAACAGTTGTGGATACGGATATTAGAGCTGGGCTCGGTACCGTAACCGATTTTTTTGCTCAAACCGTACACCGTACCGGCTTTTGGTGGTACACAATTTACCAACCTTTGAAATCGGTATACTGACAAGTTCGGTACGGTTCGGTTAGGTCTTATACCGATGAATGTTGGGCCTTTAAAAAAAGGCTCAGCCCAAAAAATAGAGATTTTGTAGCAAATATGAAATATCAAATATGCAGTATGATTCAAGCATTCAAATGAACAATTACAATTTACAAACATGAACAATCAGGGTTTCAAGCAATCTCACAATCAGCAATGAACAACAATCAGACAATCTCACAATCACCAAAGTCCAAACAGAATCAGTAGCTTAATAGTGAAAGAGTTTGAAGTCTTTAAAAAATTAAGATAAAAAGCACGGCCTCTAAAGACATTGCTGGAAATGCTGGCTTGCTAGTTGCTGGACTTGCTGCTACTCTGCTAGTCTGCTACACAATGGTTTGCCCTGAGCTTCTAGTAACCTCAACTGGTGCTGCTGCACAAGCTTCCTCCATTCCTTTATTGGAATCATTTTCTACAAAACAATAAAATTCATATAGTTAACAATATGGTAATTCACTAATTCACATACACATAAAATTATGTAATTCACATATTGATAAATCATTAGAAATAGCCTCTCTCAATCTCCTCCAACTCATAGTACATTGCGAGATCTTCTTCAGTATGATCCTTGTATAGGTTAGGTGGATTTGATTTTAACCAATCACTGCAGTACACAAGTGCCTCCATCATTTTTGGTGTCAAGGAAGCTTTAAAAGGATCTTAAACTCTTGATCCTAAACTAAATGCATTTTCAAAAGCCACTGTTGAGTAAGAAATAGCAAATATGTCTTTGGCTAGCTTTGAAAGCATTGGATAGGCTGACTCATTAACTTTCCACCACTTTGCAATGTTAAAACCCTTGGACAAGAGACTAACATATCTATCAGATAAGTACTGATCAACTTCATTTCTTATGAAGAAGGATTGCTCAGCCACCCTCTCCCTTGCTATCTCCCTGCTAACTTCATCTAGGCCATCCAAACCATCACCTTCCACTTCTACATCATTACCAGAACCCTCATGAGCCATGTCATTCACTTCCTCACCTTTGTATTTTTCATACATTTGCATTAAAATCCTCTTGAAATCAGTTTCTATTGAGTCAACTACTGCAACGCTTGCTTTAACTTTTTTCATTGCAACTTTGGCCCACTGCAACTTGTATCTTGGGTCCAAAACATTAGCTATCATCACCACCTTGTTCACAGCTTCAAAACTGCCTCAATACTTGTCAAACTTGGCCTTCATTGACTAAGCAACCCTCTTCAAAACTGGATCAGTAGAATCACGACCTTGTCAATCTCAGTCTGCAATGTAATCATCTCTACAAATAAGATGTTTGCAGTCACAGTTTTCCATGCACTCAGCCTCAAAGTGGATTCATAAAATTTCTTCAAAAAAACATAGAAGGCTTCTGCATCTCTCCAATGGTCAAAATCTGGTGGTCCAATCTTGTCCTCAAAATAACTTCTAAAAGAAGCATCTTCTTATGTCATCCTGTTAAATACAACTTCATATTTCAGAGCAGCTTGTAGCATAAGAAAAGTGATATTCCATCTTGTTATTACATCAAGTGGAACATTAGCATTAGCTCTGCAATTCTCCAGTACAGCAAACTCCCTAAACTTGTCAAGCCTTCCAGATGAACTCCTAACATACTTTGCACAATTCCATATGGCTGCAATCCCATCCTTCAACTACTTCAAACCATCCTTAACTATTAAGTTAATAATATGACAAGCACATCGTAAATGCAAATACTCCCCATCAAACATCAAAGTCTTGCAGCCCCTCAACCTTCTCTTTATGTATTGCACTGCCACATTATTTGCAGATGCATTGTTGACAGTGATACTAAAGACCTTAGAAATCTCCCACTGCCTCAAACAATTCTCCACAGCCCTGCCAATATCTTCACCCTTATGACTAACAATTGGACAAAAGTTTATGATTCTTTTGTGCAATTTCCAGTCATTGTCCATAAAATGAGCTGTGAGAACCATGTAGTTAATGTTTTGTATGGAGGTCCAAGTGTCTGTGGTGATAGAAATCCTAGTCTATGCTGCCTTCAATCCACTCAACAAAAGCGCCTTCTCATTACTATACCTATCTAACACACCCTTGGCAACCTGCTTTCTACTAATCTCTGACTACTCCGGTTCAAGTACCTTGCAAAATTCCTTAAAACCCTCTTTCTCTACATGCCTAAAGGGTAGTTCATCTTTAATTATCATAGTTATGCATTTTTCATCACATCTAGCTCTATTGTACTTATGATATCTTGCTCCACTCACATTATCTAGGTTTATCTTTGCCTGTTTGGGATCAGTTTCAGTAGGTTAGGGATGCAGTGGGTGATTCACATCTCTTGTTTACATGAGCTCACATTGAGCTTGTCTCATTCCTCTTAACTGCACATAACACATCCTCACCACAAATGTTGCAGTTGCACCAATCTGGATCGATTTGGTCAGAGTTTGGCAACTTAAGTCTAGTAAAATATGGCAAACAAAGGATTTTTGTTGGCAGGTTCTTTCTTTTGTTGTTTGGTCGAGGAGGTTGAGGTTGAGGTTCAGCAAAAGATGGAGGGTCTTGAGGTTCAGGGTTAGGTCCTAATGAGAAAGTGTGTAAGGATGCAGTTGCCTCTGCATTTGCGGTTGAATGGATAGATGGAGATAAGCTACTGGTCTGACTACTAGGAATTTGCGACATTGCACTATCGACTATGAAACAAAAAAAGTTAGCATAGACACAAATCAGATCCTATATCAAAGCTAGCAGCTATACAATTTCACAAATTACAAATTTACAACCACAACAACAACGATCAAAGTAATCGGCAATCCAAATTAAAACACATAATTTATTCAATTGTCCAAAAAAACACAGGATTTAAAGTTTCAAACACAGAATTTAAAACAGAGGATTCAATCATTCAAATACATCACCTCGAAGACAAACTTGTATTATGATGCTGTCCTCGCCTCGCTTGCGCTCCTCTACCAACTGCTCCCCTACCAATTGCGTTGCCGCTCATTCTAACTCTTTGGCAACCCATGTTCGGATTGGAGACTGAGAGATGCTGAGAAGTAAGAATCGAATCGAATCGAATCAATCGGTTTGGAATTTAGGGTTTCGGTGAGTTGAGAACTTGAGAGAATGAGAGAGTGAGAATCGAGAGAATGAGAGTCAAATTGAATCGAATCGAATCTAAATATTGATTCAATCGATTTAGGGATTTAGGGTTTCAGTGAGTTGAGAACTTGAGAGAATGAGAGAGTGAGAGTCTGAGTCTTTGAGACTGAGGTTGAGGTTATATCTGAGTTTCGATTCAATGGCTAGGATGGATTACACTTAAAATCAACGGCTACGAGTGATTACCGTTTACGTGTCGGTACGGTAATACTGTGGTACAGAAAAACTTCTACCGTGTACCGTACTGCTGACGGAAGTCGGCATGGTACTGCCGTACCGATTTGTCGGTAACCGACACCGTCCGTAACCGATTCCGACGGTTCAGTTGGTTCGGTAATTTCGGCACAAAATGCCAGCCCTAACGGATATTGTGCATATCCAAGGAATTATGATTTCTACATGTGTGTGCTCACAAAGGCTCCATTGTAAGTTCTCATTCCATCTGTGAGTTCTTTACTTTTACCTTCAAACAGAAAAAAAAAAATAATAAACAGCTGAGAAATGATATGCAGACATATATGGTTTGGTATATAACTATACGCCGGATAATTGGTACTACAACTTCTGATTGTTACCTTTTACGCGAACCTAATGTCTGTCCTTGTGTGTTGTTTGTTCTACATAGCTAGGGAACTTGAAGGCCAGCACACTATCATGTCTTGCTCAATGAGATTGGCTTTTCTGCCGATGAAGTGCAAAACTTGATCCCCTCACTTTCCCAAGTGTAAACTTGCTCAATGAGATTCGCGGCTCCATGTTCTTTTGTTGATCAGATTACCCTAAAATCGTAAATCATCTAGTACTGTTAGTATTTTTACTCAGTCTGGCTAATTAATCATCTAAGAGGTTGGCTAATCATGATATGGACCTGCATGGTCTTTAAATATCACAAGTCTCCATATCTACCTCATTTCTTGTTATTTTTCTGACTTCACGAAGGCTGCATTGAACTTCATAGTCCAAAGTAGCAAGTACAGCAAACATTTTGGCATTGGTAGAACAGGCCAAGGCAGATAGCACTGAATCAGTAGAAATTAGTAGACCCGAATCAGGTGTATCTTGATACTTCAGTGAATTCAAAATTGTAGCAATTTAGACAAAGAAATGTGCTTGGTAAAATCAGGCGTCAAAGAATGAGCTCGATCCTAGTGTCGACACTGTCGAAGATTGTAGATGGGAAGACTGCTGCCTGGTAACAGCAAAGGGGAAAAGTCGAATACCAATCTAAACTGAAGTCAAATAAAGAGTAGCATGCAAGTCTTAAAGTAAAGGTATCATATCTTCTATTAGCTCAATTTGTTCCCCTAAGAATTCCTCCTGTATTTAACGGCCCCCTTTCCTGGTTTTGCTTATACTACAAGAGTCTAAATCACAGTGATGGACATGTACCTAAAAACCCATAAACTAAACAGCTTTGTTACCTGTAGTTTTCAACCATATATGTTTGCTAAGTTGCTTTAGCTATCTTCACCAACTACCAACTTCCTTTCCTATTTGTACGTCTATATGTCTCTGTTCTGACGTTGCTACACTGTGTCTTGATATGCTAAATTCATTACGGATCAATAATGTGTGACGATGGAGGCTGAACAAAGTGATTATGTTGTCTCTGATATGTCCGTATGTATATGAATCTAGAATCGTACATTTCTTGAAAATGTTAAGATTATAATCCGGCTAACTTTAAATGTGGGGAAATTCTAGTGTACCGGTCGGCATGGGATGCGACCAGTTTCTCTCCCCCTGTTGCTGTGTTTCTCTCATCCAACGACTGTTATACTGCGTCGGTATAACAGACGGGTTCTTAAATGTGAATGAATCATCGCAAATAAGCACATATCAAATGAAAATTGATAATTTGAAAAGACGGAAACATAAATCTAAAAAGGAACCAAACTAGCATTTCATGCAACTCAACAACACACCGTACATATTTGATAAAAAAAGTTTTTAGCATCGTCAGTACTTAAACTTTTGTGATACAGTTAAAGTGATACTCAAATTTACAAAAGTACTAATGTGGTATCTAAACTTCATTTTCGCTACCAACAAAAAAGCTGAGGTTATTTTTCATCACGACACCGTTTGTTTGATGACGTGTGATATGAGACCCACTAAAAATTTACGTAATAGTACTGAAATGTTCTTTTTAAAAAACAGTACAAAGTGCATTATGCTTATGTAATAGGTTTGCCATAAGCCAGCTGTATCAGCTGCGGTAAATCTCATAGTGGGACCTCCAATGTTGCAGTTCCCTTTGGTAATTACAATCCAACCAATCTGAAGCTTCCACAAGTCCTCATCATGGACACATGACACGATGTCAAGAAGGCATCAAAACTTTGGTGCTGCCATTTTGTTGTGGACCACTTGGTCATGTCATCATGGGTCAAATCTTGCCGGGTCCACACCTGGTTAGTGTGTGAAAGAGGGGGTTTCTTGTGTCTAAATTAACCCCTCTTTGGACGATCGTACCCCTCCATGGGCTCACGTTATTTAATTAAATATCAGTTCCAGTCAATCACGTCGATATCGATTTTGCTTCCTCGCTATAACGCATCCTGACTGTTTTGCCCTTTATAGGGATACACTCGTTGCCATTAATGTTTAGACTGGGAAATTAAGAGCTAATTGGGTTTTTTATTATTATTATTTTGGAGTATAAATATTTTAAAGATTAGACTAATTCCTGTTAAGAGATATGAAAATGTTTTCTTTCTCTGACTATTAATAATATATTAAGATTTAAAGAGCAGACAGGTTTTGAAATTGAGTATGTGTGTTCCATACCTATATAACAATATTCAAATAGAAAACTAAAAATTATCACCAAATTTGTCATCAATCGATAATTTTAAAATGAAGTGAATCTATTACATTTGACATTAGGACAAGTGGACACATAATCAGTGCCCTGAGTCACATTAACACAATCATGCACATGTCCTATATGATCATAAGTTAATGTTGGTTTCGCTACTAGATTGAGGTTAGGTTAATAACCTAAACGGAACGTATAGGTTGGGTTAGTTGCCTGAAACCCACCGAGAAGGGGTTTATTAATGGCTAATCAGACAAAGGTAGGTTGGGTTGCAGCAGCTCAAAATCATTAAATGGGCCGCTGAAGAAGGGCAGTTTAGTCTTTCGAATAAAGACCATCCCTCGAGAGACTTCATTTTTAAAATATCAAATCAGGGATTCATGGGGTCCCACAACACCCCTTAGGATTTCAGATCGGTGGTCCAAATGTCACCAAAACCCCCCACGTGTTCACACACGAATTCACCTTCCCGCCCTTTGACGGCGACGATTTTCCACACGCTCTTCTTCTGTAGGAAAAAATTAAGAAATTCTCTAAAAGACGCAATTACCCTTCGCGTCACTCCACGAAGAACATTGTCATCCCACCTCCGGGTAGTCTCGTCCTTTCCGATGCTCCACCACCACGCGTCCGATGTGGTAAAAGACTAAATCACCCTTACCGACGGTCATCCACATTTAATCAAAACTCATTTACCAACGTAATTACTGAGTAAGAACAAAACGCCAAACCTCCAGCGCCGACACGTGGCGGGCATATCCGTCATTAAAAATTAATCCTTTTGGCATTTCGAATTTACAAAACTAAAAATAAAAAAAAAATGAAAAGGAAATTGGGACATAGTTATATTCAGAATTTCCAAATTAGAGTTATTTAAACCATCAGTCCCTTTCTTTTATTTCCAGGAGCCTCTCTCTCTCTCAGTCTCCGATCACATTTCTCACACCTTCCCTTCATTCCCGGACTCTGAAATTTTCCGTTTGGTTTCTCTGAAAAAGCTTGAAGCTTTGTTTCTTTGAGGTTTGATTTTGCTGAAACGGGAAAAGGGAGGGTGCTACCGATGCCAGACGCTCGGCAGGCTGCCGCTCCGAGTCAATCAGATGGTAAAGTTGAGGGTAGCACCGTTTCTTTGATGGTGTGATGATCTGTGGTCATGCTGCAATGCAGATTGTGGCCTTTGAATTTAGGGAATTGATTTGATTTTGGTTTTCCAAGAGTATGCAATGCAGATTGAGAGATCTGATTGCTGTATTATATTTAACATTGTCTATGTTTGTACTACTTGCAGAGGCGTTTTGGATCAATGAGAATCAAGATGGGGGTGGTGTGGCTCAATCTGACCTATACCCTGATCGACCTGGGGAGCCTGATTGCATATATTATTTGAGGACCGGGTTGTGTGGTTATGGCAGTAACTGTCGTTTCAACCACCCTAAATATGCTTCACAGGTGATTGATAATTTCCATTGCCTTGATATGGTGATTGCATTTGATTGGAGTCTTGTGAGGAGGAGTTTCAGTGACTTTTTCTCCCAACTAGATGGTGTGGTTCTAGTGAATACTTTAGCTTACCAAACCTTCTGTTGTGTTATTGTTTGCGCAGGCTGCTCAGTACAGTGGAGAACTCCCTGAAAGAGTTGGACAACCTGACTGTGGGGTAAGGCTTTCATGTGGTTGAAATTGTTCAAATGGTTTTCCTTTCGTGGTGGTATTTATCGTGTTCCTTTTATTTGAGAGTTTTATTACATCAATCATCCAAGCTCAGTTAACTGGTTGTTCATCTTAAAGAAATGCACCACATCACATAACGGAAAATAGAACCTAAGAAAGCAACAGGAAAAATGAATGATCACAACTTTAACTAGTTAGTTCTAAAGATATTCCAATTGTGGTCAGTTTCCTACATCTCAAATGGCTTTGAGCAGTTTACCATTATTTTCTTTTTCTGGCTTGCATTTGTTTAATGTGTTCACAATAAGTGGGTGTGATTCCTTTCTTTTTTTCTTTTTTAGGATCTAGGTAATAGGACTAGTGCCTCAAAGTGATATCATGAAGGGGAATGATACGTAGAATTTGAAGATTTTACTGCTATACTTGTTCTTGTTAGATAGTTTTAATGTGGATACATCTTTTCTTGATTGTTTGGCATTCTGTGAGACATGAAGAATGAACAAGATCAGGTTGGCACATTTGTGACTGTGCTTATCCAAACATGTATGGCAGTATTATCTGAAGACAGGGACTTGCAAATATGGATCAACCTGTAAATTTCATCATCCAAGGGACAGGCGTGGAGCTGGACCAGTGTTATTCAACATTTTAGGACTGCCCATGCATCAGGTTCTAACCTTTACTCTGCCATTATTGTGCTAATTGGTTATTCTCAAGAGTGCTTTTCGTTTTAACAACCTTGTTTTTATTCTCAGGAAGAAAAATCATGTTCATATTACATGCGAACTGGATCATGCAAGTTTGGACCTGCATGCAAGTTTCATCATCCCCAGCCTCCACTTGGAGCTGCCTTACCTGCTTTTGGAACTGCAGGCTCAACAGTTGTGCCTTCTTCAGGTGTACCTTACACAGGTGGTCTTTCTGCATGGACATTTCCAAGAGCACCATATGCAGCAGGGCCACGAATAGCAACTCCTCAACCTTACATGCCTGCAGTTGTTCTTTCTCCACCTCAAGGTGTTCTACCTGCCCATGGCTGGAATACATATGTGGTGAGCGTATTGTTTCTCTTTTTTAATAGAACAGCAGATTGCTTTACTTTGAATGTTCCTACTAGCACCAGCATTTGTTAAGAACTCATGTTTCGTCTGTTTAAGTCACAGTATCATGGATTGTGCAGAAAAGTAAATTCGCTTTAGCTTTTCGATTGTTGTTTCTTCTTTCAGTATGCAGTGGACACTTCTAAACTATCTGATTTAGCTCGGCTGGAATTGCATCATTTTCTGTAAATATTTTATATGTTCCTCGGTGTTCATTTACTAGCAACTTTTAAACACCAGTAAAACGTACAAAGTCTTTTTGACAACCTGAGATTCTTCTCATATTAATATTGAGTTCAAGATTTTTAAACTGTATCATTTTGAATGGCTATTTGTCCTTTCTTTTTTGAATGGCTATTTGTCCTTTCTTATTGACATGAAGACATGTTCAAGCAAATGCTCATTCTTAACCTCAGTAATATTAGCTATTGATTTTTCTGAGGACTGTAGTGGTCCTGGTGTGTTAAAATTTTCTCTGTTTTAATTTTGATTTTATTTCTTCAATAGGGAAACTTGAGCCCTGTGTCTTCGACTAGCATTCTTGGATCAAATCTTGCATACAATTCCAGAAGTCGGGGGGAATCGGCTTCCAATGGGCAGGTTCACTTGTCGTCAAGTCCTAATCTTCCGCAGAGGCCTGATCAGCCCGAGTGCCGGAACTATATGAACACTGGAACTTGCAAATATGGAGCAGAATGCAAATACCATCACCCAAAAGAAAGGATTGCAGATTCCGCTACAAACACACTTGGGCTTCCTTCAAGACCTGTAAGTTTTATTTGTAGTGCACAAGATGTGCAGAATTCAGCTCAGTTCTTACAAATGTGAGAATGCTTCTTTATCATTAGCTTACTAATCTTTGGGTGCATGCAGGGGCAACCTGTATGTTCAAACTACATTATGTACGGTATCTGCAAGTACGGACCAACTTGCAGATTTGATCACCCATTTATGGAACAATCCGGTAACTATAGTTTTGGTATGCCTATGCTGGTTGATTCGTCTCCGCTAATTTATCCTAGAAGCTGGATAGCTCCCCAAGGATTTGAGACTTCCCCCTCTTCTGTACCATCAAAATATTCAGTTCAGGTCCAAAAACCAGAGAGTGAAAATTTTCAGAACTTGGAAGCAAAGGTTCCAGAGGAATCTCCTGAACAAGCTGCTGGCACTTTACCTCCGTCACCATCTTCCTCCGAAACTGTACAAGACCAATCTGGTTGAAGCTCCGAGATATATTTTTCGTTGGTGCACCTTGTTTATTTTTTTATATCAGTACCTTGAGAGGATGAATATTTATTACACATTATTTCCTGCCCCCCATTTTCACCTGCAAATCTGAGGGGGATAGGTTCTTTGGAGATTCAGAGTTGATGAGCTAAAGCCGGGGGCGCATGGAAGGCATTTTTTGTGCTGAATAAAACGCAGGTGGAAAATTGTAATATTCCCTTTCTAAATTTGGAAAAATGACATATAAGGAACTAATCAAATTTACAAACACAAAAATCTCACTTTCATAATATGTTATACAAATTATTTCACAGATTAGGTCTAATCCAAATTTTGTCTAATAATTAAAGATAATGCCCTCTAGGCTATCTCTCTTTCACTTTCGTCTCTCATCCTCCTCTTTTCTGTTGTCTTTTTCTTTTTTTTCTTTTTCCATCTCTCTCTCTCTCTCTTCACTTCAGACTAGATCTAATTTGGTTCTTTGATGAATCAGACTAGATCTAATTTGGTTTTTATTATTATTCTTCGCTATAATCTAATTTGGTTTTTCGATGAATCAGCCTAGATCTGATTTGGTTCTTTTCTTGCTACTATGTGTTGCTACTGCGTGCTTCTGTGATGCAACTGCTTCTACATGTTGTTGCTATGTGTTGCTACTGTGTGCGCTTTGTGTTGTTACTGTCACTGTATGTTGCAGTTATATGACTGCTACTGCATACTCTTTATGTTGCTATTGTATGCTCTTTGTGCTGCTACTGTATGCTATTTGTTATTAGAGTTGGCAGTAACAGAGCTCTAGCATCATGATCTGGTAGTAGCAGTGCACTAGCATCATAGTCGGGCAGTAACAATGCTCTAGCTTCAGGATCTGGTAGTGGCAGTGCATCAACACTAGAGTCGGGCAGTAGCAGTGCGACAACATCAAAGAATTACCAGAAAAAATTGGAATAGTGCCGGCAATAACACCTTCTAACATGAAAGTAGCACATTAAAACTCGACAATAGCATCGTGTAATGTCAGCATCAAAGAATTGCCCGAAAAAATTGCAATAGCGTCGACAGTAGCACCTTTCAACTCGGAAATAACACTTTTCAACTCGGGCAGTAGCACCTTTCAACTCAGCTGTAGCAGCGTGTCGCGTTAGCAGATAATTGAATATGTAATGAATGATAGTTTAGTAAAATATATAATAACAGATGATATGTGGACATCAATTTGTTCTAAAATTTCATTTAGGGTAATTTGATAAAATATATAGTGACAAATGACATGTGTTCATCAACTTGTCCTAATTTGTTAATTTATGTCCTTAAAAGTGTAAGATATTGACAAATTCTTGTATGCACGGCTGTGTATGTACTCGACACAATCTTAATCATTCATAACAATTCATATGTTTGACCACCCATGTATCAATATTATATCCTCTAATCTCAACCGTTTACATGTGTCGTGTATATACACGGTCGTGTATTGAAGATACTCCGGTAAGATATTATCTAAATAGTGTATTTGTAAATTAAAATTTAGTTAATAACTAAACTGTAGTTTACTATTCTCTTTTCTACGTCTCTTTTAACCTCTACTTTCAACACCGTCTTTCTTTATTTGAATGACTTCCTTCCTTTACCTTGATTTCAAACTTCATTGCGGGTGTGAATACCTCTCGTCTTTTCTGTGAACTCTCAAGAGATGGCCAAGGTGTTGTGAAGTTATATTCTGCATTCCCTTGTATTGGAAACTGGAAAATTTAGTGAATGATAAATATTTTCTGGAAAATTGTTCGTGTGATGTTATAGGCTATCTATATGTTGGGTGTGTTTAGCACAACTTTGATGGTTTAGTCGAGTTCTCTAAAACCGCGGCGGCAGGTTTTATTACAAGAGAGTTTGAAGGTCATCATGTCTTAGTTTAAAATTGATCAGTAATTTACAACCTTAAATTAACAACTGATAAGATAGTATAATCACCTGAGATCGAATCTGTTTTTTACCTAGATATTAGGCTAGTTCGATGATGAAAAGGTTGGTGAATCTCCTATAGCCAACAAAAAGATCGATGATAATGTATGGTTCCATGATAACTATTTGAAGTTAAAGAATGCTGCTATTTGATCAAACAAAACAATGTTCTCGGTTGCAAATACTGAAATCAAAATTCTTAAGATTTCCGACTAGAATTCAACTCTTTTTGTTGAAGAGAAGTCTGAAATCAATAAACACGAGCCATAATAGTTGATATGACGGTGAGTTGTGACATAATTAGTTCAATAGTTTAATAGATAATATTAAATTTAAAGTTTAAAATCGAAAGATCAAACATTATAAACATATTTATTACTAACATTATAAAGATATTTATCACTAACTATATAATTAAAATAATAATTACCATCATGTGGGGTCCAATTTTCGTAGCCCGTCAGTAAACTAACAGTGACGGACTGTCAGTGCGATCAAAATTTGGTGACAAAAATAACCCTATAGATCTTATCTCTCTCATTTCAAACCCCAAGCTCCGATCAAGGGCGCAAGAAGCAAGCGCACATAGGCAAAGCGAGGGCTTCGATCGAGGAAAAATGACAAAAAGCGAGTACAATGACGAAACGGGGGTTGTTAAGATCCTCTGTTTGTGATCATCAATTTGGTAATTTATGGTTTTGAGTTTCTAGGGTTTTGATTGGGTGGAGGTGATCTTGGATATGATGATGATTTGTGTGTCTTGGATTGTGGGTGATTTTGCGCCATTAGTTTTTTTCTTAGAATTTGATCGATGACATGCTTGGTTGATCGGAAAGAGTTTAAGGAATAGTGTATGATTTAGATTTAATGGCTTTACATGTAAAATTGAATTTTCTTTTGCATGTTGGATATTAAGGATGACGGGGATTTTTATGTTTGTTAATGTAATTAAATTTGTTTGTTTTGAATCGATAAACTTTTAGTCATTTGATTAGATTCATGAGGTTAAGAACTTTCAACTAACAGAAATAAGAAACCAAAAACGAGATAAGCTGGTACATGGATCTGATATGGTTTATACTAGTTTGCCAGCAAATGATGATGATAGTGTTATTGGATGTCTAGTTTGTTACAATCTAGTAATGTTACTTGTTATTGAGCCTCATTAACAGTTTTTTTTGCTTTTTTCTGCTACATAGACTGTGAATTAATTCAATGTCTAGTTGGCCACAATATCAGAAGTATTATTTGTTATTGATCCTCAATTGCATTATTTTTTGGTGCTATGTAGGCTATGAGACTGAAATTGTGATCATTGTTTCATTATTTGCTATTGAACCTCAGTAGCATTTGTGAGACCCCGAAATTTTAATTTAATTTTCCGACACATTTAGGGTTTAATTCCGATTACTTTTCAGTACGTCGTCATTTCGTCTAACGTTTTTACGTTAAGACACGCGTCGCCACATGCGTGAGAGTATTTACGGAATATTTTCCGGCACTTCACGTATTTTTCGTACGACTTTTACGTTTAAATTTGACGTTTGGTTATTTGAAATGAATTTTCGAAAATGGTTTTGGTTTTGAAATTATTTTGGGTTTGGGATCGAATCGTGGCCGTTGATTCGATGGACGAATCGTGGCCACTCCTTTTTCTTTAAAAACCCTATCTCCCCACTTCTTTCCCTCACCTTTCCTTTTTCTTCTCTCTTTCTCTTTTCTCCCTTTCCTGTTTCGTCTTTCTCCCGAAAGAGAAAGTCTGCCTCTCTCTCTACTGCTCGACACAGCAGCGCCACCACCTCCTCCACCGGCGCGCGTCTTCACTCACCGCCACTCCCATTGGCCTCGCCTCACCCCGGCGACCTCAACCAGACCACCGGTGAAGCCAGCGCCGCCGCCAGCGCCGCCCAGCCGAGGCCGGAAGTCCAAGGTTACTGTGCAGCACAGATCGAGGCATTCCAGCCCATTCCAGGAGCTAGGACACTCCCAGGCGCCACCAGGAGCCGCCCAGGAGCAAGGAGGAGGAAGGAGAAGGCCGGCGGAGCTCCGCCGGAGAGGTTTTGGCCGGAAAACACAGTGGAGGCAGAGGAAGGTATAAAACTCGATCTTTTTCCATGTTTGAGATGTTGTTGGTTAGCTTAGGATGTTTAGAAGGTGATAGGAGGAGACAGGAGGCTCGATTTGGCCGGAAAACCAGCCAAATCCGGCGGAGGAATCGATCGGGAACCGGCACGGTAAAAACTCTGGTTTTTACCGTGTCAGATTTACTTTTTACTTTAACCCAAGGGCAGAGTTACCATTTTGCCCCTAACTGTTTAAGTTAATTACGGTTACTGTTTTTACTATTCACTTTTACTGTTTACTTTTACTGTTTTACTGTTACAGTTTTACTTTTACTGTTTACTTTGACCGGTTGACTTTGACCGGTTGACTGTTTGACTTTGACTTTTTGACTTTGACCGGTTGACTTTTTGACCGTTGACTTTTTTGACCGTTGACCGTTGACTTTACTGTTGACCGTTGACTTTTACTATTCCAAAGTTGACTTTTCTTTTATGCCGTAGAACACCTATTTTACGTTTTCGAACACTACGGTTAAACGTTTTAAAGACTTTTAGCTTGTAAACGTGGCAAAAACGACGTAAGTACTGAATAAGAAACAATTCCGACTTCTCACCGGTTTGAGAATCGGAGTGTCAAATAAGTCAAACCCTAATGTCATAGAGATAAACAAAGAGTGTTTATCAAGTCTTAGTCGTAGATGATAGACCTCGAATTACTTATACCTGACTATCACTGTTGTCTCACCCACAGACTCAGGAGCTCGTCTACGCAGACTTCAGGTGGACCAGGGATTGGAGCGCAGCCAGCTGTACCATCATACCAGGTAGGGGGAGCACGCCCATTGGGTGAGCCGAAACCCTCTTGGGTCGGCGGCTCTTTTACTTTTACGTACTAAATAAAGATGCATTGTTTTAAGCTTGACCACATGCTTCTTATAGCACTTGGTGTGTGTGTGTGAGTTATGGATCGAAAAGTAGTACCGTCGTCCTGATTTCCGGTGCTTGGCCTGAGAGCGACGGGACCTAGTATTCTAGCACTCCTACGGTGTCGATGACCGTTAACCTCCGGAGGGGCTATGCCCTGTTTATTTTATTCATTTATCCCGCTTACGCTCGTCTCGAACAGAGTAAAACGTGACGTAAGTGTGGCCTGCTATTTGTTGGGCGTTAGCTGGAAATGGACGCTCTCGCTATTCTGCGCACTCGGGCGCTTAGATAGTTGGCCCCGGTTTGCAGTAAAGACAAACCTGGGATTCGGCCGCTCAGATCCAGAGAGTTCTTTCATACGTGGTCACATGATTTACCGAGCTTTGTGTGCGTGCCGTGCATTTACATTTCCACATGCTCTTTCGTACTTACGAGTACATATACTTATATAAGAAATGTTTTCTCATGGGTTTTAAACCCCGACTTGGATGGCTTTGGCCCCATTTGGGTTAGCGAGGACGAGTTGCTCACCTCTACATCTTTTCAGGTCTACAGCACCCGACACTAGAGGAGCTGGACTAGGCCGCGGAGCGTCGGTTATCGTGCACTTCACCTTTCGAGGACTCCCATTCTGGTGTGGTTTTCATGTTTCTTGATTTCCGTATTTTCATATCTTGTAATCTGTTGGATACTCTGAGACTTTATTCGGGCCCAGTGTTTCGAGACTTTTTCATGTACTATTTTAGTCTCGGGTATTTTCTATTATCTTCCGCTTGTAAAACATTTGTGTGCTACTCTGATCATTTGTAATCCAGTATTTGACATTCATATTATTATTCGTTCGTTGTATGCTTCATTCATAGCCTTGTGGTTTCGGTCCGGTGAGTCATCAATACGTCGAAAGACGTATTGATTACTTGCTAGATCGGGGTCACGGCGGTTACCGTTGTGTTCCGGGACCGAGAATAGTCCCCGGGATGCGACAGTAATTACTTGGTATCAGAGCATCGTTTTGGTACCTTCCATGTCATTAGTGTACGACCAGTTTGTTTTCTTCGAGTCGTATGCTTCGAGTTATTTGTGTGCGATGCTGACGTCATTGCATGATCTCATGATGTATTCATTCATACGGAAGTCAAAAGTTCATTCATGTTCCAGTAGTTGCCATTCTCATTATCTTTAATCACTGGACATTGTTTCGATGACTAATCCTTGTTTCTTTTCAGTCAGTCACGATGCCGCCGCGCCGTGAGGTGGATGAGGTCACTCGTGCGTTCCGAGCCATGGGGAACGTACCACCTCCGACTCCGCAGGACTTGGAGAGGGAGAGGAGGTCCAACTGTTTGGCGACCTTCCTGAAAGTTAGGCCACCTAACTTCACCGGTCTTACAGAGGCCGTAGATGCTGAGATCTGGCTCAAGCATATCAAGAAGCTGCAGGGGACGGTCAACACCCCTATTGAGTACCGAGTAGCTTTTGCAGTCCACTGCCTCACAGGAGAGGCTGATAGTTGGTGGGACACCGTTGCAGACCGCCATGATCCCGATCAGATTACTTGGGATCAGTTTGAGGACTTGTTCTACGAGCAGTACTTTCCCCCGGTCTTGAGAGACCAGAAGATTGGCGAGTTCTTCGGCCTTACACAGGGGAGCATGACAGTCCACGAGTATGTGGTGCGGTTTACTTCTCTGCAGAAGTATGTCCCAGGTCTCACCGAGAAGGTGAAGTCCCAGAGGTTTGAGTTTGGTCTACGGGACTCAGTTCGCCGCGAGTTGCTCTCTAATACCACTCGCACCTACAGGGAGATTGTGAGCGCAGCTTACAAGATTGAGGCTGATCAGGCGACCTTTCCTCAGGGCAGAGTTGACTATGGCGGTAGTGGCAGTAGGTCCCACTCTCGGAGCAGAGACAGGAAGATGACCAAGAGAAACAACAGGAGACCTTTCGGCGGAAACGTCAGTGCTGGCAGTAGTGGCAGTGGGTCCTCAGGAGGCCGGTCAGGGCCATATACTTGCTATGAGTGCGGTCAGGTGGGACACACCCGTTGGCGTTGTCCCAACAGAGACATGGGTACGGCTTCAGCTTCAGGTTCTTCCGGCCGTATCCAGCCTCAGGGTCAGCAGCAGTATCAGCAGGGATCGCAGCAGCAGTCTTACTCCCAGGTCCCACAGCAGCAGCAGTATCAGCAGGGCTATGCACAGCCATCTTACCCTCAGGCACCTCAGCAGCAGCCTGCCCCGAGTCAGGGCAGTCAGGCTAGTCAGAGTTCACGCACTAGAGGCCGGAGTGGACGCAGTGCTAGGGGACGTGGACAGGTCTATGCTTTTGCAGGAGGTCAGCTAGCTCTCGATGCCTCGACAGCTCTAGATGGTACGATCATTGTTTCTAATTCAGAGGCTAGAGTATTGTTTGACACAGGGGCTTCTCATTCTTTTATTGCCACGTGGTTTGCGGATTCTTTGGGATTAGAGTCCGAGTCCACGGGTAGCACGTATTGTTTCAGTTCTGCCCTTGGAATGGGGGCAGCCACAGACAGGATCTTTCGCAAGTGTCAGCTGCTGGTCAACGAGGGGAGGTTACTAGCAGATCTTTACCCGTTAGACATTGATGGGTATGATTTGATACTTGGGATGGATTGGTTGGAAAAATACCGAGCCCTCATAGACTGTGAGAAGAGGACAGTCACAGTGAGGACTCCAGGCAAGGACAAGGTGATGGTGATCAGGATGGATGAGCGACTCACACAGCCGAGTCCACTCTTGCGACCATGTTTTCGTGGGAGGAGGACTTTGACTTGCTACAGTATTGTGAGATCGTCAAAGGAGAAGGATGAATCTAGTGGGGACAGATATATTCCGGTTGTTGATGAGTATCCCGGAGTATTTCCTGAAGATTTACCAGGATTACCGCCACATCGGGAGGTAGAGTTTCAGATTGAGCTGGTTCCAGGAGCCACACCGATTTCGATTCCACCTTACCGTATGGCACCAGCTGAGTTGCAAGAGTTGAAGCTTCAGTTGGAAGATCTCATGAGCAAGGGTTTTATCAGGTATAGCTCATCACCGTGGGGAGCACCGGTGTTGTTTGCCAGAAAACATGATGGAACCCTTCGTCTCTGTATAGATTATCGGAAGTTGAACAGTGTCACTGTGAAGAACAAGTACCCACTTCCGAGGATTGATGATTTGTTTGATCAGCTTACAGGAGCTCAGTTCTTTTCCAAGATTGATCTGAGGTCCGGTTATCATCAGCTTCGGGTACGGGATAGTGACATAGAGAAGACAGCTTTCCGTACACGCTACGGGCATTTCGAGTTCCTCGTCATGTCGTTCGGGTTGACGAATGCACCCGCAGCTTTCATGGATCTCATGAACAGAGTCTTCCGACCATACCTGGATCAGTTTGTGATCGTGTTCATTGACGACATCTTGGTCTACTCCAAGACCCAAGCAGAGCATGAGTATCACCTTCGCACCATTCTCCAGACTTTGTGGAATCATCAGCTTTTCGCCAAGAAATCAAAGTGCGAGTTCTGGCTTTCAGAGGTGCAGTTTCTTGGGCATGTAGTCTCAGGTGCAGGCTTGTCAGTGGATCCTTCCAAGATCGAAGTAGTTTTGGATTGGGAACATCCTCGGAATGTCACAGAAGTGAGGAGTTTCCTTGGTTTAGCTGGATACTACCGTCGGTTTGTGCAGGACTTCTCAAAGATTGCCACGCCACTGACCAACTTGACAAAGAAAGGAGTCAAGTTTGAGTGGAGTGACGCATGTGAAGAGGCATTTGCAGAATTGAAGAACCGGTTGACCACAGCCCCAGTCCTCGTTCTCCCCAACGGTGTAGATCCGTACCAAGTGTATACGGACGCTTCAGGGACTGGTCTAGGTTGTGTACTGATGCAAAATGGTGGGGTAGTTTGTTATGGCTCTAGACAGTTGAAGCCACATGAGAAGAACTATCCTACACACGATTTGGAGTTGGCAGCTGTTGTACATGCTCTAAAGGTCTGGAGGTGTTATCTCTACGGAGCCACCTTTGAGATCTACACGGATCACAAGAGCCTACAGTACATCTTCACCCAGCGTGATCTTAATCTACGGCAACGGAGATGGATGGAGTATCTTACGGATTATGAGTTCACCCTACGATACCATCCAGGGAAAGCCAATGTTGTTGCCGATGCCTTGAGCAGGAAGCCGAGGTATGAGCTTGCGAGTATTTTCCTCTCTCGCATGGAGGCTTTGGAGACACTGGAGGATTATGATTTGGACGTACGGTTTGGGGATTCTCACGGATTCCTGGCCAGTGTGTCACTCAGGCCCCACATCCTACAGCAGGTGGGGGAGTATCAGTGGAATGACCCAGAGAGCCACTTGGTTCGAGCACAGGTCTACTCAGGTGAAGCTGACAACAAGTGGAGTGTCAGTGATGATGGGCTTATCAGGTACAAGGGACGTGCCTTTGTCCCCAGTGATGATTATATCCGGAAACTAGTGTTGGAGGAGTCACACCGGACTAGTTTCACCATGCATCCAGGAGCCACCAAGATGTATCAGGATATGAAGCGCCAGTTTTGGTGGAAGGGCATGAAGCAGAGTATCGGAGAGTATGTGTCTAGATGTGATGTGTGCAGGCAAGTGAAGGCTGAGAACAGACATCCAGCAGGACTACTTGAGCCTTTGGCAGTTCCACAGTGGAAGTGGGACCACATCACCATGGATTTCGTCACCGGCCTACCCCGTTCACGGGAGGGTCATGATGGGATTTGGGTGATAGTTGACAGGTTGACGAAATCTGCACACTTTCTACCTGTCAAGATGGGCTCTCGTACTCAGTACTTTGCAGATCTGTACATTAGTGAGGTGATCAGACTTCATGGGATACCCAAGAGCATCATCTCAGACCGTGACCCACGTTTTACTTCCAAGCTCTGGAGGTCGTTGCAGAAAGAGTTGGGTACCGAGTTGCATTTGAGTTCAGCTTATCATCCACAGACAGATGGACAGTCCGAGCGTACGATCCGTACCTTAGAGGACATGCTTCGTTCCTGCATAGTTGATTTTGGTGAAAAGTGGCATGAATGCCTATCTCTTGCAGAGTTTGCCTACAACAATAGCTACCACCGCAGCATTGGTATGGCTCCATTCGAGGCACTGTATGGACGACCATGTAGATCACCTACATGTTGGTTGGACAGAGAGGACAGAGTTCTACTTGGTCCAGATGTAATACAGGAGACTTCAGAGAAACTCCAGATTGTCCAGGAGAGGCTTAGAGCAGCCCAGAGCAGGAGCAAGTCGTATGCAGATACACGTCGGACACCCCTTGAGTTTGCAGTGGGAGACTTTGTGTACTTGAAAGTCAGTCCCCGCAAGGGAGTTAGACGATTTGGGGTTAAGGGGAAGTTGGCCCCAAGGTTTGTAGGGCCCTTCCAGATAGCCCAGAGAGTTGGATCAGTTGCATACCGGATTCACCTGCCACCACGACTGCAGCATATACATGACGTGTTCCACGTCTCACAGTTACGGAAGAGCCCACCGGGTGCCCCACAGAATGTTATTTGGACTGATGTACAGCTGCGCAGTGATGCTTCGTACGAGGAGAGACCGTACCGCATCTTGGATCGTGATGTAAGGAAGCTCAGGAACCGAGAGGTTCCAGTGGTGAAAGTTCAGTGGGATCACCATAGTGAGGAAGAGGCTACTTGGGAGCTTGAGTCAGTCATGCAGCAGGCTCACCCACACCTCTTCTGATGTCAGGTAAATTTCGAGGACGAAATTCAATTTAAGGGGGGTAGAGTGTGAGACCCCGAAATTTTAATTTAATTTTCCGACACATTTAGGGTTTAATTCCGATTACTTTTCAGTACGTCGTCATTTCGTCTAACGTTTTTACGTTAAGACACGCGTCGCCACATGCGTGAGAGTATTTACGGAATATTTTCCGGCACTTCACGTATTTTTCGTACGACTTTTACGTTTAAATTTGACGTTTGGTTATTTGAAATGAATTTTCGAAAATGGTTTTGGTTTTGAAATTATTTTGGGTTTGGGATCGAATCGTGGCCGTTGATTCGATGGACGAATCGTGGCCACTCCTTTTTCTTTAAAAACCCTATCTCCCCACTTCTTTCCCTCACCTTTCCTTTTTCTTCTCTCTTTCTCTTTTCTCCCTTTCCTGTTTCGTCTTTCTCCCGAAAGAGAAAGTCTGCCTCTCTCTCTACTGCTCGACACAGCAGCGCCACCACCTCCTCCACCGGCGCGCGTCTTCACTCACCGCCACTCCCATTGGCCTCGCCTCACCCCGGCGACCTCAACCAGACCACCGGTGAAGCCAGCGCCGCCGCCAGCGCCGCCCAGCCGAGGCCGGAAGTCCAAGGTTACTGTGCAGCACAGATCGAGGCATTCCAGCCCATTCCAGGAGCTAGGACACTCCCAGGCGCCACCAGGAGCCGCCCAGGAGCAAGGAGGAGGAAGGAGAAGGCCGGCGGAGCTCCGCCGGAGAGGTTTTGGCCGGAAAACACAGTGGAGGCAGAGGAAGGTATAAAACTCGATCTTTTTCCATGTTTGAGATGTTGTTGGTTAGCTTAGGATGTTTAGAAGGTGATAGGAGGAGACAGGAGGCTCGATTTGGCCGGAAAACCAGCCAAATCCGGCGGAGGAATCGATCGGGAACCGGCACGGTAAAAACTCTGGTTTTTACCGTGTCAGATTTACTTTTTACTTTAACCCAAGGGCAGAGTTACCATTTTGCCCCTAACTGTTTAAGTTAATTACGGTTACTGTTTTTACTATTCACTTTTACTGTTTACTGTTTACTTTTACTGTTTTACTGTTACAGTTTTACTTTTACTGTTTACTTTGACCGGTTGACTTTGACCGGTTGACTGTTTGACTTTGACTTTTTGACTTTGACCGGTTGACTTTTTGACCGTTGACTTTTTTGACCGTTGACCGTTGACTTTACTGTTGACCGTTGACTTTTACTATTCCAAAGTTGACTTTTCTTTTATGCCGTAGAACACCTATTTTACGTTTTCGAACACTACGGTTAAACGTTTTAAAGACTTTTAGCTTGTAAACGTGGCAAAAACGACGTAAGTACTGAATAAGAAACAATTCCGACTTCTCACCGGTTTGAGAATCGGAGTGTCAAATAAGTCAAACCCTAATGTCATAGAGATAAACAAAGAGTGTTTATCAAGTCTTAGTCGTAGATGATAGACCTCGAATTACTTATACCTGACTATCACTGTTGTCTCACCCACAGACTCAGGAGCTCGTCTACGCAGACTTCAGGTGGACCAGGGATTGGAGCGCAGCCAGCTGTACCATCATACCAGGTAGGGGGAGCACGCCCATTGGGTGAGCCGAAACCCTCTTGGGTCGGCGGCTCTTTTACTTTTACGTACTAAATAAAGATGCATTGTTTTAAGCTTGACCACATGCTTCTTATAGCACTTGGTGTGTGTGTGTGAGTTATGGATCGAAAAGTAGTACCGTCGTCCTGATTTCCGGTGCTTGGCCTGAGAGCGACGGGACCTAGTATTCTAGCACTCCTACGGTGTCGATGACCGTTAACCTCCGGAGGGGCTATGCCCTGTTTATTTTATTCATTTATCCCGCTTACGCTCGTCTCGAACAGAGTAAAACGTGACGTAAGTGTGGCCTGCTATTTGTTGGGCGTTAGCTGGAAATGGACGCTCTCGCTATTCTGCGCACTCGGGCGCTTAGATAGTTGGCCCCGGTTTGCAGTAAAGACAAACCCGGGATTCGGCCGCTCAGATCCAGAGAGTTCTTTCATACGTGGTCACATGATTTACCGAGCTTTGTGTGCGTGCCGTGCATTTACATTTCCACATGCTCTTTCGTACTTACGAGTACATATACTTATATAAGAAATGTTTTCTCATGGGTTTTAAACCCCGACTTGGATGGCTTTGGCCCCATTTGGGTTAGCGAGGACGAGTTGCTCACCTCTACATCTTTTCAGGTCTACAGCACCCGACACTAGAGGAGCTGGACTAGGCCGCGGAGCGTCGGTTATCGTGCACTTCACCTTTCGAGGACTCCCATTCTGGTGTGGTTTTCATGTTTCTTGATTTCCGTATTTTCATATCTTGTAATCTGTTGGATACTCTGAGACTTTATTCGGGCCCAGTGTTTCGAGACTTTTTCATGTACTATTTTAGTCTCGGGTATTTTCTATTATCTTCCGCTTGTAAAACATTTGTGTGCTACTCTGATCATTTGTAATCCAGTATTTGACATTCATATTATTATTCGTTCGTTGTATGCTTCATTCATAGCCTTGTGGTTTCGGTCCGGTGAGTCATCAATACGTCGAAAGACGTATTGATTACTTGCTAGATCGGGGTCACGGCGGTTACCGTTGTGTTCCGGGACCGAGAATAGTCCCCGGGATGCGACAGCATTCTTTTTGGTATGTTATTTGTTACTGAATCTCTGTGTTGTTAGTTGTTATTGAGCCTCAGTAGTATTTAGTTGTTGTTTAGGATGTGAAACTACGAAACTGTGATTGGTTGTGTGATTGTTACTTGCAATAGGCTACTTTGAAAGAGATTGATGGGTTCAATCTCAGATGAACATGAGATACTTATCTTGCACTAACCTCAATAGAATTGTTTTAGTTCAGTTATTAAGGCTCAATAGTTTGTTTTATCGCACAACCGTATTTTGTATAATTTCATTTATTTATTTAGTGTCAGTAGATTTAAAAGTATTCATATATTGAAATATCTTATACACAACAAAAATGATAAAAAGGAAGACGGTTGCAGTTGTCTAGAAGGATGTACCAGGAAGGTAGGTCACATAAATTAGAAAAGGCTAAATGTCAATTAGAAAACTGAAGAAACTATCTCTCATGTATTATTGTTGTTTAATATCATTAGTTGTACTATCGATCTCCAAAGGTGTTGTAGTCGAGTTGGTTGTAAAAAAATTTGAGAAATGTTTCCTCCTCACTAGAACATAAAGTTGAAGTATGATAGTTCTGAAAAAAAAAAGTGGAAGTATGATAATAGAATGTACAAAATTTGTTGTACGGGACGATTCCGAAAGTATAAATGTATTTGTATGCAATCATAATCGTCTTATTTTTAAGATGTATAATCTTACAATGAACTCCAACACTCAATGTGATGCCCAAAACCTTAACATAAATTCACAATACTAGTTTCACAATGCAAGAGTTAGATAATTCATTCACATTTGGTGATGATTATCATATGAAAAGATATCAGCCGACACAACGAAGCTATGTAGCGATAACTGAAACTCCTTTTATTTTTCAAGCTTGAGAGCTTTATCGAGATCTTAATTAAATAGTTAGATGCAAATTACAAGCATTTAATTAATTGATTATTGATTTCTCTTTCATTTTTATAATGTTTGCTCGTTTTCTACTTATAGAGTTAGGACTTTGGAAACTAGATCAATTATATAATGGAAAAGTAACACTATAAAATATATATATCTCTATTAATAAAGGCAGAAACAAATTAAGAATAGTTAAATTTTTGAAGTTCCGAAAAACCCACAAGTTATTACTCTCCACCAATACTTGCATATGGTCTGTAAGGACAATATAGTCATTTTGAAATTAGAAAGGATTACGCGAGAGAAATCAGAAAGAAGAGAGGAGTTCCGCGGGAATCGAAAAGGGAAAAGAGAAAAAGAAGCTCGCAGTTGCACGATCTCCCGACTCATAAGAACTGTCAGACACGATCTCCACAGTGCAAGAAGGACGTGGGGGTACAAATAGATCAACAATACTTATCCCGGTTTCGAAGAGCAAAGCAAAATAAATCCAAAAAGAGGAGAAAATTGAAATCACATCAGCATAGGTCAGAACCAAAAATTTGAGATTCAGGTAAGAATTTTTTGATTGTGATAATCAGATTTGTCAAATTGGCTCATCGGTTTTTATTGCGGTTCCAGTGATTAGGGAATTGTATCTGGGATTGGAAGGGACAATGTTGAAATTTGGGGTTCGATGGAGTGGATTCAAAAATATGGGGGTTTGGCTTGGAATATACAGAAACCGATGGAAATAATTGATTTTCAATGTTTAATTTCATTTTTTGGCGAACCTAGAATTTGTAATTGTTGATTACGGCTGCGAATGCGTATGAAAGACAGGTAAGAAATTTCAAATTGTTGTTTATATGCCCGTTATTCTTGATCGGGTCTTCTCTTTCTTTGTTTGAAACTCAGCATAATTGATTGCAGGTCTGGTTCTTTTCATTTTAGTAAGCTTTCCCTTTCTTTAAAATCTGCCCTTTCAGACCCGTATCTATACTTTATATTGAAATTCTTCTCAATGTATATACATTTGGTTTAATCATTACGGGATCTCGATCCGTCTCGGTCCCGAACGGAATCGTCTCGTACGGGATATATTTTTAAAAATGTAATCTCATCCTGATAATATATTTTTAGGACGGGACGGGATTCGTCGAATCTCGTCCCATGCCCAGCCCTAGGTGGAATCAAGGCCGTCCGCCAGAGGCAACGACGATAGAAACTTTTAGGGTTTCATGCCGTTAGAGTTGGGCTTGGTTTTGGGCTCTTGCTTTTAATTTTGTTTGTCATTTTTAGAATAAATGCTTATAATTTGTGTTCCATAAATTATGTTTTGTTATTTTCTTTTTCATTGAGAGAGCTTTTTACTATGATGCATGTACTCTTTGTTTTTAAGTATAAGCTTAGTTGTGGTGGTATGAGAGCTGAAATGTGTAATGAGGGTGCTACTTGTATGTGAGTCATTTTGATTTTATTTGCTCTCTGTACGCAAGGTAGTTGATAGATTCATGATGTATTATTTATATGAGAATGAAATACCTTTAGTTTTTTTTAAAAAAAACTAGCCTCACACATGCGCTTCGCGGGTGTTGAAGTGCGTCTTGCCAGTTCGATTAATTATTATAAAATTTATGATAATTTAATTAATAGTGTTCAACAACTCTTTAAAACTCAAATAAAAATAACACAATTGTTTGAGATAATATTAACCTCGTATTTAAATTAACAACCATGATTTTTTTGTAAATTGCCCTCACTATTTTAAACCCTAAATCATAAACCCTAAATGTGTTTCAACACAATTATTTAGGCTTAGACCGGACTTGATTTCATTTTGATTATTATTATTTTTTTTCATCAACTATTATAAATTCATGAGTCAAATTCACAATCTTCTACTTACAAAGAAGAGTGCTAATGAGTATTGTGACGAATATTATTTTCTAAACAAAGAGCATGATTATTATAATAATTAATATTATTATTTTAAAAATATAATTTTCAGCTCTTGCAATTCAAAAATATAAAAATTCCTCTTACCCAAACAAAAATGAGTTGCAAAACTTAAACTTTTAAGTGGTTTTTATGCAAAAAATACTAAACAAATGAGAACAAATTAATAATAATAATAATAATAATAATTATAAATTTATTATTGAAATAATGAAAAAACAGAATAAAAAATTGTAATTTAGTAAAATTAAGGGGTAAAATGAGAAACTCATGGCTGGATAAGTTAGTAATTACTGTAAAGAGTGACGGGCGAAGTCGGGATGACACTGTTCACATAAACAGTAATCTATCCTGCTTCGCTTAATATATAGAGATAATGTTAATTGAAAATAAAATAATAATATCACAAAACAACAACAAACAACGAGCAATGTTGTTTCACGAGTCTTAATGAAACAAAATAACAACGAACATGCGGAAGTATTGTAAGCTACTCATAATATCATGATATCTTATCTCTTTTAATAGTCTTGACACATCTAATGAAAAGGAGGGTACTAATGAGTTTCAATTTGTTTTCAGAAGAAAGGAAAAAAAATGCTCTGTCTTTGGCAGATCTCTACTGAAAAGCAAAAATTTGGTTTTGCATCTAAGGCAGCGGCTAGATCCAATCTTGTTCGTCGATCACTAAAGAAGAGGTATGTGGTGACTACGACATGGGAGTCGATGGCTGCTCCGACAAAGCTACCCGGAATCCAATCCAACTAATCCAAGAACTTTGGATGTTGAAACAGTTGTTGGCTGTGATGACTAAAGGTTTTGACGGCGGTGAGTGTATGCTAGCAGGAAAAGGCCTTAGGAGGATGAATCTGACGAAGGTACTGATGTGAACGTCATGTCCAAGACCATTGAATATCTTGATCGGTCCTGTGATTGGGAAAAGAATTCAATCAGGTCTGATGGCGCCGATGGAACTAGTTACTACAAGGGAATCATCGCTGCCGAATTGTCGTGAATGGTGGCCAGAAAAAGAGGCCGAAGAGAACAAGAATAAGGGTTTGGGGATGAGCTTGGGTCTAAAACTAAACCTCTAAAATGACAAATTTGGAATTGTGCTTTTAAACCTGATTTCAAATTGATTATGGCTTAAATCGCGATGTTTTGATAGCTTAGTAGACTGAGTTATCTAGCCGCAACTAAATGGATGCATGGGGCTTGGAGTACCGCAATAGAGCGCTTTGGTTTTGGTTTTATGTTTCTCTAATATTTTATATGTGATTAGTTTTATCATCTGCTAAACTCATAATAAGTTAGCTAAATGTCTAATATAATAACTTTATTATGATCTTGAGATCATTATAATCTACCGTTTTGACATGAATTTTATATAAATGATAGTTTATTAAAAAAATGATAAGTTGTTACTCACATAACCATGATTAACAACCAAGAATGATTGCATATTTGAGTTCGTCTTAGTGTATATAAAGAAAAAGAAGCTACAACCAAGAAGAATTCGATCACATGGAAGGACAAAATTATGGAAGTTTGACAACATTTAGAAGCCGTAAACCACAATAGGGAACAAATAGATAATAGATCCAAAGAAATGCCTTCAAAATCTGGTTCTTTCTATAAATTGTCTATAAATTTGCAAAACCCACATCCACGATTTAACGTACACATGGAAAACTATTTTGCTTGATGAAGTTAAGTTGTTGAAATTGGTGTATTGTATAGTTGTCACAATTGACATATATCATACCATCCATGTCTCTAATGTTGTCATTATGCAGCCACTGATACTTCTTTCGGGCGAAAGAAGATGCTCTCATTTTGGTGTAAGAACGGTTGAGACTGTTTTCCTTGGGCATGTTTAGCAATGTTAACCATTTTCCAGTCATGATTTAGTTATAGTAATTAAAAAAAATCATTTTGTCAAGTCACTTTTCAAATCCCTCTACATCAGTTCCATCTATTTTAGCTAATTTTGAATTTATGTTATTCATCAAATGAAAAAATAGCTTAAATGCATTTAATAGAGTTTCAGGAATAACCATCTAAATCATCCTGAAATATGTGAAAAATACATAGCAAGGAGTTTGATTCAGCTCAAATCGGGTGAAAGTTGACTTGAAGGGTATTACATAATTATTTTTAATATTGAGGTTCCGATGTCAGTTTGAGAAAAATTAGAAGACATGAAAAGATTAGAAAATCGCTTAATACATCAGAAAATGACAGTTTCAACAACCTTACAAAACACGGCACGCGTGAGTCGTTGAAGCTCGATTGTGAGTAAAATGATAAAAGCCACGAGTGTTTGATGCCATAATGCTTCAAAAATGTTAGGAGGTGTTATAAACACTGACGAATAGAAAAAACCTGAGGTCCAAAAAGTGAAATTTGTCAAAAACTCGTGTAGTAAGGGGTTTCATATCAAATCAGGTGAAACTTGACGGGAGGGGTACTACCTAGAGTTGGCATGAATATCCATGGATGAGGATAACCATGGGTTTTTATCCTAACGGGTAAACAATTCAGGATAATGGTTATCCATTTTAAGACTTTGGGTGGGTAATGTCTATTAAAAAAAAACCCATAAAAATACGGGTGGATAGGATATTATCCATGGATAATAGAGAATACCCAAATACTCATCATGTAGTGGAAAAGAAGTGCCTTCACGCAGTTTTCCATATCTAAGTCCTCACTAACTCTAATAACTCTAACCTAAGCCCAGCCGCTCTACTGCTCTAGATACACTCACTCAGCAGCCACACTCACTCGCTTAGACAGACACACTCGAATCGATTCTCTCTAACTCGATTCTCTCTATCTCTCACAGTCTCACTCTCATCCTCAATCTCTCACTCGATTCTCATCCTCAATCTCTCATCCTCAATCTCTCACAGTCGACGTTGCTCCTTATCGCCGACTCACCAATCCCCATTGGCGTCGACTCACTCGATTGAGTCAATTCTCATCCTCGATCTCTCAGCGCAAGGGTATGATTCTTTCTCATTTCTCATCTTCTCAATTCTTCCATTCTTTGTTTCAATCTTTAGATTTGTTTTGATTTCAGATTTTCAATTGTATTTGGTTTTTGTTTGAATTATCTTACTATCTCAGTGTTTATGCCCAATTGATAGAACATTTAGATTTCAGTGTTTAATTGATTATAATGTTCATTTGTTAATGTTAGATATTGCTGCCTTTAGTTGATCATCTGGTCATTCTGGTGTAATATTTATTTGCTAGTATGTTAAGATTTGAGATGGTAGCTAGATAATGTGGAAAGCCAAGGATGTTATCTCGGTGCTTACTGCTTAGTTATGAATAGACTGAGATACTTGTGATTAGTATGTTAAGATCGATGCTTACTGCTTAGTTATGATTAGAGGTTCTGTTTATACACCTTATTTCACTTATTTGGCCTTTTCGTTCTAATTGAGATACTGGTTGAATGTGATCTGCATCTTACCCATAGGATTATGCTGATTTGGCTTCTCATATGAATTCATGCTTCTTGATCTAAGTTTACAACTGAAAGTGTGGCCTTTAGGTTCTAGGTAGACAGCTTGTTATCTTATTCAGGAACCCATTTCAGATGCATAGGAACCATATTTAGTGTTTTTAATGCTTGAGATTAGTCAAAGAACAGAGCTTTCTCTGTTGAAGGCAAATCTGTCTTCCATTCTAAATTAGCTTATTGATACCTATATTCATAATTATTAAGTTATTCCATGTTTATGACATAGAACTTGGTTGTTTCTTGCAGCATGGAAGAGTTTAACAGTGTTAACAATGAAACTATGGATGTGGATGTAGAACAAAGTGTTTCACACACAAGGAGGAGGAAAGCACCTATTTGGAATCATTTTGAAGTAAAAAAAATCAGGGAGGGGGAAGAGAAAGCAATTTGCAAGCATTGCAGCAAGATCTTAGGTGCAAAGGCAGGACATGGAACTTCTTCCTTGAATTTTCATATAAAATCATGTAAAACACTACAACCCCAAGCAACAAGAAGTGAAGGGACATCAAGAGAGAGTCAGTTTGATAGAGCTCATGAGACTAATGCAAAGGCGGAGCTTGCAAACATGATTATCATGCATGAGTATCCATTGTCGATTGTTGGTCATCTGGGGTTCAAGAGGTATTCTCATGCATTGCAACCTTCCTTTAAGGTTCCATGTAGAAACACAATCAAGAAAGAGATTATGAAGATATATGAATTCGAAAAGAAAAAACATGTTTCACGTATATATAAAATTGTTTTGTTTACTATCACATGTTTCATGATTATGGAGCTTGCAGAGTCGACTTTTGAGGTACGTATATATAAAATTGTTTTGTTTACTATCACATGTTTCACTAAGTAGTCTAAGCTTTGTGATAGTAGTAGATTTGTTATTGTTAATTCTGAGGTTTGCAATAAGTAACTTTAATTCAAGAAACTTTGGTGGATTGCAAAGCTTGGAATCTTGGTTACTTTTACCAGGTTTAAAGCTGATATGTACTCTACCTGTAACGTGCATACAGAATCCGTTGCAGCAAATATTGCACCAATTGCTGCAAATTAGGAGTTAAAATAGTACATACAGAAACAGAATCTGAATACAGTAGGGTAATAAAGGAAAGTGAATATACCAAGATAATCCCCTATGTCAAGCGAACCAATATCCAATTTCTTAAAGATTTGTGTAGCACCTGAATTGAGGAAAGGCTAGTAAGCAGACTGTTCACATATTTATATCACTCTTGTACAACTTTGACTCATAAGTCAGAAATGCTACAAATATGTACTTTACATCATGTAAACCTCAAATAGAGAGTTGTGAGACATACCAAATGCTATGATGCTGCAAGATACTAATGTACTGCTGAAATAGTCCCTTATGAATTTCTTAATCTCCTCCATTGGTGGATTGCTGGTCAAGCTTTAATTCAAGAACTTGACCAGCAATCCACTAAGTAGTCTAAGCATTACTCAAACATGGTTAGATATATACCATACAGGAATGTCAAATTAAGTTGGCTATATCTAAGTGGCTTGAGTCTGAAATCTCTGAAGTGAAAGAAATGGCAAAGAAAATGGAAGAAAAATTTGAGAAGTATTGGGGTGTGATTGGAACAATTGCCATTGCCACAATTCTGGATCCTCGTTATAAGCTCAAGTTGGTTGAGTTTTACTTCAAGCAAATTTATTCTCGTAGGGCTGCTTTGGAAGTTGAGAGAGTCAAGAAGCATGCATCTGATTTGGTCAAGGAGTACAGTTCTTCTGCTATATCTCAAGTATCAGACAACTCATCTTTGTTTGTAAGTTCAAGGCCTAGTGATGATTTGGGGGATGATGACATGGATGCTTACGATGTGTTTGTTTTCGGCTCTAATAAGGATAATGACAAGTCTGACTTTGAGAGGTAGTTGGATGAGACTGTCTTACCGAGGGTACAAGATAATGATTTTGATATATTATACTAGTGGAAGACTAGTGGGATGAAATATCCAACTCTGTACAAGGTTGCTCGTGACATTTTAGCCATTTCAGTATCTACAGTCGCCTCGGAGTCAGCATTTAGTATTGGTGGACGGATTGTGAGCCCACATCGGAACCGACTTCATTCAAACACATTAGAGGCATTGATGTGTGGTCGGGATTGGTTGTGGAGTGAGTTGCGAGATTCTCCTAGCACATTAGAGGATGATGTTGATGAGGAGTCTTCACATGATGGTGATGCTGATTTTACTCCACATCAGAGGATGTCAAGCAATATTGATGCAAATAGAGAGAGAGAGCAGCCCGAGCACACTCTTCTCCTTTGTTTTAGTATAAAAAAATATCATTTGTAACTTTTTTTTCCAATAATAATTGACGTTATATTAAGTTGTTTATTCAAAATTTTCAAGGACGGGTACTTATCAGTGGGTTTTATACATTAAAAAAACAAATTTATCTTTATTATGATCAATTTTATTTTTTATCAATATTATTGTTTTTTGATCAATTGTTATATTCAATTGAACACAAGTTGTGATATTTAGAGGAAAAAAATATATCTGTAAAGTAAAAATAAGTGTGACAGGTGATATTTAAAAAAAATAAAAATATAAAGTAATAATGAGTCATAAGTAGCATTGAAATAAACACAAAAACAAAAAAATATTAAAAGAAATCAAGTCATGTTAAAAATGGATAAATGGGTAGGTAATGGGTATTACCCATTAGAAATGGGTGGGTAATTACCCATACCCAGCTGATTGTATAATAGGTATTACCCAATGAATAATTATCCATAAAATCTTGTGGGTGGGTATTACCCAGCGGATTTTACCCAGTGGGTAAGAATGCCACCACTAGTACTACCAAGATTTTTTTAAATTGAGGTTACCCAGTTTGGTATGAGAAGATTTGAAGACTTGACAAGCTTGGAAATTCACTCAATACCTCTGAAAATAACATTTTCAACAACTTTACAAAACACGACACGCGTGAGTCTTTTTAGCTCGATCGAGAGTAAAATAATAAAATCCACAAGTGTTTCATGTCAGGATGTTTCAAAAGATGTTAGAAGGTGTCTATAAGCACATTAGTGAGTCCAAAAAAGTACTTTCGATTATTGATACACGAGTAATCAAATATTTGTAGATCTCAAATATTCTTATGACCAAATTATATATGATAGGGATGCTCATATTAATAACTTGAGAGAAAAAAAGATTAAAAATAAAAAACTTGCATCTAGTTTAGAAGAACACGCGTACGCTTCATCTGTTACATTAAAAAAAATAATGAACATGCTGGCAACGTTTTTGCACATGTCACGTTAAAACAACAGACATATGTAAGCTACTCTTAACAAACCCTCGTATATTCTGTTTCTTTGTTAGAGATCTCATTTAAGACAAATGTTTGCTAACAGTAGGCACAATTATTACCATGAAACCGTTACCGTCTCAAATCATTACTTGTAATCATGTTTGGTAATATAAGGTGAATGGTTTGATCATTTGTAAGTGAAAAAACATCTTATACGGATGGGTCATATCCACGTTGCTCCTAGTCGACGACTATTTATGAAAAATTCTTGTATGCACGGTCGTGTATATACACGACACGATCTTAGTCATTCATAACAATTCATATGTTTGATTACTCATGTATCAATATTATATTTTTTAATCTTAACTGTTTATATGTATCGTGTATATACAGCCGTATATTGAAGAAGTCAAGACATAAAACGAAATTTGAAAATTAGGACGGACAATTTAGTTGGAAGGAAAATAAAATATGACAGAAAGAAGAACAAAAAAGCAGAAAAGATGCCACGTTGTTGGTGGAGGCAAGGGCGTCTAGGTAATTTCACGCGGCGATTTCTTTTTGCAAATAAAAAAGGGGAGACGATAACAAAACGAGGAGAGAGGAAGAAGAAACAGCAGACACACCATCCCAACAATTTTGAAACCAGCCTCTTCCCTATCTAAGAAACCCTCAAAGGAGGTGGTAGAGCGGCCAAATCCCCGTCATCTTATCTTTTGAGACCGGCCCTCTCACCTACCTATCATCTCCTTCTATCTTTGATTTTCCTGATTCCAATCCCATGCGGCGAGCAAGAGCCACCGCTGCGGCACCAGCATGCGAAGGGCCGCGGGTGAAACCGACGCCGTCGTCGCAGCAGCAACCGCAGATCAGATTCCGCGGCGTGCGGAAGCGGCCGTGGGGCCGATTCGCCGCCGAGATCAGAGACCCGTGGAAGAAGACGCGTGTTTGGCTCGGGACGTTTGATTCCGCCGAGGACGCGGCGAGAGCATACGATGCCGCCGCACGTTCGTTACGGGGGCCGAAAGCCAAGACCAACTTCTCTCTTCCGTGCTACGGCGGCGGAGATTTCAACGACGGCGCGATTTGCTCCAAGATCGACGTGATCCAGGCCAGCCGGCCGACCTCCAGCAGCCTCAGCAGCACCGTCGAGTCCTTCAGCGGGCCGAGGGTCAACTCCGGGAAGCCTCCTCCGATGAAGACAACGCACCGGAGACCTGTGTATCCGGTTTCGCCTGAAGATTGTCACAGCGATTGCGACTCCTCTTCCTCCGTCGTCGACGATGGTGATGATTGCGTTCTCACGTCTTCGTTCAGGAGAGTCCTGCCGTTCGATCTCAACATGCCGCCGCCGATGGATGGTTTTGATTTTTCCAGCGACAACGTGGATGATGACGATCTTCTTCGAGCCACCGCCCTCTGCCTCTGATTTTACGTGGATCTGAATATTGGTCGCCTTTAATTTCCCTTATTTTCTGAGGAAAAATCTTTAAGAAAAAAAAATCTGGTACTGGTGGGTGAGAAGAATTTGAGTTTTCTTATCTTCGTTTTTGTTGGAATATGCTCTGTTAGAGTATTGTTGTTGTAGAATAGCATCTGGGTTTTCTTCTACTTCGATGGGTTCTGAATATCATCAGCATCGATCATCTGTACTATTAAAGCTAATATAGATCTGGTTACAAATGAGTGGATCTGACTTCTGGGTTTGCTTGCCCTCTTGATCAGATTCACTTTGATCATCACCCATCTTGTATATTTACCTTTTTTGTACAAAAATCTAAATCTAAAAACTTTCGTATCTTATGGTTTAAACTAAACCCTTCCCATTTTTCTTTGTTTCTTTGATCCTTGTTAGCATTTTTAATTTTGTGAAATGGGTTCTAGATCATTGTGGGCATTTGTGGTTGAAGGGTGGTATGGTATGCATATTGATTGAAAATATTGTGGAAAATTATGATGGTAGGATAAGAACAAAGCGACTTTAGGTGGTGATTTGTGAAGGTAGTAAAGAAGAGCAATAATGAATGAGAAAGAAGAGGGTGGGGGAGGAGGGTGTGAAACAAGTAGAGTAGAGAGGTGCAGAGCGGCGGGGGGGGCACTTTGTTTGGTGAGGATGCATTTTCTTCTTGATAGGGTTTTTGATAAGAACCATTAATGGCACATGTGATGCAGATTCCTTTGCACTACTGGTTTGTTTGACAGGTAGAGTATCAAAATATATCTCCAAACCCCAAGAAGACCTTGCAGACTGCACCCTCCCCCTTAACTTTTGCAGAAGAAGGTGTTTAGGGTTCCCTCACCTCACATGGGTTTTCTTTCTTTTCAGTTTTTTTTTTCACTCTCCTCCAGAATAATGCAAAAAAGGAAAGGAAAAGAAGAAAAGGAGACCATGTTTATGTGTAATGTGTATCATACATGACCAATACCATCATAGTCTGTCTCTACATGATTCTATTGCATAGTTCATTCCCTAGAATTACTCCATCATCATCATAGTTGGTGAGTTTGGGACATCTATAATGGTTTGTTTGGACTTTGAGTTCAACTTAAGTTGCTTGTTCTTTGGATTCTTTTGGTTTAGGTGTGTGTTGATTCCATTTTCTTAATGTTGCTCTCTGGTGCTAATTGGTCTTGTCATGTCTTATGCTTGAAATGATTCTCATAGAAAGGCTCGTAATTTCTTTTGCTCATAGAGAGGAGACTTTCATAAAAGTGGAATACAACTTTGCTCTTTAATTTGAATTTAACATTGTATTTGGAGTTTCCTTTTGCATTTTAGTGAATAGACCAGAAACATGAGATAAGAATCGAGAGGTGTTTCCAAATAAGAATTACATTTCATCAAAAATACTATTGTCGTAGAAACTGAGTTGTTATTTTGCAAGATCAATATTAAGGAAATTTATCTGAAATAACACTACGTGAAGACATGCACAAAACGACATTCTCGTAAGAAAAACATCTACACATTATAGAATGTCAAAAGTTCGTTATGTTGATTTTACCTTTTCGAGGAAATCCGAAATAACAGTTTACATGAAGATATGCATAAAATGACAATTTACATATACATAACAAATTGTGAAAATTCATTGTGGTGTCGTTTACGTAACTAGTTTAGTTTTCCATCGTCAGATTTTATACATTTTAGTTTTGATGTCTCGCATTACGTGACCTCTTTCTCAGGTTTATCTTTTGTAGAGCTAACGAAAGAACAAGCATGCAAAAGAAACATGTATGCTAAAACTAAGATCAAGACTAAGATCGTGAATTGTTGTTTTTAATAAGAAAAGGTGGACGTCGTCTCAGTATGGACACCTTGTGTGTCTTGATGGTCTAGATAAGTTGCGAGTTTCTTGCTTTGTCAAATGATCGTAATTGTCTAGTGATAGAATGAAACAAAAAGTCGTCGTATATGATTATGTGTAACAACATAGTTGAAAAGTTGTACTATTTGAACTAATTCTTGTCTTTAGTACAATTATTTTTCTGTTATGTCACCACTTTGTCAAAACAAATAGAGTAGCAAATGAAACACTCTTTGCTAACTAGTACATGATAGAATATGTTACTAATGGTATGTTGGAGTTAGGGTCTATGTCTCTCATTGTATTCTATGGTTTCATTAAGGGTGCTGAAATTTGCACACCCTTTTTTACAAACCACACACCTTTTGCAATGGTTTTACTAAATTACCCTTGTTTATTGTACGTCGGGGCTGCCGTTCTCCATTCCACAGATCTTTAGTCTTTCTCTCTACGGGTTTGGTAGATTTAGTGCCCTAACATGTCAGTTTACAAGGGTTTTTGGTCTCTTCTTTGAGTGGAGATTTAAGGTTTGGTAGGTTGGTGTTGGTGGTTGTGTCTTTGGGTGTCATGGTTATAAAGTCGATTCCAAGGTTAACATCATTTAATTCTTGTTGTCAATGCATTGAGGAGATTACATGTGCATATGTGATGATAGTTTGAAAGTCATACTCTTAGATTACCTGAAAATATCTTTCATGGTAGTTAGATTTTATTTTATAGTTTATAGGCTAAATTCCTCCTATGGTACCTGAGGTATGACCGTATGACTACTTAGACAATTTGACACCTCATGTATAAAAGAGGACAATTTGGTACATGAAGTACTAAGTTTTCCCATATGGTACTTCTATCAACTTTTCTGTAAATATGGACATGTTCCAACACCTCATGTATAAAAGAGGACAATTTGGTACATGAAGTACTAAGTTTTCCCATATGGTACTTCTATCAACTTTTCTGTAAATATGGACATGTTCCAAATATATATATATATATATATATATATATATATATATATATATATATACACAGAAATTCTTAGGTGCGGACGTCCGCACTAAAGGGTTTGGTGCGGATGTGTGATTTTGTCTCACTTTTTTATTTTAGTTTTAGATCTTAACCGTTCAATATCTAAGTATATATGTATATGTCATCTCTGTAAAATTTTATCTCATTTGGTGATCGTTAAAACATTTAAATCTATGATCTACCATGAAAAAAATTAACGATTCTGATTAAACTGTTTAAGAACCGTCTGTTTTTTAAGAAAGCTGCTGAAGATGCTCTTACCACGTTTGGCGGTCTGTCCCATTTACGGCTTAATAGGCTTTCACTTGACCAAAGTCACCACACCATGGGGTTGCAAATAACAAATTTTGAGGTCAAGACCGCCCTTAATCCTGAAATGCTGTGAATGACCTGTAGTAAAACTATCAGAGTAAAAGAATAAAGTACATATCCTACGGCCATAATTGTATCTTCCTCTCCAAAACAAGGCTGAACGGTCAAAAATACTCGTCTAGCCGTCTAGGTTCTTCAGCTTTTGCCAAGTATACTGGACGCTAGAGCGTTTCCAAAGACGCCAGAGAGCTTGAAGCGTCGAGCTTGGCCTTTTCCCCTCCTTCAAATTAGGGTTTGGGTTCCTCACAAACTCGCCGATCTCCATTAGGATGCGCCATGAACCGATTTAGAGGCTCAACGAAGCTGTTCTCCTCTGTTCCCCAATTAAGGAATAGCATGTGGCACAAAGCTCTCAGATCATGGACTGCTGTTCAGGACACTTATTTTTCAACCAAGGTTATTGCTTTCTTTGATTTCTGAGGTTTTCTTTGAGTTTGGGGAACTGGGTATTGATTTGTTCTTATGTTTTTGTTTTGTTTGTGAATGAATTTCAGGATGTATTTGAGAGTCATAAGGTGGTGTTCACGGTTGGAACTTCTATTGCTTCAGTTGCCACAGCATGGATTGGTGAGTTTCATCAGTAGTTCTTGTTTGGTTGGCTTTTGATTCGCAATTCTAGTATGTGTTTTTATGCATACATGTTTTTTTATCACCAAATTGAAATATTGGCATGTTTTTTATCACCAAATTGAAATATTGGCTAATTGTGAGGTCTCAGTGTGTGAATTATAGGGGCGGGGACTTTTTCTGGGAGGAGGCCGAAATGAACCCGAGTGTAGTGTTGTTTTTAGTCTAAATTATGTTATTTACTATATAGTATGAAGTTCAAAGTTATGATCTTTGGTTCTTAGGTGACTTATAGTGATTGATTTTTAAAGTGGCAGATTTAGGGAGTTGTAGTTTAATGAGTTGCTGATCATTTCCTGATATTGATGAACCTTTACTGATATTTGAGTAATGCATCGAGGTGGAAATAATTTCCTTGAATCATTTCAATATCATTGCTATTCACTGACATGTTAAAAAGGGTGTCTTAATAAATACATATCTGGTGATGGATGCAGGATATACAGTACGCCACTTACATGACACAAGAGTTGATAAGAGGCTTGAATCAATTGAAAAAACTGTAAGTGCAGTACTGAAAGTTATTGACATTTGGCTTCCATTTCCTGCATATATTGAAACAAGGATTATCTTCTTCAATTTCTTGAAAAAAGTTTTTATTTGTATTCTTTTTATTAGCCCTACTTATCCATGCCTCGTACTTTTGTTTTCATCCATTTTTATTATTATCATTTTTATGATGCGATATATAAGTATGCACTGCTGTCTCTGCATGAATATATTTAGATAGAATTTATTTTATTCTTGCAACCAGAATCTGTACTTAATTGGTAATGCTGGTCAGTTCATATTTTCTCTACACCTCACCTTTTCTTGTATCTCATGGCAGATAAAAGAAAAACATCATATTAAAGAAGCAGAAATAAGAGAAGTTATTGATTCTGGAAGTATGAGTCTTTCTTCATGCGTAGCCACTGCTGGAACCACTTTGGTCATCGGGTTTGCTCTTAAATCTTATTATGAAGCTACAGATTTGAACTATTTAGAATTCTTATGATTTATAGTACTTTACTAATGCCCACCCCAGTTATGGGTTATGGAGTTATGCACGTCACAAATGATGTGGCACTGAACAACCATGAAATAGATTTCCTCAGATGTTTAACTGACTCATTTAGAGTTGAGGTGCTCTTCGGAGTAAAGTTAAGTGACACCATTATGTTGTTATCAGAACAGATAAAATAGAATTTCTGTTCTATGCTAGTGTAGTCTCTAAAGGAGATCAGTAACAATTTGGAGAAGAATTATTTTCCAAAAGTTGAAAAGAGAAAAGGCATAGAGACGTTTAAGAATTGTAACAAATTAGTAATTTGCACGAGTCAATCATGCCATTACCTAATGCTATTACGGTATCTCTGATTGGTAGTTTATCTATCCTCCTGATTGTATATTCATTCTTCCTTTGTCACCTCACTTTCGATTTCTACTAATTGAAATTTAGCTTTTCAACTGCCTTTGATTTCTTATATCTCAACTTCTTTAACTGAACTGCAGCTATATTTTGGGTTGGCGAGGTGGAAGGTGGTTTGCAAATAAGCAGTTCAGAAAGGAACAGATGAAGTTGCTAGGGCACGTTAAGCCTAAAAGGTGGCAATTGCTTAGGCAGCGGATACAACCTAAAGGATGGCAATTCCAATTTCTAAAAAGATCATTACTCAAACACAAAACCCTGGATAGTGCTGTCAAACCGTGTGAAAAGATCAAGGACGCTCAAACCACACATAATTTGCAGAATCCTGTTAATCTTGTTAGCAAGCAGATGTCATGACAGGTTCTTGGTTTACCGAGATAGTTTCCTAATTTGAGGTCGGTTGGTACCTGTAAAATGGTATATACCAAAGCCGAATTTAAGTTATTGTATAGGATTTGAACTTATTCTGAATCAAGATAATTTTGAATAAATATAATTTTCTTCCTAGGTATTGCACTGTGAAATGTACCATCCCATATGGACTTTTGTCCTTTTGCTCCAGTAAATTTAAGCAACCCTGATAAAGGTATTATTGGTTTTTGCCAATATTTTGTTCTAGCACATTGAGCCAGTCATGTTGTATAATTATGAACTGCCCGGAGCCTTTGCAAGAGTTAATCTTTGGGTGATTTTTAATCAGACCAGTGTCACTCTATTCATCAAGAACGTACTAGATTTAAAAAAAAGTGATCCACTGTCCTTTTCATCTGCTTATGATATCTTCACAAATGTTGGTAACTTTCTTCGCCAAACGAGGGTGATAGTCTTAGTTTTCTATGCCTGCATTGGCAGTACATTCCTCTGTCCTCATGACTTCGTAGTAATGAGAATATAAACAATACCAACGAAGTACCTAGTATAATTCTCTGGAATTTGATTTGCATACTTGGATCACTTGCTTGTCTGAAATTTGAAGTAATCAAGGAAGTTTTTGTAAATATGGAATCGTGGCAGCGATGAAATCCAAGGTTGATTTTAAATTACAGTGTAGGCCCTTTAGATACCTTTGTTTTAACAATACTGTTCAAAACCACTGAGCATTCTGTTGACAAAAGTTGTATGACTGTATGAACTCCTCATGTGAATGTCCATTTCTGTTTTTATCTGTTTTCTGTACCTATAAAAAATGGCAGAACCTTTATTATTATAACAAGGGAATGAAAATGGCGAACATTATTAGTACCTCTATCATTGTATCTGTTCTGTTCTGGGGGTTTGCAGTTGGAACTAGAACAAAGCTATTTACTGATGAAGATAGGGATGCTGTTTCGGCATTGGCTTCAGCGGGTAGTGATGGCATTTGTGCATCAATGGTTTTAGCACAAGGCTATCCTTGTGAAGAACACACAGTATGTGCTGCATTTCTTTCTGTTCAGTTTAATATGAGTTGTGAATCATTTTAGTAGATGCTGAGAAATATAAATTGGTTGCATTTGGTTTATAGGTGACAACAGAAGATGGCTATATACTCAGTATGCAGAGAATTCCAGCGGGGAAGTCCGGGGAGACATCTGGAAACAAGATACCAGTTCTACTACAACATGGACTCCTCATGGTGAGTCAGTTGCAGGAAGTTGAGTCTTCTGTAAGTTCCGTAAATTTACATGGTGTGTTGTGAGCAGGATGGGATAACATGGCTGCTTCTACCTCCAGACCAAGCTTTGGCATTCCTCTTGGCGGCTAATGGGTATGAGGTGTGGATTGCCAATACCCGCGGAACCCAATATAGCCTCGGCCATACATCTCTCACACCTGATGATCCAGTAAATTCATGTCATTCAACTGATCATCTCCTCTTGTTGTCACCATTTTGTTGAATGTTTTCTTTGTTTCTTTTCCAGGATTTTTGGGAATGGTCATGGGATGAATTGGTCGCTTATGACCTCCCGGCCACATACCAATATGTATATAACCAAGCAGGGCAGAAGATTCATTATGTTGGACATTCACTGGTGATTTTCACAATTCTGCAGTTTTGCTACTCCAATTCTGTTCTGTTTTATTTGAAGAAATAATGTAGGCATCTTACATAATGGGAGTATGGAAATTATTTTGTAGGGAACTTTGATTTTTCTTGGTGCTTTTTCGAAAGACCAGCTAGTGAACATGTTGAGATCTGCTGTCTTACTTAGCCCAATTGCTCATGTTGGTCAGATGACCTCACCCCTTGCAAGAGCTGCTGCTGAAAACTATCTTGCTGAGGTGAGAGCAATTCCTTTTATCCAACTCTTTTAGGTTTTCCAACAGATAGTCGTTGACAATCTATTATATTCTTATAACAGGCTTTATACAAGGCAGGTTACAGAGAATTCAATCCACGATTGTAAGAACAATGTTTGTTCATTTGCTCCTAAATTCTTTAAAACAATTCCGAGATTGTAAACCTATTTAACAATATTCTTTGTTCACAGAGAGGCAATAGTCAAATTTCTTAATGCATCATGCGCGAAATCAGGCGTTGACTGCACAAACTTGTTGACGTCTTTCACAGGTATGTCCCCTGTGCATTCCTAGATTTCTAGTCATACTAGCTCTTACACATCTTCTGTTGATTTGGAAATTGGAATGCATAACGTGCAGGCCAGAATTGCTGCTTAAAGCCATCCATAGTACAAGTCTTTCTTGCTCATGAGCCTCAGGCATCTGCAACTAAAAACATGATCCACATCTCTCAGAGTGAGTCTTTCTAATTTTCGGATCAGTTGAATTACCACTGAGAAAATATTTCGTCCATATTGAATCCTACAGTTTCTGGACAGTGATAAGAGATGGAAAAGTTGCAATGTTTGACTACATTGACAAGGAGGAGAACCAAAAACATTACGGGCAGGACACTCCTCCAGAGTACAAAATGGCAGGCATTCCGCGTGACCTTCCTCTCTTCCTCAGTTATGGAGGGGCAGATGCTCTTTCTGATGTCGAAGATGTGAAGCTATTGCTCAAGAGCCTCAAAGATCATGATGGAGATAAGCTTGTGGTTCAGTACAGAGATGATTATGCTCATGCTGATTTTGTCATGGGTGAAACTGCTAAGAAAGATGTATATGATCCTCTCCTATCTTTCTTTAGACTTCAGTGACAATATTACTTGTAATGCAATGCTTCCTCTTTTCTTCTCTTTTTAACAAGTTATACCAAAATGTAATAATAAAGACAATTAAAAGTTTGGAGACATGATTTCTACCACAATTCAAGGCTGATTTGTAATTTGGACCGAAGGTTACGAAATAAATCAGATTGATTTTTTGGTAAAAAATACTTGTGGACAAGTTAGTGAAGATTTGAGAGCCAGACTCTTGCCAAACCATGGCATAAGGTTTCCCTGCATGTATTGGCAGTACGTCTTCAACTCTTAGTAATGAGACGAAAGAAATATTCTACCAAAGTACTGACAAAACATAGTTCTCTGGAATGAACTTGTTTTTGGTTTCCATCCATGGATTACATGCTGGTTTTAATCAATCCAATCCTGGAACTTGTTAAAATATGGAATCGTGGCTGAGGCGATGTCCATGGTTGATGTAGCTTCTAACGATTTTTAATTAGTAAAAGAGATGCTCTTGTTTATTCCACCAGGCAATCTGCTCAAGAAAGGAGGTTTTATATAAGATATACCAGTACAGAATTCCTCATGTCAGTACCCCTTTCTGTTTTTATCTGCTTTTCTCTACCTATAAAAGATGGCAGAACCGTCAGCATTATAACAAATGAAAATGGCGAACATTGTTACCTCTATCATTGCATTTGTTCTGTTGTGGGGATTGGCAGTTGGTACTAGAACAAAGCTATTTTCTGTCCAAGACAGCGTGGTTTTGGCAGTGGCTCCATCAGGCAGTGATGGAATATGTTCATCAATGGTGGTATCACAAGGCTACCCTTGTGAAGAACATACAGTATGTGCTTTCTTTTCAGTTAAGTTTATCAAGAGCTGTGATATTTGCTTAGCAAACGCAGACCTTAAGTGTGGTTGCCTTTGCCATTTGGTTTTGTAGGTAACAACACAAGATGGCTACATACTCGGTATGCAGAGAATTCCAGCTGGTAAGTCCGGGGACACATCCGGGAACAAAGTGCCGGTTCTTCTACAACATGGACTCCTTATGGTGAGTACTTCTATTCCAGGACATTTATTTTGTTGTTGTTGAAGGATTTAGTACAGTACATTTGTATGAACTGAGATGTGACAGTTAATATGACGTGTGTGAGCAGGATGGGATAACATGGCTGCTACTACCTCCAGACCAATCTTTGGCATTCATCTTGGCCGATAATGGGTATGAAGTGTGGATTGCCAATACCCGTGGAACCAAATATAGCCTTGGACATACATCACTCACCCCTGATGATCCGGTAATTACTTTTTTTTGGTGAAAAAAAGTAATTACTAACTACATGTCATGGTGTAGATTTCGTGTTGTTGAATAAATTTTTCTCATCTTTTCAGGCTTATTGGGAGTGGTCATGGGATGAACTGGTCGCTTATGACCTCCCGGCCGCATACCAATATGTGTATGATCAAGCAGGACAGAGGCTTCACTATGTTGGACATTCACTGGTGAATTTCACTACTATAGTTCTGCCACTTTTGTATGCATATTTGGAGATTGGTTTGAAGAAGGCAAAGAAATTTCACATAACGGAATGTGGATTATTTTGTAGGGAACTTTGATTGCTCTTGGTGCTTTTTCAGAAGACCAGCTAGTTAACATGTTGAGATCAGCTGTCTTACTTAGCCCAATTGCTCATGTTGGTCAGATAACCTCACCCCTTGCGAAAACTGCTATTGAATACTTCATTGCTGAGGTTAGAGTAATTCCTTACCTCCATATCAGCATGTCCAGCAGGAAGAATCGTCTTTTATGATTTTGTAATCTTCTTGCACATTTCAGGATTTGTACAAGGCAGGTTATAGAGAATTTGATCCAAAAGGGTAAGAAGACTAAGAACAATGCTTGTCCACTTGTTCATGTATGTGAAACAATTAACACATAGTAATTCTGGTAATTTCATGAACTTTTAGACCACTGGTAGTCCAAGTTCTTCAGGAAATCTGCTCCAAACCAGGCGTAGACTGCACAAACTTGTTGACCTCTTTCACAGGTAATACACAAGTAGTTCATACATGTCTACAAATACTAACACTTAGACATGGTATGTTCATCAGTTGGGAATTTCTGTAACTTGTAGGCCATAATTGCTGCTTAAATTCTTCTATAGTCGACATTTTTCTAGACCACGAGCCTCAGGCAACTTCAATAAAAAACATGGTTCACATTTCTCAGAGTAAGTGTTTCAAATACCCAATTCATAGTTGAACCATCACTATCGGGAAGGCTTTTGCTCAAAATCGAGTAATGTGATCAATGTGCAGTGGTAAGAGATGGAAACGTTGCGATGTTCGACTACAATGACAAGGAGGAGAATCAACAACACTACGGTCAGGACACTCCTCCAGAGTATAAAATGGCAAGCATTCCACATGACGTTCCTCTCTTCCTCAGTTATGGAGGGGCCGATGCACTTTCTGATGTCCAAGATGTGAAGCTATTGCTCAGCAGCCTCAAAGACCATGATGGAGATAAGCTTGTGGTTCAGTACAGAGATGATTACGCTCATGCAGATTTTGTCATGGGTGAAAATGCTAAGCAGGATGTGTATGATCCTCTCATGGGTTTCTTGAAGCTTCAATGAAAACGTTACTTGTACAAAGCAATATCAACATGTACTGTTTTTCTTTCTTCTCATCTTACCAACGAGTATTTCTAAAATGTAAGAACAGAAATTGTTGAAAGTTTTTTTCTTTTAACTAACCGGTAGAATTTCATTCCACTCAAATAAAAGATATCATGAATTAATCCATTACCTTACAAACAAAAACCCTGAGCTTTTACAATCACCTGAGCTGCCTAACCTTTTCATGAGATGTTGACACGTGTTCGAACCCAAAATTTCATTAAAAAATTAGAACTTAAGTCTGTACAGAGTCACAGAGATCGCTAGCCAAAGACGAAGTTGATGAGCCACCCACCCAGTCTGCGAAATCACCACACTCTGAAGACAATCTTCTTCTGCGTCTGTAATGGGTAGTTGGGTGAAGGGCTGAAAGAGAAGGAGATGATAGAGATAAAAGGAAGAAGAATGATAAACAAAGGAAAAGAGATAACGTAGGCCATTAGATCGAGCTCGAATACGTGTCAACATCTCATGAAAAGGTTAGACAACTCAGGTGGTCAGTAAGATTAGGAGAGGATCCGGATCCCCGACCAAAAAGCTATAATCCCAAACAAAGATCATAGGGAAACAACATAACCGATAATCTATGGGAAACATAGATTAAAGACCCTTATTCTAACTTTTTCTAAGTAAAAAACATAATTAAAAAGTAATTGGGCTCTCAATCCCAGATGGTTTATTCCAGACATAAGAGAAACTTAAAACAAGCCTTAGGTCTGCGGAGCAACTTCCGTCTTAATCTAAAAAACTAATGTTGACTTAAAGTTACTCTCATCATAAGTCAAATTGTAATTCTCAAGATAAAAATTTTAACGATCAACAAATATTATATCATTGTAACAATCTGGAAAAGATCTTTTATATAAGCCTCATATTGAATATATTTATATCAAATATTTATCATGACTAATTATTGAATCAAACAAATATATGTAAAAGTAAAAAAAATGCATTTACTTTAGGATTTAACTTAGGATGGGAGTGCTTCTTAAGCCAAATTACTACTAATTTTAGCTAAAAATTTAACTTATGATGGGATGATTTGGTAAGCTATAGAAAGATTATATAAAATATTCTTATTTTATAAGCTAAATTGATCTTACAGCTCAAGACCAAAAGGGTCACCGAAATGGGCACTCTAAACTCACTCATTACTGATGTGTTAGTATATCACAAGCTTTGCGTGCGGATCTTGGTGCTAGCTGCCATATTAAATGGTTATTATGAATTTAAAAGGGGAAGGCACGTACGTACGTGGCTCAAAACTATGGTTTTCATGGATCGATACATCCATCCTTCATGGCGTATCAAAAACATCCTCCAATATCAAGTTTGGAAGCTTAAGTGTCTGTGCTTAGCCAAAGGCAACATCCGCAATGCACAAGAGTTTTAGGGGTGAACAATCCAATAATCTGTTGTGTGCACATTAAGTTATAACATGGAAACTTGAAAACTAGATAGGTTCCAGTCATATTTGTACCAAGCTGCATAGAATGTCATTCAGTGGTTGTAAGAGGAGCACTATGAGGACGGTCCATTTACAAATCCTCACGCACAAGCAGAAGAAAACAAGAAGAGAGCAGGAAAATATCAGGCATTATCTGGAGCTCAACTTGCTTGGGTTGCTTGCTGGTGAAAGGGAAAGCAATATGTCCCTTGTGTGGAATATTTAGTCTAGTTTATCTACTCAGTGGAGTGGCTAAAAGATCAGTTTTGTTGTTTGTCTCCAACTCCATCTTCACCTTTTGATCTATAATTCAGATTTAGAGCAAGACCAACTATAATGCCAAAGATTTTCCTTGTAGATTTTTTTGAGAGGAACTTGTAATGGTATTAGCGCAACACAAAGCCGATACGGGCTTTGGGTAAAACATGTCAAAAGGTTTCGATGACCTGCATTTCCCAAGTCAAAGTTTCTGTACGTTTTATAACATATTCTGATCGATCTATATATGCAGTTATCAATGGACTTTGTTTGCTATATGTAGCACAAACCGCGCGTGGAAACTTATTTCACCAGAGAGAACCAATAAATCTAGCTCGAAAATGGCCAAGTGCCCTTCAAACCCTCCTCTTCTTGTGGTTCTACTTTGTGCTTTTGCAGCTGCAGGAATCAACAGTACTCCTGATCAAAATGGTATTTGCAAATCACTTGTGGAGACACAAGGCTACACTTGCCAAGATCATCAAGTAATTCAAGAACTGTCACAAAATATTTTCCTCAATTCTATGTTAAGAAGTTTCTTGATATACATTGTTAGCTCATTTCTATGCCAAAGCTTTATCACGAATTTTTTTGATGGAATATTACAGGTAACAACAGAAGATGGTTACATCCTCGGGTTGCAGAGAATTCCATCTGGAAAGTCCAATACTAATTCCACCTCTCAGAAGCTGCCCGTTTTATTGCAACATGGACTTACGATGGTTTGTATATATATGTTTGAACTGTAGGTTTGAGAGTTTGCATTACAACAAGTATCATCCAAATGTCACACATTGTGTGTGGTAACAGGATGGTGCAGCATGGCTGATCAATCCGCCAGATCAAGCTTTGGTATTCATCTGGCCGATAAAGGGTTTGATGTATGGCTTGCTAATGCTCGTGGAACGCCGGCTAGCCGCGGACATAATTCACTTAGTACTTATGATCCGGTAAAAACTCTGATGTTACAGTGGTAATGAGCAATATCTCTGTCTGATCGTACATTAACAATGACAACATTATCTTCTGTGAAATCTGCAGACTTACTGGGAGTGGACATGGGATCTATTAGCTGCTTATGATCTTCCTGCCTTCTTCAATTATGTGAACAATCAAACTGGACAGAAAGTACACTATGTTGGACATTCATTGGTAAATTTTTTATGTATATAACTATATATTTATTTTTCAGAAAAGATTATTTATGTATAAGGGATGACTGAGATTTGAAGTATTTGAATTACAGGGAACATTGTCAGTATTAACTGCCTTGTCACAACAAAAGCTGAGTAACACACTAAGATCAGCTGCTTTGCTTAGCCCAGTTGCTTATCTAAATCAGATCACCACATTGTTGATACAAGCTTTCGCTCGAACATATGCTGCTGAAGTAACACTGCTCTTGACTCAACTAACTTTTGCAAACATAGACAAAACTATATGGATTCTGAAATTCATTGATTTCATTCTACAGGGACTCTACGCCACTGGTCTCAGGGTTTTTCCTCCTGTAGGGTGAGCATGATTTATAGCAAAGTTAACCAATTTTGCTTCAGACGAATGACATCTGCATGAAATGCATTACATATACAATTCGGTTCTGTAAAATTCTCATAATCTTTTCTGCAAATCCCAACTGCCAACCTCTAAGAACGTTGGAGCAATTTCTCTGCTCAATACCTGGTGTGGACTGCTCCGATATTTTGTCGGCTATAACCGGTAATCCTAACAAATTCCACATTTATTGATTAACCTGCATTTTTTGTATTTTGTTTTCCATTCTACAGGTCCTAACTGCTGCCTAACTCCTACAAGCTCAAATCTTGTTTTCCATGAGCATATACTACAGTCCACTTCCACAAAAAATATGGTGCATTTGTCTCAAAGTATAAGTTTTCATTCATGTCCCAGATTCTGACGTACGTACTACAATGAATTGGTACAATATTTCAGTGTTGATTTGTGTTTATGGATTTTGGACAGTGATCAGGAGAGGAACAATAACGATGTTCGATTACATTTTCCCGACCATTAACATGCAACGCTACAATCAGCTGACTCCTCCGGTCTACAACATGGCAAGCATTCCGAAAGATGTTCCTCTTTTCTTCGGCTATGGAGTGGGAGATGCACTTTTGGATGTCAACGATGTGAAGGCTTTGCTTAATGACCTGAAAGATCATAACAAGGACAAACTTGTGGAAGTGTACGTCGATGAGTATGCTCATATGGATTTCATTATGGCTGGAAATGCCAATCAAAAAGTCTATGATCCTCTACTCACTTTCTTCGGGAGAAATTGAGTCTTTTATCCCCAATTTATAGTCTAGATCTTAATTTGTTTTGTCTTGCATCTATATATTTTCTAAAGTAAAAACAAGAGTTCAAAGAAAAAGCCCTTAACATCCTATCCCCAACTGATCAAAACACAGAGCAGATGAGGTAGAGATGAAGGAACATATAGTAGTGTTGCCAACTTGAAATAGCAAGAGAATCCGCAGACAGCAAAATTTGCTTATCATAATACAAAGGGCTAATGACCAGTAGGTACAAAATGAAAAAATGACTTCTAGGTCTAAAACAGTTTTTATGTGTCCATTCCAACTAATCTGAATAAAAAGATAAAATTATCCCTAGATCTATATCTTTCTCGACATATTTCGAATCTGAACCACGCCAACTACCTCTCACTCTTCTCTCTCAAATCATCATCTCTCTCTTTCTCTAACTCTCACTCACAGATCTGTCGCAGGTGACCTCATCCTCACCTCATCATCTCTGGCGACCTTGTCCTTGTCTCCCTCAAAGCAGCACGACTGAGTCCTCGCCTTTAGCAACACAACGCCGACATCGCCAAGGTAAAGATGAAGCGAAGCTCCTTTGGATTTCGACGTCGCCCATATCATGAGGTCGTCGACGCCGCCAAGGCCAAGCCCTCCTTAGTCGAGTCATCTCTCTCCAAGAAGCTCAAGGAGCTTATCCTCTCCCCTCCCCCCTTCGACGTCGACCGCTTCTAGTGTCGGACACACCTCGCCGAGCGTGAGCAGGAGTGCCTGCTCGGTGTTCATTCTCTAGTCCATACAATTTACAGTTAATTTTACAACATTTTACTTCTTTCTGCATCTACTTCCATAATTTTATAACATTGTTTCTCTCTCTCTTTCTCAGAAGTTGTGTATTGATGTTTGCTAACCCCAGAAGTAAGTTTACTGAGAGTAGTAAACTTGGTTTTAGTGTTTTGAGTCACTGGGTTACTGATATGAATGTTGTTGTTTATGATGTGTATTAACACACTGAATTATTGGATATGAATGTTGTTGTTTATGATGTCAATTGATGTTTACTACCCCCAGAAGTAAGTTTACTACTCCTAGTAAACTTGGTTTTGGTGTTTTGAGTCTGGTTTTTGGGGATAGAAGTAAGTTTACTAGGAGTAGTGAACTTGGTTTTGTTTTTTGAGTCTGATTTTTAAGAACATAAGTAAGTTTACGACCTCTAGTAAACTTAGAATTGAATGTTTACTATGGTCAGTAATTCCGGCCACATGATTCCAGTCATCAGATTCAGGCAATCGACGATCGGATTCCTGTGACTGGCGACCAGTGATCGGAGTCTGGTGACCGGTGACTGGAGTCCGGCGGCAGGTGACTGGAGTCCGGCGGCAGGTGATTGGAGTCAATGAGGTTCCGGTCAACTATTATCTCTCTTGCATTTTCTCTCTCTAAGCATATTAAAGGGTGAGGGGTATAATGGTACTAAAATAATATAGATTCTTAAGAGTGTCTTAAGAGTTTGGATTTAATGGGCACAAATTCTCTTTTTAAAGTTTAAATAGTCAATATTTTTAAAATAAAGTTAGAATGGAAAATAGGGTGCCAAATTTTGTATTGAATGAACATATATTTTTCCTAATACAAATGCTGAAATGCAGCTTTTGATTCTCAGTGTAACTTTGAATTCTTGGGAATAAAGTGCTAGCTATTAGACTTAAGATGTTGCTGGCATGTTTCATCAATACTAATACTAATTAAGTAATTAGTACGTATATCACTCACTACAAAATCAAGGACAAAGCAAGATGTGAAGAACTGAAAAATCATCACTGTTCTATAGTAGGTTTGAACAAGCTTTTCAAATGCTAATTGGTAGCCTTACCAAACAGAACTACTACACAAAACATTTCATAGCATATATAACATATTGATGAGCAACATGATCAATATGTGCATTAGTGGCCAATGCCATGGTCAATACAAATAGAAAACTAATTAATGTTGGATAATGTTGGTCACTAATTAATTATAGCGATAACTAGATAATTTGCTCACTAATGCTATCTTAATAGTGATCGATCAATTGGAGGACCCTTACTAAAATTTGGTCACTAATGTCCTGTGTGTGGGTATATAGGGCTCGTTGAACTTTTTATTTTTATTTTTATTTCCAATTGATTGCATAACATTGAATTGATGATGGACTAAAAGTCTAAAAGACGTACTTGAAAAATAATAAAGACGTTTCACTTTGATGATTTTCTACTTTGAGGAGGTTTATATAGAATTAACATCTACATGAAAGGTAATCAATCCTAATTCATCTAAGTCAACAATAGGACTAAGGCTTATTGATACACAAAATTATCATAGTAACGTTACAGCTGATGTCCACTAGGTACTCTCATCGTCTGAATTGTTCATGGCAAAACCTACATACGTTTTTCTAACATTAAGAGTTCACTTGCTCTCTCCTCCCATGGCAAATTTATATCCGAATTTTAGGAGTTATTTGAAATTACAAATTATTATGTTTATAAATGAGATGACACAAACGTTATCTGTACTATATGATTAATAGTAATTCATACAGAAGATTAGTTTTTTAAGGATTAATTACAAAACATCACCCGTACTATGATGTTATTTTCATTTTCATATCTAACTATCAAAAACTTACATTTTCATACATGAAGTTTCATTCTGTTAGCATTTTGATACCTTGAACACTAACACCGTTAAATTTCAAGGACGTTTTCGTCATATCATCAAATGTATCATTTTTACATTTAATTTTAAAAAATCATTTTTACATTTACATTTTCATACCTAACTATCAAAAACTTACATTTTCATACCCGAAATTTCATTCTGTTAGCATTTTAATACCTTGAACACTAACACCGTTAGTGTTTCAAGGACATTTTCATCATTTAATCAAATGTATCATTTTTACATTTACTTTTAAAAAATAATTTATTTTTTGAGGTTATCAAATACAAATAAAACAATTTACTTTAGGAAAAATATTTTAAAAAAAACTGTAAAATTAAATATGTGTTTTTGCAACAATGATAAAAGTTAGTAGAACTCCTATATATAGACTTACAGCTGAATTCATTATAATTCGATAAATTACAAGCCAATAAGAATAACCAATCACAATCAAGTATTAAAATATCAACGATCATAAAAATATAAGTGGTTCAAAAAAATCTCGATGGATGTATTGAGAAAAATCAAATATCCATGAAAATTTTATCAAATTTTGTTAGATGTGAATGTAAAAATGTTATATTTGATAAAATAACGAAAATGCCGTTAAAATTTAACGGTGTTAGTGGTCAAGGTATCAAAATGTTAACGGAATGAAACTAAGGTATATATGTAGATGTAAGTTTTTGATAGTTAGGTATGAAAATGAAAATAAACATCATAGTTTAAGTGGTTTTTTTTGTAATTAATTCTTTTTTAATGCATGTACAATATTGAAGATTTGGGTAAAAATATCGAAGTTTGACCTGCAATTACGTACCAATTCAAATTTTCTGTTTGTATCGTATTCACTACCAATTAAGTGACGGTTTTTTGTAAATTAATTGATATGCTGATCGATCCAGACAGTCTACATGCATGGTCTCTCTGTTTTTTTTGCTACAAATACCACACTGGAAACTTGTTTCATCAAATCGAGAGAATCAATCACTCTAGCTCGAAAATGGCCAAGTATTCTTCAAACCCTCTGCTTCTTGTGGCTCTACTTTGTGCCTTTGCAGCTTCAAGAATCAACTGTCTTGATCAAAATAGTATTTGCAAATCACTGGTGGAGACACAAGGCTATACTTGCCAGGATCATCAAGTAAGTCATGAACTGTCACAAATGCTTTCTTCAATTCTATGTTTACAAGTTATCCGTGAGAAATGGTGTTAGCTTGATGTACAGTGTTAGCTCATTCTCTTACCTCTCAAGATTTATCATGGAAAATTTCAGGTAACAACAGAAGATGGTTACATCCTCGGTTTGCAGAGAATTCCATCTGGAAAGTCCAGTAACAATTCGACGGCTCAGAAGCTGCCTGTTTTATTGCAACATGGACTTACGATGGTTTGTATCCCGTCTATTATGTCTGAACTATAGGTTTGAGAGTTTGCATTACAACATATTACATGAAAATTTCACACATTGACTGATGAGAAATGTTGTGCGTGGTAACAGGATGCTGCAACATGGCTGCTCAATCCGCCAGATCAAGCTTTGGCATTCATCTTGGCCGATAAGGGGTTTGATGTATGGCTTGCTAATGCTCGAGGAACGCAGCCTAGTCGCGGACACAAGTCACTCAATAATATTGATCCGGTAAATACTTTGGTTTAAGAACTGGTAATGAACAATTGATCAGCATTCTAATCCTTCACTAATGATGGCAACATATCTTCTACATGGATCTGTAGGCTTACTGGGAATGGTCATGGGATCAATTGGCTGCTTATGATCTTCCTGCCTTCTTCAACTATGTGAATAACCAAACAGAACAGAAAGTACACTATGTTGGCCATTCATTGGTAAGTATATATATATATATATATATATATATATATATATTAATTTTAAAAAAAAGAATTTTGTAAACGGGATTACTAATGTTTGAAGTGTTGAAATTACAGGGAACATTGTCAGTACTAGCTGCCTTGTCTCAACAAAAGCTCAGTAACACACTAAGAACAGCAGCTTTGCTTAGTCCAGTTGCTTATCTAAATCAGATCACCACATTGTTGGGAAAAAATTCTGCTCAATCATATACCGCCGAGGTAACACTACTCTTGACTAAACTTTGTCGTTAATCATATATACATTCTGAAATTCACTGATGAACTCACCGGAATTGCTTATCTGTTTCATTCACCAGGGACTCTACTTCTCTGGCGTCCGGGAATATCCTCCTCCAGGGTGAGCATGATATATTTTGCTCAAGTAGAATTTCATTTGTATGATACGTGTATTATAACTATTTTTGGTCCAATTTTCATAATATTTTCTCTATGTACCAACAGGCAAGCAGGACAAAACTTGGAGACTTTTCTCTGCTCACAACCGGGTGTGGACTGCTCCAATTTTATGGCCGCCGTGACCGGTAATCTTATTGTTAATTTTAGCTTGTTCTCATTACCAATCGGAGTTGTATGTATCTTTCTTTTTGTTGTGGATTGACCTGCATTTTCTTTGTTTTCCATTGTACAGGTCCTAATTGCTGCATAACTCCTTCAAGTTCAAATCTTTTCTCTCAGCATACACCACAGTCCACTTCCACAAAAAACATGGTACATCTATCTCAAAGTAAGTCTTTCATGTCCTAGGGTCTGAATTATGTATGTACTAATACAAATTGCTATAAAATTTCAATTTTTGATTTGGGTTCATGGATTTTGGACAGTGATCAGGGGAGGAACAATAACGATGTTCGATTATGTTGTTCCTGCTCTTAACATGCAACGCTACAATCACCTTACTCCTCCGGTCTACAACATGGCAAGCATTCCGAAAGATGTTCCTCTTTTCTTCGGCTATGGAGGGAGAGATGCACTTTCGGATGTCAATGATGTGAAGGCTTTGCTTAATGACCTGGAAGATCATGACAAAGCCAAACTCGTGGAGAATTACGTTGAGGAGTATGCTCATATGGATTTCATTATGGCTGGGAATGCCAATCAAAAAGTCTATGATCCTCTACTCACTTTCTTCGGGCAAAATTGAGAGTCTTTGCTTCCCAATTTATACTTTGTTTTGTCTTGCTTCTATACTTTCTATAGGCTCCTTTACCATTAGTAGTTTTTTTTACAAACAAAACCCCTTGCACATCCTTCCCCAACTGATAAAAAAAGAGAGAGCAGATGAGTTACAGAGAAGAAGGGATTGGTGATAACTAGAAATAGCAACAGAATGTCCTGCAGCATGCAAGGAGTCTACGGCAGAATTTCCATTCGTAGTTTATAGACTTGTAGTAGCGATATACATGCATTTTTCATAATAGCTTTTGATTCTCACCGTGTAACTTCGATTTCTTGGGAATAAATTAGCCCTTGGTTCATCAATACTAATAGTGAAAAACATTTGAAAGGAAACTACTCGATCGTAGTAGGAACATTTTCACCATTTTTGAATGCTAATTAGAAGCTTTACTATGAAGAAGCTAATGTTGGGAAAAATAATACAATGAAAGTGACAACTCAAAAACCACAAAAGATAAATATGTAAAGATATAAAAGATAGAGAAAAGTGAAATCTATATATATGTGCCTACATCCACGGGGCAACAACAACAAGAACTTCCACTATAAGAATGGGTATACAAGAACACTACTTGAAGAAAAACACTCTCTTACACTTGTTTTGCTATCAACTACTACACTCTTAATTTGGAGTGGACACTCTTCTCAACTTGAAAGATGATACTTGTGATGGATGCTCTTGGATCAGATTGGATTCGATGTGTTGAAATGAGCAAATGACCACTTCTTTTATAGACTTAAGGAGGAACCCTCATTAGTATTATCTCAAAATGATGTTTCATGTAACTCCCGTAACCTATGACACCATAACTCCAAATAGTCATTCATTTCCTTTGTGTAACTCTCGTCTTAATACCTTGTAACTGAAGAGTTACTAACTCATGTAACTTATGAAACCACTAACTCATTAACATTTAAGTTAGTGTAAGTTATTTATCTGGATATTATAACAATCTCTCCCCCAGACTAACTCGGGGTAATACGGTATGAGACTTCTACTTGAAGTCTATCCCAGCAGATTTGCTGCAATACCCTAACTTCTATTGTGACACAACTTTAGTCTACATATCAGAAGTATTCTTGTTAGTGTGAAGTTTCCTCAATTGCAAGAGCTTCTTCGACACTACATCTCTTATCTAATGGTAGCAGAGATCGATGTGTTTGGTGCGAGGATGATAAATTGAATTCTTGCTTAAATGAATAGCACTTTAACTATCATAATGCACCACATATCTTTTTTGCTTCACACCCAACTCGTGAATGAACCTTTGCAGCCAAATTATTACCTTGGCCGCTTCATTCACTGTTATGTACTCAGCTTCAGTGATAGATAAGGCAACACACTTCTTTAACTTGAACTGTCATGACACAACCCCCCCACAAAATATAAATAAATATCAAGAAGTGGATTTTCTGTTATCAAGATCCCCAGTTAAATCTGTATATGTAAAACCCTCCAAAACGGGTTTAGAACCACTAAAAGACAAACACAACTTTGAGGTGCCCCTCTAGTATTTGAGTATCCACTTAACAACGTCTCAATGCTCTTTGTCAGGGTTAGATAAATATCTACTAACAACACCAACTGCATGAGCAATATCTGGGCGAGTACATACCATGACATACATAAGACTGCCAACAACTGATGCATAAGAGATACCTGTCATCTTGTCTTTCTCCTCTTGTGTAGTTGGGCATAGTAATCTGCTTAACTTGAAGTGATTACCTAGATATGAGCTCACCGTATTCGCTTCTTTCATGTTTAACCTTTCAAGAACCCTTTCAACATACCTCTTATGTGACAGCCATAATTTCTTTATCTTCTTGTTACGAGTAATCTCCATGTCCAAAATCTGTTTAGTTGAACTTAAGTCTTTCATGTCAAATGACTTTGATAAATCTGCCTTCAACTTGCAGATCATAGAAACATCTTGCCCCATAATCAACATATCATCAACATAAAACAACAATATGATAAATTTACCACCAGTGAATCGGCGAATATACACACATGAGTTTGCATCAGTTCTCTTGTACCCATGATCTCACGATGAAAGAGTTAAATTTCTTGTACCATTGTCTTGGCGCTTACTTCAGCCCATACAGACTTTTCTTTAACTTACAAACCATGTTTTCCTTGCCTTCAACCTTAAAACCTTTAGGGTTGCTCCATATATATATTTTCTCCTCCAAATCTTCATGTAGGAATGTAGTCTTCACATCTAACTGCTCCACCTCAAGATTCACGCCAGCTGTCATGCTCAAAATGACTCTAATAAAAGTCATCTCGATGACAACAGGTGAGAAGATCTCCTCAAAATCGAATCATTCATTTTGCCCGAAATCTTTGACAACCAACCGGGCTTTGAACTTGGTCAACTTGTTGTTCACCATCACTGTCATCTTCAGCTTGAACACCCATTTGTTTTTGAGTGCTTTTCTGCCTTTGGGAAGTTCCGCCAACTCATAGGTGTCATTTTTCATCAAAGACTTCATCTCAAACATCATAACTAACATCTACTTGTCGCTATCTGCATGAATCTTTGCTCCCTCAAAGCATTTAGGCTCAACATCACCGGTCAACATAATATATCTGGAATATAGATTGTCTTCATCATTGGTGAGCATAATGTATTGAGAAGAAGGATACTTGACGCTTGGATTCATTGGTCATCATGATCTTCGAACTGGTACTTGGACATTTTCCTGTTGATGCTCTTGATTAGGCTCCCCCGAATATGATCCTCTTGAATCTGATCATCATTCGCATCCTCCTGGACATCATTCACGGCCTCTGTAGCTTCAGCTTCATCATTCGCGACATCTGCAGCTCAATTCGTGGCACCTGCAGTTTCATTCGCGACACCTGTAACTTGAAGTGGTGATGAATAAGTGAGGTTGTCTACATTATCAAGTGTCTTCTTGTCAAAATCTGCAACAGTCTGTTCCTTATTTTACACCACATCTCTACTTCTGAACAACTTCTTGGTTATCGGATTTCTTAGCTGGTAGCCCATCTCTTCATTATCATAATTAAGAAAGATACATGGTATGGCCTTGTCATCTAGCTTCAATATGTCATTCTTTGGGACATGTGCAAATGATTTGCACCCAAACACTCTCATGTGTGAGTATGAAGCTCTCCTACTAGTCCATACATTCTCTGGGATCTTCAGGCCTAGCGGTACACATGATGTTTGGTTGATCAGATCCCAAAACCTCTTTGTCATATTCATTGTCTTCAACATACTTCTCACTTTCTCCATAATGATGTAGTTCATCCTCTCCTCTACACCACTAAGTTATGCTTCGAACAATAACCTCTAAACTCGTTTGAAATTTACTCTCCACCATTATCACTACAAAGGAAGTGACAACTCAAACACCACAAATGATAAATATGCAAAGATATAAAAGAAATAGGAAAGTGAACACCGGATATAACGTGGTTTGACAATATGCCTACATCCACGGGGCAATAACAACAAGAACTTCCTCTATAAGAATGGGTATATAGGAGATACACAACTTTAAGAACATTAATTGAAGGAAAACATTCTCACACTTGTTTTGCTATCAACTTCACTACACTCTTAATTTGAAGTGGACACTCTTCTCAACTTAGAAAATGATACTTGTGATGAATGCTCTTGGATCAGATTGGATTCGATGTGTTGGAATGAGCAAATGACCACTCCTTTTATAGGCTTAAGGAGGAACCCTCATTAGTACTCTCTCATAATGGTGTTCGTGTAACTCTCATAACTCATGACACCATAACTTCAAAAAACCATTTATTTCCTTTGTGTAACTCTCGTCTTAATACCTTGTAACCAAAGAGCTACCAACTCCTGTAACTTATGAAACCACTAACTCATGAACATTTAATTTAGTATAAGTTATTGGTCTGGATATTATAACAGCTAAAAATAAGAAACTACAAAACACAACATATATATATATATACATATATATATATATATATATATATATCAGATTCGCATAGTGATGAGTAGCAAGAACACATAGCCCTGCTACCTGGGGTGACCAACTGACCAGTATAATAGGCTGATCTATTTCTTCTTTTCTCAAAGATACATGTTTGGTCCAAGAGCAAAATGATTCATGGCAGCGGTATGAGCTACTACAAATGGATCATCAGCATAACTGTCTCTCTTTCGATCACCCTTTCTGTTTTTCGATGGAAGGAAACGATCCTCATAGCGAATAGAAGAAGTCGACGAAGCTGTATTAACATGATGCTCATCAAGGTTCTTACTATCTGAGGATCTGAACATTTTTTTTCAGCTTGCTGAACAAGTTGATGAGCTTCTCCATCCTCATTGGTCACACCCCTCATAGAAATGTACTAAAAAACGAAAAACACCAATAACCTGATGAGAATTTTATGGCCAGCCTACGTGTAAATCCCTTATTGGCTAACACACGTAGCAGAGAAACAAAGGGTTTTTGTCTTCTGTACCTCTCCTCCGATTCTTAGACCAAATCTTACACGCAGAGAGTGAGTCTCTGAGATTGAGAATGGGAGAGAGTCAATTCCGAGCTCTACCAATCTTGCTGGTGTTGTTCCTCTTCGTCTTCAATGCCTGTGATGCACTCTACGGTCCTTCGTCACCAGTGCTTCAGCTGACTCCCTCCAACTTCAAGTCCAAGGTATAAAGCTTCAATCTTTCTCCCTATTCCGGATACCCTTTTCCCTGTTCTTCAATTTATTCCGTTTTCGTTTCCCAATCCGTCGTCGTTTTGATAGAAATGCTCACTGAGCTCTTGGGTTTATGTGATTGCGCTGAAATTAGATCCTGTTTAATTTAATGATCACCAAGTTTGATTCTTTATAAAGAGAATATGCTTAGAAATTGTTTCAATGGGTAGTTGTGTTTGTTTGTGAACTGTGATCATGTTGGTGGTTAATGGAAGATTTGGATCATAAATGGAGAATTTGAATGATTTGGAAAGTTGGTTGGCAGGTTCTGGACTCGAACAGAGTTGTTCTTGTTGAGTTCTTTGCACCGTGGTGTGGACATTGTAAAGCCCTGACTCCTGTATGGGAGAAGACCGCTACTGTGTTGAAGGGTGTGGCTACTGTAGCTGCTCTTGATGCTGATGCGCATAAGTCACTTGCTCAGGTAGTTTCATTGCTACTCTTGTAGACCAATTTTGAATAGAATTTTGATTTTTGTCGTATTAGGTTGAGCATGTTCAAGATTGGTAACAAACTAGTGTTTGCATCAAGATCTGGATTTTGTAGCTGATTTCACTCATGTGAATATGCAACATTGTTGCTGGTCCTCATATCACATCTTACATTATCTGTTCCCCTCTCAATTTTATAATTCCTTATCGTTTCCTTGTTGGTTATGTGTTCAATTGAGAATAGTAACTCCAAAGGATAGTCAAAATACATATATGCAATTCTATTGATGCCCTTTGAGTTTGAGTATTCTGTGCATCTGGATATAATTAGAAAACAGTATACATATACATATATAAGGAGACCAATTTAATTTTCCTAGTTTTGATTGAAAACACAGCCATGTAGTATGAGAGTTTGCCATATGGACAGGTCAATCTGAAGATATTCTGGTTTATATACTTAGTTTGGATAATAATGGCTATATTTGTCTGTGAATTTCACAGGATTATGGGATTAAAGGATACCCAACAATAAAGGTGTTCATACCGGGAAAGCCACCAGTTGATTATCAGGGAGCAAGAGATGTGAAACCCTTTGCAGAATTTGCTCTCTCACAGGTTCAACCTGATCTCTTGTGATTTCAATAATCGAATTTCTTTCCTTGTTTGTAATATTTAAAGCCTGGGTTGAATGTGGATGCTTGGAAGAATATCTTTGTTGTCGTTTCTGCTTCAGTGTGCCTTGGTCAGATACTGATGAAGTTTTGTCTCACTCGGAATGCTCTGGCATACAATTCACTAAATATTAGTATACCTGACCGTAGCATGTCTTGTACAGATTAAGGCACTATTGAAGGACCGGTTAAGTGGAAAATCAACAGGAGGATCAAGTGAAAAACCTGAGCCTAATGCTTCAGTAGAACTAAATTCCAAGAACTTTGATGAACAAGTTGTTAAAAGTAAAGAACTCTGGATTGTGGAGTTCTTTGCACCTTGGTAAGTGCTTTTTGTATATATATTTTGAATGATATCAGTTTTTCAGCCGAGTATATTTTATGAACTACGCTGAACTTATTGTGGCAAATAGTTGACATTCTTCCCTTCTTTTATTAAAGGTGTGGGCACTGTAAAAAGTTGGCACCTGAGTGGAAAAGGGCTGCCAAAAACTTGAAGGGAAAGGTGAAGTTGGGACACGTGGACTGCGATGCAGAGCAGGTAATTTGCTGAGAGATAAATGCCCATGTTTATCTTTTTAATATGCCTGACAATGTGCATTGTGGATACATAAATCATAAATGTTTATGAATTGAATGCATGAAGTATCACGAATTGGACCTCCAGATTCTTGATCAAATATTGTATCATACTGTTCTAATGAGGTGCCACTTTATCAGTCTCTTATGGGCAGGTTCAAAGTTCAAGGATTCCCAACAATTTTAGTATTTGGAGCTGACAAAGATAGCCCAGTACCTTATGAGGGTGCAAGGACTGCTTCAGCCCTTGAATCGTTTGCTCTAGAACAACTAGAAACAAATGTTGCACCTCCTGAAGTGACTGAGCTAACTGGCAGTGTAAGCTCTTAACTTCATCTGATTAAAATTGTTTGAAGTCGTATTCTAGGGGACTAAAGCTTTCCATGATCTTCCCTGTAGAATGTCTTGGAAGAGAAATGTGGTTCAGCTGCCATCTGTTTCGTCGCTTTTCTACCTGATATCTTGGATTCCAAGGCTGAAGGAAGGAACAAGTACCTTCAGCAGTTATTCTCCGTTGCAGAGAAGTTCAAAAAGAGTCCATATAGGTAAGTTTGTAGAAGTTCCTTTTACTATTCTTCTGTCTGTGATTGTGCACGAGAAATCTTGTTTTATATTTTTTTAGTATTATATCAACGATGAGGCTTATACCTCAAAATGCCAAAAAGGTAGAAACATCTGTGATAGTGCATGAATCACCTGCATGAAACCCTCTTTAGCTTGTGAAGCCAAATAACATTGTAGCTGAAAATGAATGTTCATGGATGTTGCAGCTATGTCTGGGCGGCAGCTGGTAAGCAACAAGACCTTGAGAATCTTGTAGGTGTTGGTGGTTATGGATATCCTGCATTGGTTGCCTTAAATGTGAAAAAAGGTGTTTATGCCCCTCTTAAGAGTGCATTCGAACTTGATCAGATTACGTAAGTCCTCTGTCTCCACCTCATCTTGAACCACTGTTGTAAATTGCTAAGGATAACCGAAATTAATTTATGTTATTCCCTTTATCAGCGAATTTGTGAGACAAGCTGGGCATGGTGGAAAGGGAAACTTGCCCCTGAATGGCACCCCCAACATAGTGAAGAGCGAACCATGGGATGGTAAAGATGGAGTGATCGATGAAGAGGATGAGTTCTCTCTTGAAGAGCTGATGGGTGAAGATACTATCAGCAAGGATGAATTGAGATAATTTCAAAGCATTGTAGTAGAGAGTTTAAATATGTATCAGACTAAGATTGATTTTGGAGGACTTTACAACGCATGCTGGTTTTGCCAGTCATTTCGCTGTTTTTGTACGTGGATGACGTCTAATATAGAGTTTGTTCGATTAAGTGCTTTCTTAAAGCTTCACTATCATCAACAGAAAATTCACGGCTTACATTTCTTTAGAAATATTGGCCAATGAAGTAATGTATTGATTGAGAGGCTGAAAATTAGAATATAGTATGGTAAATGTATACAAATTCAATATCATGAAATCTCCCAATTCACAAGCATATATCATTCATGAACAAATCAATTTTCTACTAGCATGTAACATATGAACAAATAAATGTGGCATTACAAACAGTAGACTCTTGTATATGATTAGTATAAACTTAGCAGCAATTTCACCGCAGTAATAATATAGTCCCTTTTCTTTTCACAAAGCTTTATTCATCTCAATCCATTTCCTTCGGTACAGGAAGAACGGAGTGAACTATAATATGATACAATCTCGGACAAAGAATAAACGACCGTTGAATAGGTATTGACTCATTCGATCAGGTGACCCCCTCATTTGACACAAAAGATTATTCTTGTAGTTATAAACTAAATTCAAATCTAACTAACAAATAAACAAAATCAAAACTTGGAACTTGATTCAAATGTATCTAACTCACTAATTGTACCAGATTGAAGAAAATAAAACCTAACTCAAACCCTTAATTTACAGTGGCGGATCTAGATTTTAAAAGATATGTGAGCGGATAAAGAATTCATGAACAAAGAAGCTGAGATTGCAGAATTTGTCAAACATAACATTTTTTTAGCTGTAATTGAAATTTTTGCCCAGCAAGAGTTGGGTTTGCCCTTAGGTCCGCCCATGCCAATATCTCAATAGTATATGTAACACTAAACACAATATAACTATATAGGACCAATTCAGATAGTATTGATAGAGTATGCAAGTACTATTGTTCAATATACGATTGTATTGATCGAGTGTTGAAAGCTGAATATGAACAATGTTTTCAGTGTTTACACACATCAAGAACAATATATGTTTTTAGTGTTTTCACACATCAAAAGTTGCGACTTAACTAAATAAGTTTTTTCACGTAACATTCATAAAAAGTGGGACCCAATAAAAGAACCTGCATACGAAATTATGGATTTCCGTCGTTATTAAAAAATATGACTAGCCTTAGGCAACGGACCTTCCGTCGCTTAAGCCTTAGGGGAAGGAAAATCGGTTTTAAGTGACGAAATAGTTCCGTACCTTAAGGATTTTTTCTACTAGTGGTATATCAAAGGTATTTTTCTTCTACCAATTAATTTCTATAAACAACAGGTAAAAAGATTTTTTTTCAAATAAACTATGATAGTAACACATTTTGCATTTTTGCTACTGCCTTCCTAAGTTAAGCAGCTTTTTACTGTGTACAGCGTGCACTATCAAACTTGGGCTTCGAGTTAATCTAATAAACGGGTACGGATCCCACTTAAACATAAATTGTAACTCGACAAGGAAATATATTGGGTAAAATGCACCAAAGGTGTCTAAACTCTTAAAGGGCTGTTAAAATGATACCTGAGCTTGTAAAGATATCAAAATGATACCTAAACTCTTAATTTGTTATCAATAAGATACCTACAAGGAATATTCCTTTAAGAATATTCTGTTTTTTAGAAAATTACTATGTTAACCTTTATTTTGAGTATTCTAGTGTTTTCATTGTTTTCTTTTAAATTTTGACGGAGCATGGTGGATCTAAGTGTATGAATTTGTTTATCTAGCATACTGCAAATATAAACTCATCCTCTTACTCAAAGGTAAACAGTTATTTTTATCATCAATAGCAAATTTAATAGCTATACGACTTGATTTATTAGTTTATGCTAAAATTTCTCGTAAAGAATTGCAAGACGAAAAAAGAAAACTAATAAGATTGATAAAATATAGAGATAATCTTCCTAGAAAAACAAAAAATTACTGGGATATTATCCTCAGAGTTCAGCAAAGAATCAAGCAAACTGAAGAACAAATTGAAATTTTACGGGAAGTTTTTGATTACGATCAAACTCTGCTGAACGTTTGGAGTCTCGGTTAGATCCGTCATAGCTGGTATCAGAGTTTGCTTGGCTCAAAAGCAGGTTATCAAGGATTATGCCACAAAGTTGGCTTCTCTTGACCAACAAAAGAGAATCTAAACTAAAAAAATATCAGTCATTCTGTATTACAAAAGGTACTGATAAGTGACAAAAGTGCTTTCATTCAAGACATATTCAGGAAGATCAATACTCGATAGAGTACATCTGTAGAGTATTAAACACACTCTATGACGATCTTGTCTACCTCCAAAGAGAAGTCGGGGTTGAAGAGTTTGATCCTTCCAGACCAAGCCTAATTGAATACCTAGATCATCTATCTAGGGACACGACCTCAGACAATGTTGCATTACAACTTGAGAGAATTCATCTCAAGTTCAAGCAATTTGAAAAGATAAGTTCAACACTTTGCAAGCTTGAAGCCAAGCTTGATTATCTCAAAGAAAAACAATATCTATTAGATATTGAAAAGAAGCTGGTTCGCACTGAGCATCTTGCCGACAACATTCGTCAGCAAGCAATTAAGCTAAAATCTTTTCAAGAATCGCTGAAAAAGCTTTTAGAAACTCTAGTCACCCGATTAGGATGAATCAAAGAGTTGAACTAAAAGTAAAACAGGAAGATGATAAAGCTCTAAGCTTTTTCCTTCCTACAGAAACAGTGCATGAAAATATCAAAGTAATAATTCATCAGTAGAACTATAAGATCGCTTATCTCCAAGAAATGAGTATTGATCTCGAAAACCAATTTCAAGAGTTAAACAGCAAGATAGCAAGACTGCAAACAAACATAGAAAAAATGAAGATACAAGAAGGAGAAGGGATCAATGAAGAACAACTAGCTCAAAGCGTAGCTAGTAAAATAATCATACCCCCTTTACCAAAAGGAGAAAGTGAGTTTAAGTTTAGTGAACCTAAACTCCTTACATGGTCCTCGTCCAAATCTGCATCTTCAACTAGAAGAGATGTAAAAATGCTGAGTAGAATACTCAGTAAAAGAAATACTATGCCTGTACAGCTAATCAACGCTCAAGAATTTTAGTATAATGAAATTGAATCTAGCTTGAGAGAAGCATCGGTTCCCAGATTCAAACTCAATGAGATCTATAGAATATGATCTTTCCTTACGGATTCTTACAGGTTCAAAATTCTTGAACTAACAGTTCCTGCCACAGAAGGAGAAACCGACATCAGGTTAATCACTCTAAAAGAAGTAAGTGAAACATCTCAGAAGAAATATTCCTACATGCATATTAGGGCAGTTCAAATAGGAATAAAGCTTTTAGCCAGAGATGGTATAGACTGTTCTGTTCTATGTGTCTTACAAGATGATAGAATAACAGACTTTAAGAAGAGTTTGTTAGGAATATTAGAAGCTTCTCTATGCAACCAAGTTGCATATTTCAATGTTTTCCCAAACTTCACCACACATCTCAGAGATGCAACACACTGTCTAAGATTGAGAATCAAGACAGATGAAATTTCCATGAAGAAAGGAACGATAGAACTTGCGATAGATTATCGTATCTATTATAAACTGATGAGCTCAAATGTAACCCCAAACACAAGATTTCTCAACAGCCCTGGGATTACAATATCAATCCTCACCGATCCAAGAAATCATACTGAACAGAAGCATATCACAAAATGACATGAAGTAACATTCTCAAGAGAATAGAATCTGACACCTCCAGCTAGACAGGTAGAAAATATCAAAGCTTCTATCTATAAAGACATGGGAGGTCAAATAAGCTTACAATTTCATAGACATTCATTGGCTAGCTATGAGGAAGCTAGTTTTTCTGGAACCAAACCAACTTCTTGTCTTGAAGAATTTTTCGAGAAAGAAGATGTTAAAAGACCTATGATGATGCTAAAATCAGAAGAGCTGAAGAGCTTGTATGAACAAGCGGAAATCTGTGAATCTACAGAAGAGCTTGAAAAGGTCATGAAAAAGATTTCTCAGGTGCAACTGAGAAAGAACAAAAGAAAGATTCTTCCTTATCAAGCAACTAAAGAAGAACCAGGCGAATCTTCAACAATGGAAACTGAAAATATTCCCTAAGGAAGCACTGTAGTTCAGAACATCACGAACTACCCCACTAAGATCATTCGAGAAAACAAGATTAAACTTCCTAAGGGACATGCTCCTACAAGGAAACCAGGAGAACGAAGTTCTCAGAAGTACTTCCTTATTGAACCCAAATGGGGACAATCAGTATCTGAAAGAGGAGTTTACATTGATCTAGACAGGGTATGAGACAAGAGAAAGACAATAGACAACTGGGTAGCTAGCCTAAGGTTAACTCAGGCTTTGGTGTTGTCTAAATATGCCTACGAGGAAGCTCATGCATATTATGAGTCCACCTTAACTGGTATAGTCTAGAAGTGGTATCAGTCTTTCAAGCAAAGCTCTCAGTGGCCTGACTGGGCAACTAAATTAGATCAAATCAATAATCCTCTAGATTTCGCATGTCCAATCTATGCATAATTTTGTGAAGACATTATTGGGCATAGTGAGCAGTCTAAGGAAAGAGCTAAGACAAATATTCAAAAGTTGAGCATTTGCAACATGAGATACTTTGAAGAGTATACTAATGAGTTCCAAAATTACTACTATACCATTGGAGACCTAGATAATGAAGATCTGGTCAGAACCTACTACAGGAAATTACCAGAACCATGGAACGATGCAGTAGCACAATCTTTGAAAGAAAATCCTTTGTCATTTTTTACGGTAGGAAGGATTGTTGAAAGAGTTAGGGACCTCCTAAGAAAGCAATGTGTTGAAAATAGAAAATCCAAAACTGCAAAGAAGCAACTCAAATGAGTGAAAAATATGTGTCCCCAGATATTGGAGACACCAACGCAGTGGGGATGTCTCACAGAGAAAAAATACAAGAAAATATTCTCTAGCAACAAGCAGAGGAAAAATTTTGCTTCTAAAAAGAAGTATAATTTCAGAAAAAGCTCCTTCAAAAAGAGCACTGCAGGAGAAAGATATCCTCATAGGAAGAGATTTTTTAAAAGAAAAAGAACCAATTCTTCAAATTCCTTTAGAGAAGTGAAAAAGTGAAGATGTTGGCTTTGCAAAGCCGAATGACATTATGCAAACGAATGTCCTAAAAAGGACAAGAGATCTGCGAAGGTTCTAATTGAAGAATATGATGAAGCAATAGAATATGCAAACCTGAAAGGTTTTGATAGCCTATTCTGATAAAGAGAATAATTCAATATATTCTCTGGAGTTCCCATCAAAATACTTCAGAAAGTTCTGAAGAAGAAGAAGAAGGGGAGGAATCTCGTCCTATGTTTGTCTTAAAAGTTTTAAATTAGAAGGAAGATGCTACTGATATTATAAGTAACTTCCACCCAATCCAGAAAGATTTACATGTGATTACTGCAATTACGATGATAGTAATTCATTTCCCATGTACTGTAAAAGTACAGGGGAAACTTATCATCAAGAATGTTTCATTGCAGAATTATGAAGAAAAACTAAAGACAATGAAACTCACATCCTAGTCGAAAAGAATATAAAGAGTTCTACGAAGCCAATGAGCAACAGGGACATAAATTGGAAGAAGATTTGAAGAGAATAAAGTTAGTAACTTCATTAAGTCAGAACAAGGAATTAAAAGAGTCTTTTAATTCTATCAATGTTCCTGCAAGAAGACAAAAAGAAGACATTATCACAAAACCTGTTATACAACATGATAAGCCTTTTGATCCATCAACAAGTACGATGAAAGAGAAATCAATCATTTGTAGAAATAAGTGTTCTTTCACGACTCAATGTTCCGGTCATATCTTATTTCACGACTTTTTTCGTTTGAAGCTTCTATGTATAGTTTGTTTTTGAAACGGAACATTTACTTACACTACCAGAATAAGTATCATAGCCGACGAAAAAAATTAACAAGCCGACGAAATTTTTTTCCATCGGCTAAAATAGACTTTAGCCGACGAAAAAAAATATCGTCGGCTAAGTGAAATTTTCGTCGGCTAAAGTGGACTTTTAGCCGACGAAAGGTTGTGTCGTCGGCTAAAATGGTTTTTTTTCGTCGGCTATAGTCTGTGAACTATAGCCGACAAAATTTTAAAAGTTTAGCCGACGATATATAATGTCGTCGGCTAAAAGTCCTTATATTTCCAGATCTAGACTGCGCTGATGTGAAAGAAAAAACGGGAGAAAAACTTTGGGGGTTGGCGAAATTGTTGGGTGTTGTCAAAATCTGTCCGAAATTAGTTTGTGACGCTATATATAGGTAGGTATATGTACATATATCTTGTTTTTGAGTTGATTTAAGAGTTTTATTTTCGTTATGCATTGATTTTGAGTTTTAATTAGAGTTGATTATATTGGATTTTAAGTGTGATTGAGTTGATCGATTTGGGTTTGATAATATATATGAAGTTGTTATATATATATATATGTATATATATATTAATTTGATTATATTAATTAGTAATTATTATATATATGCATGTATATATTAATTAGTAATTATTATATATATGCATGTATATATTAATTAATTAATTAATTAATTAATTGTACGTTAACTGTAAATAGAATATTGAATGATTTGTAAATTTAATTAATTAATTAATTAGCGTTTATACATATATATTATGTTATCTTCTCAAGATATGGATAAGAGTTGGATTTCGCTTCCAAAATTGGATAAAAGATATGCTAAAGGAGTTGTTAGTTTTATTGAATATGTGATGGATAATGCTAAAGGGAATACAATTTTCTATTGTCCGTGCACTAAATGTCAGTGTCGTAGCGATATGCATCGATTTGTAATTGACAAGGTTTGGCAGCACCTTAAAAGTAATGGGTTTTGGGAGAAGTACACATGTTGGATATATCACGGTGAAACATCATCAGGGGGTCCGCATGATCATGGACAATTTTCTGAGACGGGCAGTACATCCAACGATCCAACAACGACCTTCATCAACGATATGTTTCCTTATGAGAGGGGTGTATGCTCTGAAGGACCGTATATGTCTGAGCTGGTGCAGCCCTTCCCTAGAGTTATCAACACTGCTGGTATTGACAGGTACAACAAACTACTTGCTTTCCAACAGACCCCTGTGTACCCCGGTTGTCAGAAAACGGTTCTTGAAAGTGTGATGGACGTTATGAAGATTAAAGTTGAGACAAAATCGACTGTGAAGGCTGTTGATGACTATATACAGTACACTGCTTCAATGCTGTCCCACGGTCATCGTCTTCCTACCACTCATCATAAGGTCCGATGTATACTGAAAGAACTTGGGCTTTCCTACATCAAGATCCATGTATGCAGATATGATTGTGTTCTCTTCTGGGGTAAAGGTCCAGAAGGGAATGACCTTGGTGACCTTGACACATGTCCAGTATGTCAGAGTGACAGGTATAAGCTGACTCCTGCAGGCAATAGGAAACCTATGAAGGTACTTCGGTATTTCCCGTTGAGGGATAGGCTGGAACGGTTGTACATGTCATCACACACGACCAAATCTATGAGATGGCACGCTAATAGGGAATTGCACGGCGAAGATACCCTTATACACCCTGCTGACGGGGAGGCCTGAAAGCATATAGACCAGATGTATGCTATGGTTGTTGGTATCATTAGTGATTTTCCTGCTCGTAGGAAATATAGCCATGTGTGTAAACATTCGGGACAATAAAATGTACGGGTTAAAGAGTCATGACTGTCATATTCTGCTACAAATGGGGAAGAGACGTTGTAGCAGAATATGACAGTCATGACTCTTTAACCCGTACATTTTATTGTCCCGAATGTTTACACACAGGGCTATATTTCCTGCGTAGCCTGAAGGATACTTCACAGAACTCAACCACCTGAAAATTACGTTCTTCTGGTCAGGCTTCACGGTGTACGGAGCTTGAGGCATTTTTTTCTTCCCTTCTTTCAACCACAAACGTCTTCGTATCTCCATTTTTTTAAGATCAATGCGTGCCTTCGGACCGTCTTTCGTCTTTCCCTCCAAGTTCAGCACGGTTCCCACCACACTGTCACACACATTCTTTTCTATGTGCATCACATCTAGGTAGTGTCTGATCAACAACTTACTCCAGTATGGGAGTTCCCAGAATATGCTCTTATGTGTCAAAAATTTATAGTTGTCGGGTCTGTCAGGTATTGCCGCCACTATATTGGGATGATTGTTGAGCTGCCCAAAATCATACTCGTTAAGCACTGCTAAAATTTCTTCCCCTGGTCATCTTCTAGGAGGCACACCGTTTTCTACAGTCCCATCAAATGCCTTGTCATCGAACCGCCATTCGAAATCATACGGAAGGAGAGTACGGTGACCCAATCTGCATATCTTGTTGCAATGACTACTGCTCCCCTCATCGCTAAGGCACTCTGGACAAGTCTTGTATCCCCTAAAAACGTTGCCCGACAACATCCCACGGGCAGGAAAATCACTGATGGTACCAACAACTATGACATGCATCTGGAACATCTCGTGCATGTACTTGTCATAAGTGGGATGACCAACGTCCTAAAAAAACTTAAGCTCTTCAATCAAGGGTTTCAAATACACATCGAGACACTTCCGTAGATAACTGGGTCCCGGAATCAACAAACTCAACATATTCTATTCCTTCTTCATGCACATCCATGGAGGAAGGTTGTATGGTACCAAAATCACCGGCCATACACTGTATTGAAAACTCATGTTACTAAAAGGATTGAACCCGTCGGATGAGAGCCCGAGCCTCACATTTCGGACATCTGACGTAAAACGAGGAAACTCACGGTCTATATGCTTCTAAGCCTCCCCGTCAGCAAGGTGTATAAGGGTATCTTCGCCATGCAATTCCCTATCAGCGTGCCATCTCATAGCTTTGGTCGTGTGTGATGACATGTACAACCGTTCCAGCCTATCCCTCAACGGGAAATACCGAAGTACCTTCACAGGTTTCCTATTGCCTGCATGAGTCAGCTTATACCTGTCACTCTGACATACCGGACATGCGTCAAGGTCACCAAGGTCATTTCCTTCTGGATCTTTACCCTAGAAGAGAACACAGTTGCATGGATCTTGATGTAGGAAAGTCCAAGATCTTTCAGGATACATCGAACCTTATGATGAGTGGTAGGAAGATGATGACCGTGAGGCAGCATCGAAGCAGTGCCCGTCTCAGAAAATTGCCCATGATCATGCGGACCCCCTGATGATGTTTCACCGTGATATATCTAACATGTGTACTTCTCCTAAACCTCATTACTCTTAAGGTGCTGCCAAACCTTGTCAATTGCAAATCGATGCATATCGCTGCGACACTGACATTTAGTGCACGGGCAATAGAAAATTGTATTCCATTTAGCATTATCCATCACATATTCTACATAACTAATAACTCATTTACCATATATTTTGTCCCATTTTGAAAGCGAAATCCAACTCTTATCCATATCCTAAAAAGATAGCATAATATATATAAACTCTAATTAATTAATTAAATTTTCAAATCATTTAGTATTCTATCTACAATTAATGTACAATTAATTAATAAAAAATTAATAATTAACACACACACATATATATATATATATGCATGCATATATACACTAATTACTAATTATATAACAATATTATATATATATATATATATCAATTAACATCAATCATAATCAAAATACTACTTAATTCATACTATATATATGCATGAACACAATATTATAATTAAATTAATATATATATATATATATATCTACTTATTAATATTATATATATAACAACAACTTCATATATATTATCAAATTAATATGAACAAAATATTATAATTAAATTAATATATATATATATATATATATATATCTACTTATTAATATATATATATATATATAACAAAAACTTCATATATATTATCAAATTAAAATCGATCAACTCAATAGCACACTCAAAATCTAATAATTCAACTCAAATTAAAACTCAAAATCAATATATATAACTCAAATAAAACTCTTAAATCAACCCAAAAACAAGATATATACACATATACGTACCTATATATAGCGCCACAAACTGATTTTGGACAGATTTCAACGACACCCAACAATTTCGCCAACACCCAAACTTTTTTTCCTGTTTTTTTTCACATGAGCTGCTGTCTAGATCTGGGAATATAAGGACTTTTAGCCGACGAAATTATATATTTCGTCGGCTAAACTTAAAAAATTTCGTCGGCTATAGTTTACAGACTATAACGGACGAAAAAATTATTTTAGCCGACGAAATGTTTTTTCGTCGGCTAAAAGTACACTTTAGCCGACGAAACATTAACTTAGCCGACAATTTTTTATTTCGTCGACTAAAGTGGACATTAGCCGACGAAATAAAATTTCGTCAGCCTGTTTTTTTTCGTCGGCTATAATGTTTATTCTGGTAGTGTAATTAGCCAATTTGCTACCCTAATTATTATTTATGCTAATTTGCTACCTTAACTATCATTTCTGCTAGTTTGCTACCTTATGTTTTCTAAATTAGCCAATTTGGTACCTTTAAGTCTTTTTAATTTGTTCATTTCTTCATCTAAACATGAACTAATTATGAAAATCGAAGGTTAAAGTTCATCAATATTGAAATTTAGACAAGTAAATTGTTTAATCTTGAAAATCTAAAGTAACAAATTTGATGAAATTGTTACAAATTGACTGAAATAAAAGTTAGGGTGCGTGGCAAATTACTTGAAATAAAAGTTATGGTAGCAAATTGGCTAATTTAGATTAGTTAGGGTACGTAGCAAATTGACACCAAGATGAGAGCTATGGTAGCAAATTGACAATTATGTCATTTTTTAAAATCATCTAAATGAGCTAAGTGAGTACCAAATTAGTACTAAATCAGTGTTTTTTCTATATAAACATATAACCAAATCATAACGACTAAAAACAAGAATACCAAAGATAATATAACATATATATATAAACTAATCATAATGACTAAAACCAAGAATACCAAAGATAATATGTCTTATAACCATACTAGAGGATGAAACGGAACAAAACCAAGTGACTTCTAGTTTATTAACCTACGTCATTTGGCCCAAATAAGTCTAAAACAACCTAGACCTAATCCTGAAAGCCAACCCTAAGTCATGAACCTAGGTTGAACTGCTCAGGGCACCCAACCTTGGGTGGTACTAGTTTATTTTGTGTATCTCTAGCGATAACTCGAGAATGCAACGTTTATCCTTCTTAATAATCATATTAAGGTAGAAAATCTTTTATAAGATCTAGTTGAGATGAAGTCAGGAATACAAATTAGTAGAAATGAGATTGATTAACCAATTTAGCTGGTTATTATAGGCATTCAATCCATTATAAACTTCATCAAACTATACGTTTTGATAACTTAACTAAGGCGAGAATTACAAAGCGATGTTACCATAATTTTTTGACACGTTGCTACATATAATTTCACAAACCATAAATTTTTTGACAAGTTACTATATCTAATTACATATATACCCTTTTAACCCTAGATGTCTTCTTTTTTGTTTCGCTATATAATGACGTCTATCTTTGCCGCATTCTCATGCCAACCAAGATCTTATAATTTTTTCTTGCTTCGTTTCTTTCTCATAGACTTGTCCGTTTTCTCGTCATTCCTAGATATGTGCTCTATATGTTTCTACTATCAATCTTCGTGATTTAGCTACCCATTGGATTCCAGGCATCAAAAAAATTAGGTAAAATCGAACATTCTTGCTGATTTGAATTTTGAAGTATTATAGTTCAAATTTATCGATATTGGTGTTTGATTTTAGAGTATTTTTATTTATGTTAGTTGTCTTTATTATCTGAAAGTATAGATTCATATTGTTTTTGTTTCATCAAAAATGAAAATAGTGATTTAGGGTGGGCATTTCAGCATTGAGAAACTCACAATTTTCTCAAAGCACATGCACTTAGGTCGTCATTTCACATCTTCGACGAAAAATTATGCCTATCTAGTCTAGATCTAATCAATAATAGTCAACTAAACTTGACCCGACACAGGACAAAGGATGTGTATTAGATTTAAATTTCTGCATATTTTTTAAGTGATGAATTTACAAAGAGTTCTTAGATTTATGCAGATTTATAAAATCTATTAGATTCATACAAATTTTAAAACCTAAACTTTTTAAGATTCTTCAAAACAAATGATAAATTTGTATGGATTCCCGTAGAATTGAACAAATATTTTATGATTCATCACCTTATCAACATAAACATGTAACATGAGTAGATAAACAAAAGTAATAACATAAAAACTTCTCAAAAATTCTAACAAAAGTGTGGATACTCTATGTTAAACCTATTGAGTTGATTGAAAGAGTTGAATATATATTATAATAGTGTACAAAACAAAAAAAACTAATTGTGTAGAATATACAAGGCATGTACAAGAACCAAGTTGATGAGTATTGTAATAAAAAAAGGTCAAAAAAATATATTAAAAGAAAGAAAACTGAAAAAGAGTAATGTTAAAGGAATGAAGAAAAAGAGATTAATAAAATAAAATAATAAAAGATAAAAATTGTAAATCTAGGAAAATCTTATGTCTAAGGAGTTTGATTGTTTACTTCACAATTTACAATAGACAATCCGTGTAAATCCATCATTTAATACATGTTTAACAATATTTTTATGTGTTTATTGAATACCTCTATATTTTCATGAATTTAAAATCTTTAATTAAAAATTGTAATCGAATACTCTCACACTTTTATGAATTTTAAATATTCTGTTATAAATTTTAATTGAATACCTCTAAATTTTTAAAATCCATAAAAGTCTTTAAAATATTATAAAAATTCGAATACAATACACAATATAAATGTTTGCGAAATAATTAGTAAATTAATGTCAATGTAGCGAGAGATCATTGGGTCAACGACACATATTCCACTCCTTTGTTTTAGCAGAATATATAGTTGAGCAATCTATCGAGCTAAGACTTCTGAGGGACCAAAATGACTAAATGAAAGCCAAAGTTCTAAGAAATGATTAAAGATACGAAAACAAAACCGGATATTTTATGTGGATGATGAATCTCTCACCTTTTTTCCTCTTTATTCTTATTACACATCTTCAACAAAATTAATGTACTAACTATGAGGTCCATTCTGGATATAGTCGAGAATAGTCACACTGACCATATTTCGTAAAAGCATATCCTAAGTTTGGTTGAAATTAACCCAGATGTGTATTGAATCAGATTAGAAATTCATTGGCATATTTAACAACAGATGTCAATAACTTATCTTTGCTCTGGAGCTTACTCTCAGTAACAATCATAAATTTCATCACCATAACAACAAATTATTTAAAACAGATTTTAGGAATATGAACTCTTCTAGAGTCTAGAACAGATACTCAGAAAAACTCTCTTTTTTCTTTTCTTTTTCAGAAAACTCTATTGAGAAGAAGACCCATTACATATAAGAATCACAATACAATAACAATCTCAATAGATTTTAATCCTTTAATACAGGAGCTGGTTTGTTCATTCTTGAAGAATTACAAAACAATACATAACTTTATTTTTGATCCTTTGAATCTACCCCTCAAATGTATTCAAAAAATGGGTCTATGCATCTAATACATACCAAAATACCAAATTAAAGAAACTCTTAATAACCAAACCCTAAATAAAGTAATAAATATTCATTTATCCATCAATACATAAATTATATATAATTCTTTATTGCAATAATCTCTTAAAGTAATAATATTTGGAGGTCTTAAAATTATTTATTAAGGTTTTACTGTATATAGCTTACGAAGGATAAGAATTACAACAAGATCGATAACTTTCTATATAGCTTCTGACCCTTTAATCCATAGATGAATAGCAAATCCCTTAATCCATAGGCAAATAGGCGAAATAGCCATTGATTCTTTAGTATAGAGCTTCAGGAGTTGGTTTGTTCAAAATAATAAATTCCTTCTTGAAGAATTACAAAACAATAACTATCTGTAAATAACTTTGGATCCTTTGAATCTAACCCTCATAAATAAATTCCTTCTAACCCTCAGCTGTATTCAAGATAGGTTAGGTTTATGCATGTATCATACCAAAATACCATATAAGAGTTACATCTATGGTGTTGAGTATCTCTGTTTTCATCTGTAAAATTTCTATAACTGAAAATGGGAGCAGCACCAACCTCGTGTTCCCCTGTTTGTATCTATGACGAAATAAAGTCTGTGAGTTGAAATGGAACAACTCAGAGTATTCAAAGTCTGGCCAATGAGGGGCGACTTAGATAGTAACAATTCGAACTTGGCAGAAAGGCGCGACGCATGGAGGCCATTCATCAATTCTGAGAGTGAGAGTGACTTAGGAAGGATCCAAAACTTCCCTATAAAACGGCTGCGAAGCCACAACACAGAGCATCAAGTCATCGTTCTCGTTTTCAGAGTAGTCTTCTGTTTGCATCTGTAGCTGAAGTGAGTGTCAGATTTGAGATTGAGAGTTCTTGTGTTTTCTATAGATTCTGAAAACAAAGTATCTGAATAGTTTTCACAGAAATTTAGAGTTTAGACTTCTTTAGTGATCTAGAAATCTGTCTTGTTCTTTTCTTTTCTGGGAAAAAAATGACCAGAGAAGGAGTATGCTGCCACCAGGTGAGTTTAACCAGGAGGGTTTTCGACTAACGAGCAAAATTTCCCTCTTCATTTTCTTTCTTGTTCACTTATGTAAGGAAGAGGCTGCATGTGTTTCAAGGGTCGAAGTGTAGAGGTTTTCTGGTTTGTGTTTTGGTCATATTATTGATTCCTTGATGACTGACTTGTGGGTTGAATTGTTTCAGTGCCGCCAAAAGACTACTAGGCCTGTGTTCTTGTGCCACAACGTCATGGGGACACGAGAATGCAAAGTCAAGATCTGCGACCGATGCCTCAAGAATAGGTCAGATTTTCGGAGACTCATGTTTCCCAATGTTTGAAAATAGAGCCTGTAATATGATAAATTTTGCCTACTTACTTATGGTACTATTTTTCTGAAAACAGATATGACGGAAGTGTCGATAGCACTGTTATTACAGAAGAGGAGGCTGCTGCAGATGGCTGGAAGTGTATGAAATGCACCGGGAAATGCAACTGCAGTGTGTGCAAGTAAGACTAAAATGTGTTGTTTAATTTGCTATACATAATATTCATTTGGGTCTTGTAATGTGGATGTTTGCTGATTAGACATTGGTTAATTTTACAGGTTGCGAGTCGGTCAAGAATCTCATGGTCGAGTTGTGCGTGCCTCAGGAAAGCCTTCCGTGGAGGTTTGGCAATACTTATGTTGAAATTGGATTTGCAGCATACTTTTATTGTTCATGTCATTTTAATTTTTTCATGTTATGCTAACTTTGAATTTTGACATAGGAGCCTGCGGAAGGGTCTGAGCCAAAGGTTGAAGCAAGGAGGAAGAGGAAGGCCAAGGAACCCTGCAGAATCAAGGCAAAGGAGGAAGTTGTTGGCTCTGAACTTCCTCTGCCTGTGGGAGTTCCTTTAACAACTGTTGCGGGCATTGAACTGCATCCTCAGGATGTAGGACATGCCCTACAGTTCATACAGTTCTGCGTGGCCTTCGAAGAGGTGATCTATTTAAAGTTTTGTTCTGTTTTAAATGTTGGCCTAAATGTTCCCCTGAATCATCTTCTTTTGTTGATGCTCCCTGAAAGCTTAAAAATCACTGAGTTCATCATGTGTAATACTATTTGTGTTTGGTGCATATTTGATTTTGTTGTGCTAATCCATTAACTTAATGTGTATCATCATTTGTGCTTTACCTTAGGTTTTTGGATTCACCAAGGAGCAAGCTGAATCTCTTCTGAGGGACCTAGCGCTTCAACAATACTCCTCCGTATTCCAATTCAATGCCAGACTCTTGTCTGTACAGGAGGTGGAAATCAAAGAGGAGTAAGACTTCTATCTAGTAGATTTATACAAAACTCATTTGAATGTTTGAATCAGTTTGTATACTCAAGTTTGCCTTGGCTGTTTTCTGATCAAATTTACATAAAATGTTTCTAGAATCAGGCCTTTGAATGAACATTCATGGTTTGATTATTTGAGGCGCTACTTCTCTGAGTCTCAACTCCTACGGAAAGATCTACCCTCAGATTTCTATAGTAGAGGAGTTGAGGGGTACTTCTCTTTGGACTTCTGTCAAAAGCTTAGAGTCCTCAATTTCCTTTGTGATGAGGCTCTTGACACCAAGTATGATAAGCATTTTAGTTTAACTCTATATATCTCCTGTCTAAGCATATGCTGATAAATTTGGAATGTCTCCTCCAGTCAACTGAGCAAATTCATAGAAGGCCAAGAAGAAACATTCAGTAAAAGAAAGAGGGAAGCAAACCAAAAAGTTTCTGCTGCAAAGGCTAAGGTAACATCATTTTAATTTACGGCAAGTTCTGAGCATACATGTAGTTTCCGATTTTAACTTAATCATTTTCACAGGAGATAAGTCTCAAGGATCAGTTGAAAACTGAGGTGGCCATGGACAAGGACAAGGCAGAAGAAAATGCTGCTTCATCTTCAGATGGCGAAACTATTGTTTCGCGACTGAAGAGTGAAATAGCTCAAGCCCATGCAGAGTTGCTTGAAGAAAAAGCCTTGAAATCAAAAGGTATGTGCCCTTTGAAGTGTTTTTTTGGTTTCTTTAATTATGAATGTTTGGTTCTCACTTTGCTAATTGATACTTTGCAGTGACACTACATGAATCTGTACGGTCAGAGCCTTATCTGCTCGATTCAGATGGTCGTGCCTTTTGGAGACTGACAGCCTACAATGATGGAAATGATATGCTGCTTCAAGGTTTGTTTTACCCTTGTCAATATAATGTCTAATACGGAGTTAGTTCCAGTCTTGTGAGCATGGATACTAAAAGTTTTGTATGTTGCAGATGTGGGAACTTGGGATCATTCTACATCCTCTGATGAAAGATGGTCCCTGTATGGAGCAGAACAGAAAGAAGCAGTTGGAAAATACTGCTCTTCTGTAAGGTATGCACATTCAGTTGTTTTTAACTTTATATATGTTCTGCTTAGTTTTCATGGAAATTTTATGACAATTGTTTGCATTCTTTTCAGGAGAAGAAACCTGGTGACTGAAACCTTCCATGAAAACTAGTTGAAAACACTTCCTTCATGTTCTGGAAGCAAGGAAGACGAGGAGCTTGATAATGCGACTAGTGGAAGCAAAGAAGAAGGCATACCCAGCAGAAGTAGTGCAGGAGAGTGACATATACAAGAGATTTACATTTTTGATCTACTGATTTATACAGATAGAGGTTTATAAATGCAGAAGAAATAGGTTTAGATACACAGCTACAAGTATTTGACTCAGCTGTTTGTAAACTTGGAATAGTTGTATAAAAAAACTCGCCTTTGTAATTGTATACAGCCATTCAAATAGTGAAAGAAATCTTCGAATCATTCTCAGCACCCTATGTTCTATAGTTTTAATTTCAACTGCACTGTAACCAACTGTAGTACTTAGGCTGCTAGAGTCACTTGTGCTTTGGCTTGCTCCTATCATCCCTGAAGGAGCAATGTCTGCAAGCCATTGAAGCTGGCTTTCAATGCTAGACATGGACACATCTATTACACGGCGATGTTGCCACTTGCCACAACTTTAAACACTTTGCTACATATAATTACTAAATTACATCAATATTTAAACTGTTTTTATTTTATTATACACATATAAATACTATTTTATAAATTTTAAATAATTATCATCTTATCTGTTGACACCTGTCTATTTTATTTTCAAAAATAAAGTTTAATCATTTGAAAATATATCTGTTAAGTACACGAGCAAATAAACAGTCTGCAAATTTGCATCCTCGTCATCTAGCCCTCTATGCTTGAATAACAATTCTTTGTTATAGGTTCACCAAAAAAACAATTCTTTGTTATAGATATAACATCCGTTTGCCGACGAGTTCTTGTCGCTAATTGTCATTTCGTCAGCGGTGGGGTTCATTTTAATCATTTATCAAAAAGAATTCAAACACAGATGTGGAGGGAACCACTACTTATCAGTCTCATAATTCCCCAAATTTCAAACCCTAATTTCCCATCTCTCACTTCCCAATGGCCGGCGTCCTCAGCCCCGACCCAACCGCCACCCAGAAGAAGCGCCTGGCCGCCCGCCTCCAGTCTCCCACCAGCCCCTTCTTCCTCGGCTCCAACGACGACCACCTCGAACGCGCCCAGGCACGCGCCGCACGCGCCGTCGCGATTCGAAGAAAGTCTCTCGCTCTCAACCGTCAGCCACATCTTGACCGTCGCGATTCCGATCCCGGCCTCGATAAGCAGCAGATCCTTGAGCTCTTCCAGAATTGTATCAAACTCGCCAGCGAAAATGTCAGTCTCTTTCTCTCTGAAACTCGATTTAGCTTTATTACTTATTTGAAATTACTGAAATTTTCACCTAGAAAGATTGGGTATTTGTAAACATGAGTGTGAATTTTGGTATCTCTTGTTTATTTTAATTTTTAAATTAAATTTGGTTTTGATGTGTTTGGTGTAGAAAATTAATCAAAGGAATACATGGGAGCTGAACTTGATTGACCACTTGGCGGAGCTTGTCAAGGTTGAAGAGGAAAAGGATGCCGAGACGAATTTTCAGAAGGTAAATTGCTCAATTTTAATGCTATGATAAATGAAGACAGTTTATGTTTAAGTAATTTTTTCGGGTTGATTGTAATAGTCGAAGTTCATGAAGAGAAGTTTTGGTGAGAAAGAAGAAGAATTTCGCTAAGTTTCAGTTTTCACTGTGTGCAGGCAAGCTGTACTTTGGAAGCTGGTGTCAAGATTTACTCGTTAAGAGTTGATTCAGTTCACTCCGAGGCATATAAGGTTCTTGGTGGGATGAATCGAGCAGGGCTAGACAATGAACAAGGTTAGATTTGTGGTCAGCGATAGCTTTGCCCTTTTGTTTACTATTTGAGAGTTGTCATTTCCTGGCCAAAGTTTGTTTCAGAACTGGTACTCTAATTCATATGGAACACTTTTTGACGTGAGGAAAGGTAGATGTTATCTAAATTGCTTGTCTGATCATTATAGTCAATCTATAGTTTGGGTAGAGAAAATATATATGTTAGTGGTGTTAATATATGTGTACAGCTCTCTCTTAAGCAGCTAAATGTTAGTACTTACACCTTTTCAATCAGTATTAGTGCTCCATGATCTAAACTAGTCTTTTTGACCCTCTCCTGTAATGTTAGATACTGGTAAGGAGGATGCCAATGCTGACAATGAACCAAATATGGCTACTTCCAAGAAAGAGAGAACGGTTCGTAGCTCTCTGACTTGATAGAATTATTATAACCTTGAATACTATGTACTGATGTCCGACGTAAATCCATAAATGCAGATGTCACCTTTATCGACACTGGAGTCATCATTTGAGGCTCTAAACGTGAAGAAGTTTGATGGTGATTACACATCCTTTCCTAATCTTATTGCTACTTTGGACATGAGATGCAAGGGCAAATTTATAATATACTTTTTCTTTTTCAGTTGCATTTGCAGTTGATCCACTTTATCATCAGACATCTGCACAATTTGATGAAGGCGGGGCCAGGGGTCTTTTAATGAATAATCTTGGAGTATATGGTAGATGCAGGGTGCTCTTTGACTCATCGGAGGTGCCAGGGAAGTGCATATCGTCCGATAATCAAAATGATCAACCAGATGCCATTGATCTTTCTTTTGCTAGAGGTGAGTGTTTGGTCTTATATTCTGTTCCTGGTAACTATTTTCTTCCCATTTTCCTAATTAGACTATTAAGTTTCAATAACAGCCATTTTTTCTTCCCTTTTTCTATAGAATATGTTGAAGAGATGGTATTGAACATGCGGATGAAAGAAGAAATTTCACCAACTCTCAGGCATTTGGTTGATAGATTTAATGAAGATAACAGAAGGCCATTAGATACATATACATGTGCTCAGGAATCAGTAGAGCAAAATGATTCTACCTGTAATAATGACATTGACATAGATGATGATGCATCTTACAACAATGGGACCTGGGATCATGTTCACGATGAGCAAACAAGCACGGTGGAGGAGGAACGCAACTATGAAGATACAAGTTTCCCCAGTTATCAAGAGGTTTATATTACTTACAGTTATTCAAGTTTATTTGATTGTATATATGTTCTATTGGTCCCTTTCAAATTTGTGATTAAGTGAAGAATAACTTTGTTCACTAATAGTCTTTTAAAATATTGCAGGAAAACAGACCAAGTTCTTTCCATGTACCTGATTTTGACGACAGACTTGAGAAACTAGATGACTTTTTGTTTTTAAGTCTTGGATTCACTTCCAAACAAAATGCTTGGGCAGGTCCTGATCATTGGAAGTACCAAAAAACTAAAGGTCTGGTTCCATATCAAAAAACAGTATGTATGCTTGCGTAAATGTATGCCATATGTAATTGTGAACATATTGCATGGCCTGTTCCAGGTTCCGAGGTCAAGACTCCTGCAGAACCACCATTAACAGTTAAGCGGCAAAGAAGCAAACAACAGCCTGATATTGATTTCACTAAAGCCTTGGAAGAAGAAATGTCTGATCTATTTGCTCCTCCCAAAAACCCCAAGTCATTGCTATTGCCTGCAAATAGAGCATTTTGTAGTACGAAACTTCCTGAGGATTGCCACTATCAACCAGAGGATCTTGTCAAGTTATTTCTTCTACCCAATGTAAAGGTGACACTTTTTCACTATTATTGGTATACATGTGTTTTTTCATTAAACTATTAAAGTGAAGTTTGCTGCATCTTTTCCTGATATGCTCTTTTGGTTGTAGTGCCTTGGAAGAAGAGGGAGGAAGTCCTCAGGTAACAAACTTTATTTGGTTGATAAAAAGTATAAATGACCGATTAATTTTGGCTATCCCTTTTCCTTCAGATCATTTCCCTTTATTTTGTGTGAAATGTGAAATTGATATATAAAAATGAATTATGACATTTAGTGTTAAACAATTCCTGTGATCAGACCAATCAAGGCAGCAATATGAGGATTATGGGCAAGCTTCATTCTGCGATGATGATGGTGGCCAGTATGATGATGGCCAATATGATGAGGGAAATGTCCATAGTGATGTGGAGGACTTCAGCACACTTGTTTCTCAACCTCGCCAGGTTGGTTCCTAATCTTTCAGCTCCGTGTAATTTGAATTGTCCTTTGCATTTGTGCATGGGTCTGAATTTTACTGTCAGATAGCTATGAATGTGAGTTCATGTATATCATGCATATTCATCATAAGGCTTTGCAATTGCAATCTTGAGAACAATTTGTGTGTTTTTGCTTTACGCTTTCATCCTACCTCTAAACAATACAGGTAAACAAAATTGAAGTCCAGTATGACAAGACGTCCAAACAAGTTGATGTCCAGGCTTTGAAAGAAACTCTTTGGGGCCACGTACAAGAAACTGTTCAAATGTCTAGTCAGGTGTGTAACAAACTTTTTGCTTCTAATTTTCTGTAGGTTTTTAAGTGTAACATATTTTTTTATATAGCATTGCACCTTGATATTCAAACAAAATGTAAGGATAGAAAAAATAGTATGGATGCACGATATGCCAGTCTTGATAGATTCCTATGCATGGGAAAACATTTTAACGTGAACCATACTTGGGAACTTCAAGTATTTCACATCTCTTCGGTCTGCTCTCCATAGTTTGTGATACAATTTACAAATAGAAATAGGAAAGCAATAGCTTTCTGTATCCAATCACCGTGATTTGTCTATGGCTGTTCTATTATAAATCAATTCAACTTTTGGGAAAATAAATTCTGATTATTGATATATTTGGATTTCAATAAAGGGTGAAGAACAGGTGGTGTCCTTCAAGCAAATACTGGGTAGCTTTCCTAGTGACTGCAGAGCTGCTCCAACTATCAATGACATCTCCCCTCATCTCTGTTTCATATGCCTGCTGCATTTAGCCAATGAGCACGGGTTGAAGATCCTTGGCAATACCAATCTGGATGATCTAAGTGTACACCTGCCTCACTTGTGATGAAAAACATTTTAGTGGAACCGTTGGGAGCAGTTGTTTTACTGTGTTATTTTGTATGCTCCATTATCGAGCTTAGCTCATTGTCCTATTTATTATTGGGAAGAAGAAGAAGAAGAAGAAGAAGAAGAAGAAGAAGAAGAATGTGTCTAGCGTGTACCTTGTTAACTATATAATCAACATCAGGTGGCCTTTGTAACATTTTAGATCAGTAGTCTCACTCAAGCTGGGTTGTATGTGTATGGAGCTCGGCATTCCCTACTTGGGGTTGTTTGCCTTGATTTGATATGCCTTTGTGATCAACTCTATCATATTGTTCTTGACGTTATTAACCAACTCCCAACTCCATTAATAAAAATGGGTTATGTAACTATTGATTGGGATTCTGTTATAGATTAAACGTTTGATTCTTGAAGCAAACAAGAGAGGTGAGAGCATCATAAAACGCAACAATGTTAGTTTGAAGCAAACCTGGCTACATATAAATCGCAGGGGCATGTGCACCGGCAGAGGCCCCCATCACACGAATGAGAAAATAAATGAATGAGAATACTAAACAATGGGCATCGATGAGCTGCACTTTGCATATGCATCATGTGCTTTTACGAGACCTGGTCTATACACATCTCAGGGCGGCCTTTGATTAATGAACTCATGGAAAACAGAGTCAAGTAGCACTCAGCAACTTACGCAAAAAAATAATGGCAAACATTGGATAACTTATCGAAGTCACAACTAAATTTATTAAAGTCAATATAGTCGTTCCTTCAACAATAAGGCTAAACTAACTGAGTATAAATTTTTCAACCACCCTTATTTGCCCATCAAATACTCACATACCTAATCTCATGTCATATGTGACATTTTTCATAAATATCTTAACCATGATTAGTTTTTGAAGAAAACTATTATATAAAACTTTAATAAATAATTTTTTTAACGTTAACTCAAAAAAAAGTAAATAGAATGTTTCTGAAAGTTAAAGAAGAAATTCTCAGATTTAGTCGTAAGTCGTAATAGCATATTGTCGGACCACCGCACCCACATTTCTCATCATCATACATTCATACCCATCGTCAAAACTCAGAACGTCGATGCAACCACTTTTCCCATCCATTTTCGCCAACCAAATTTTATGTGTAATATATGTATATATATATATATATATGTATATATATATATATATGTATGCAAGTAAAAAAATAGTTAATATTCAATCATAATTCTTCTCTCATCATCCCAGCCATTTTGATTTTGTCTCTACTCTCTTGGTATGAATATGGGTGTTTGAAATGTTTTTCATTGTATTATTTGGAAATTTTGAAAAAAGTAGTGACCATGAAAGAAACTGGAGACAAGATGAAATATTGAACACAAAGTGATCTGAATATATTGAATGTATATTGACGTTTCACATTCACAAATAGACTACCAGCTCTATATATATTGTAACGTCCCGTATCTAAAAGTTACATTTTTACAGTGGTTTACGAGTTACCGAGAGCTTTTAACTACGACCTGTAATTTGATAAGTTATCGCTCGAATTTATTTTCGATTTTTTCTCGAATAAAGAAAAAAATAGATTTAAAGACGTGAAGTCGTAGTAAGTGTTGAGACGAGCTCACCGGTATGTACGGATGATTTTTCGGAGCTTCGGTCTATTTTCTGTGAATTTCTGAAGTTTCTGGTAATTTTTAATTACCATTCCGGTAAATAATTTTTATCATTTAACTATTTACTTTTACTCATTTTAAATCTGGATCGTCAGATCAAGTGTGGTTTTGATCTGGACCGTCCATTCAAGTATAAAAGAGGTGGGGTGTTGACTCTCAGTCAAAGGGAGAAACTCGAGTCAATCGAGTCTCCCTCTCTCCCTCGGTCTCCCTCGACAACTCCGATAGCACACAGCGGCGTCTCGCCGTCCAACCACCTCCCGCTGGTGCACCACCACCAAACAGACCCCATTCCTCTTCTCTACAAAGCCCAGTAATTCAACCATATATACATCCATTGATGATGAAGATTGGAGGAGTGCGGCGGATGTCTTAGGCCAAAATCCGGCGAGTCGACAAATTGAGGGTATTTTCTTGCTCCTCTCTATCTCCTATTCAATTCCTTGTCCTTGTTTGTTAAATTCGAAGTCATGATCAAAATTTCCTCTTTTTTTCTTTTTCTTGGTTTCTTGTAGGGGTGGCCATACGAAACCGAAAACCGAAAAAAACCGAACCGAAACCGAACCGAAAACCGAAAAAAACCGAACCAAAGACAAACCGAACCGAAAAACAAAAACCGGACCGAACCGGGTATGTATGGTCCGGTTTGCGGTTTGGGGTCCGTAGAAACCGGACCGGACCGAAAAACCGGAAAAATAAATAAATAAATAAGTATATAAATAAACTCATAATTAAAAGGACTTTAATTATGTAGTAGGAAGGAAAAAGACTTTAATTATGGAAGAAAATTTATCAAAAATCTCGTAATATAAGATTTGTTAGGAATGGTGAAATAGGACTATGGTTAAAAAATCACGTAATTCGGATAACGTCTCGGTGTCGATAGTAGCGGTCAACCCTATTTACTGTTTTTATTCCCTATGGGGAGCCATATCGTCGGAAGGTAAATGTCCCAAAATTTTTATATGGACGGTTGCGTCTCATCTACGTGAGTGTTTTTCGTGTAGAAGGTTTGACAAAAATATGTAATATAGAGGTAGATATGAGCGTTTCCGTGTGATAACTAACGACGTATTAGGGTTGACTGTTTCGATCGATCCCTTAACTTTGTCGGATCTAGTTGAATTTTTTACCACATAGATATTTCATCATAATAATCATATCTGACGGTCGAATTTTAATTTTTGACTTTTAGTCATCGGAATCACAGTATGCATACTAATGTTGTATAACTTGTTTATTAGGTTTTAAGCAAATGCACAACTTTATGAACCAACTCTACATAGAAGCAAAATTATCAAAAAACTCGTGAAATAAGATATGTTCGGAATGATGAAATACAGCTCTTTTTAAAAAATCACGTAATTCGGGTAACGTCTCGGTGCCGATTATAGCGGTCAACCCTATTTACCTTTATTATTCCCTAGGGGGAGCCCTATCGTCGGAAGGTAAATGTCCCAAATTTTTTATATGGGCGGTTGCGTCTCATCTACGTGAGTGTTTTTCGTGTACAAGGTTTGACAAAAATACGTAATATAGAGGTAGATATGAGTGTTTTCGTGTGATAAGTGACGATGGATCAAGGTTGACCGTTTCGATCGAGCCCTTAACTTTGTCGGATCCAGTTGAATTTTTTTCCACATACATATTTCTTCATAATGATCATATCTGACGGTCGAATTTTAATTTTTTACTTTTAGTCATCGGAATCACAATATGCATACTAATGTTGTATAACTTGTTTATTAGGTTTTAAGCAAATGCACAACTTTATGAACCAACTCTACATAGAAGCAAAATTATCAAAAAACTCGTGAAATAAGATGTGTTTGGAATGATGAAATACAGCTCTGGTTAAAAAATCACGTAATTCGGGTAACGTCTCGGTGCCGATTATAGCGGTCAACCCTATTTACCTTTATTATTCCCTAGGGGGAGCCCTATCGTCGGAAGGTAAATGTCCCAAAATTTTTATATGGGCGGTTGCGTCTTATCTACATGAGTGTTTTTCGTGTACAAGGTTTGACAAAAATACGTAATATAGAGGTAGATATGAGCGTTTCCGTGTGATAAGTGACGATGGATCAGGGTTGACCGTTTCGATCGAGCCCTTAACTTTGTCGGATCCAGTTGAATTTTTTTCCACATACATATTTCTTCATAATGATCATATCTGACGGTCGAATTTTAATTTTTTACTTTTAGTCATCGGAATCACAATATGCATACTAATGTTGTATAACTTGTTTATTAGGTTTTAAGCAAATGCACAACTTTATGAACCAACTCTACATAGAAGCAAAATTATCAAAAAACTCGTGAAATAAGATGTGTTCGGAATGATGAAATACAGCTCTGGTTAAAAAATCACGTAATTCGGGTAACGTCTCGGTGCCGATTGTAGCGGTCAACCCTATTTACCTTTATTATTCCCTAGGGGGAGCCCTATCGTCGGAAGGTAAATGTCCCAAAATTTTTATATGGGCGGTTGCGTCTCATCTACGTGAGTGTTTTTCGTGTACAAGGTTTGACAAAAATACGTAATATAGAGGTAGATATGAGTGTTTCCGTGTGATAAGTGACGATGCATCAGGGTTGACCGTTTCGATCGAGCCCTTAACTTTGTCGGATCCAGTTGAATTTTTCCCACATACATATTTCTTCATAATGATCATATCTGACGGTCGAATTTTAATTTTTTACTTTTAGTCATCGGAATCACAATATGCATACTAATGTTGTATAACTTGTTTATTAGGTTTTAAGCAAATGCACAACTTTATGAACCAACTCTACATAGAAGCAAAATTATCAAAAAACTCGTGAAATAAGATGTGTTCGGAATGATGAAATACAGCTCTGGTTAAAAAATCACGTAATTCGGGTAACGTCTCGGTGCCGATTGTAGCGGTCTACCCTATTTACCTTTATTATTCCCTAGGGGGAGCCCTATCGTCGGAAGGTAAATGTCTCAAAAATTTTATATGGGCTGTTGCGTCTCATCTACGTGAGTGTTTTTCGTGTAGAAGTTTTGACAAAAATACGTAATATAGAGGTAGATATGAGTGTTTCCGTGTGATAAGTGACGATGGATCAGGGTTGACCGTTTCGATCGAGCCCTTAACTTTGTCGGATCCAGTTGAATTTTTTCCCACATACATATTTCTTCATAATGATCATATCTGACGGTCGAATTTTAATTTTTTACTTTTAGTCATCGGAATCACAATATGCATACTAATGTTGTATAACTTGTTTATTAGGTTGTAAATAAATGTGCAACTTTGTGAACTATAACCATTTTTCACTATAATGATAATAAGATGAAAAATTATAAATTTGGAAAGAAAAAAAACTGAAAAACCGAACCGAACCGCACCGAACCGTAGGTGTGGTTTGGTTTGCGGTTTGGCCTCTTGAATAGTAAAAAACCGAACCGAACCGAACCGAAGTATAACATTGGTTTGGTTCGCGGTTTGGGGTATAAACCGAATCGAAGTGGACCGGAGCCAACCCTAGTTTCTTGGGTTTCTCACGGTGTGGCTCCGACGATTGTGTTTTGGGGCTGCTGGTGGTCTCTTTGAGTTCCGGAGGAGCTTCGGATGGGTGTTGGTAACAGTTTGGGTGGCGGCAGCTCGTGTTCCCAAATGAGGCAGAGGGGTTTCTGGTGAGGAGATGATCCATGCTCTTGATGGTTTTCTGGTTTGGGTTTTTGGTCAAGTGTGGAGGAGCTCATGGAGAGGCTGCTGCCTTGGAGGGGCACCTGGGTTTTGGGTGGAGCCGACCAGGGATAAGTCTCGGTCTCCTTGAAAAATTTGTTGTCTCAATAAAGTTTATGTGTTGTTGTATTTTGGATCAAATGCTTAATTATATATGGTGTTTTGGTGCTTGTTTGTCGATAACTTGGTGGATAGAGAAAACGAGGAAGCTATGGCCATTTTCTAGCAGGATTGTCAGAATCCGGCATAATATTCTGGTGACTTGCCGGAATCCGGCGAAGCATCAGTTTTTTCGGTCGTGAGTCGAAGAGGTAAAATTTGATTTCCCGATAACTTTAAATTCATAAAGTTTCCTTTAAATCATAAATCGGGCTAATTACGGAAAACTTGCCATAAATAGGAAGTTTTTATTTTGAAAAACTTTCCCTTTTAGGACACGCCCTGAGCGACGAAGAGCTTCGAGAAATGGCGCTGCTAGGTCAGGTGATGCGGGTGGTGGAGGAGAGATGAGAAGTGAGTCGGGTGATGGATCAACTGAGGATACAGGTAGTTCGGGTAATGGATTGGGTGAGTATACAGGTGATTCGGGTGATGGAGGAGACTGACAGTCGAGCAAGGTTGTCAGGGAGGGAAGGGAGGAGGTCGGTGAGGTTGGATTGAGATTTCGGGGTTCTGTGAAACATGAGGATCAAGGGCAACAAGAATAGGTACGAAGGATAACTAGATGTCAGGGTTGGAGATGGCTACTTGGATGGCGGCGCCGTAGATGATGGCGCGCAGTTTGGAGATGCTGAAGGCGAAGAGTCAATATCACTACAAAAATTAATTCAGTTAGCCACGACCGAATGCCTTTGCCAAAAGTCAGTTTGCCGTCGCCGTTGAGGGCGTGGTCGTTGCTCTAGGCTACGGTAATGAGCCGTCGCCAATAGATTGGCGACGGAAAGCAGCGACTGCATAGACCGTCACAAACTTAGCGACGGCAAGTGGCGACTGCTTCCGTCGTCGTAAATCACCCTTTGGTGACGGTAAACTTGCCGTGGCAAATTATATTTATGAATTAATAAAAATTCTGGCAAACATATTACCATGTAAGATTTTTTTTGGGTGACAAAAGCTGTGCAAAAATGAATCAAACGCATTGAAAAAGAATTGTTATAATCAATTAAAGACTCAAATGCCAATTTTGCACATGAACTATTAATACAAGAAATGAAGTAGTAATTGTCAAGTGTATCTACTAATTAATTTCTTATCACAAGCATATAGTGTGTAGACAAAAGCAACTAAGTGCAACCAACTAAGCCAAAGCTTCTAGAACCAAAGTTTATTAACAATCAAATGCCCTAGAGTTGCTTATATTACCACTCAAATAGAGTGCTGCCATACTTTATACTACCACCCAAATAGTATGATGCTATTTTTTTGTCTATGTGAGACATCATACAGCTTAAAAACCATTCCTGCGTAATTAAATGTATTTCATGTTAGAAATATTCCAGCGCGCAATAGGTATATAGTAAGCATCAAGGTTATAATACCTACAATCATAAAATTTAAGTTCATTGCATGTTACATGGTATAGTTTCAAAATTTTGCAAACGGCTACATTTTCCCAAGTTCCTAATGAGGAACATAAACTCAGATCCCCATAGTGTTAGATAATACAAATCACCGTTGTTGACATTTTATTTGAATGTTCTATAACTAAAACCTAAAGAAGGAACATAAATAGCTAGGCTTCATAAATCAGCATGCTTTCTAAGACCATCTCCAAGAGCTTCCCCATAATTTCTCTATAATGGGGAAGCAAAAGGCAATGCTTCAAGCAATTTTTCTTCTCCAACTCCAACAGATTCTCTATTTTGGAGATTTTATATTCATTCCCCAAATCCTTCCTTCAAATTTTAGAGTTTGCTGCAAATATAGGGAATTTGGTTTTCTCTCTCCTCACATTCCCCATTTTGGAGAAAATTATAGAGAATCTGTTGGGGAAAAACACCCAAAATCTTCCCCAAATTTGAGAAAACCAAGAATTTGAGGAAGCTGTTGGAGATGGTCTAAGAGAGTTGGTAACGGTGAGAAGGTGTAGGACGCAGTAGAAGATGAGTCCATGAAATCCACTGCATCAAAGGTTCAACTTGAATTTTTTTTGTTTTTACTATAGCAATCTAACCAAAGGGTAAAACACAAATTCACATACCCATTATGGTACTTTGAACCATGTTCTTTCTAAGAGATTATCTAAGACATTCTTATCATACAGTCGTGAAACACTAATACAGGGTTTGTATTAATCATTTAAAAACTAGAACAAAAAGGATTAGGCGATACATTAAGCAAAGATTTTATGAATTCTAGTTCTTCTGGTGCTTTCCTCTGCACAAGAGGGTAAGAGTTTCCATCTTAAATGAACATCTTAGACTTCTCTGTTTTAGTTCTTCTTTCTCAACAATATATTTTAATCCACTTGTGATCATAAACTAGCAAGTAGCACCCGAAGAACTATGAAGAAGATTGTTGTTCGAGATATAAAGTACAACAGAATAAGAATCGTTGCCTGAGAAATAAGATGCAATGGGTATAGAGTCAGTATCTAGTACTACTCTGATACTATAAAAAAACTAGTGTCGACCATAAAAGAAACTTGAGACAAGATGAAATATTGGACACAAAGTGATCTAAATATATAGATTGTATATTGACGTTTCACATTCACAAATAGACTACCTGCTCTATATATACAACATACAACATACAACATACAACATACAACATACTAACCGGAATCAATCAAGCTATTCCAAAAGGGATGGTATCAATTTCCTCCCATAATCAAGTGACAACTAGCTACAATTAAGGAATATAAAAGGCATGTACATAAACAGAATATACTATTCTAAATATAGAAGATTTATTTTCTCAACAAATTTATGTTGAGAAATAAGAATTCTTTTCGAAGATCATACGAAACAATTTAAGTGTCGACCAGAAATGTTAATAAGCCAACTGGTCACACATATTTAGATGGCTGGATGTGTAAATGAAGAATAACAATTGCAGCAGCATACAAACAACAAAATACAGAGAATGAAGAGAGATTCTCGTCTATTCATATGTGGATGAATTATTTGATCCCAAGAACTAGAGAGTAGAGTAATTTGATTTGTTGGATTGAAGAAAATCCTCCATCAAACATGAAAGAAAAATAAAGGAATGGAACGGCAAAGCGAATGGGTGATGTTCCCGGCCTTATCAGAGGATTAACTCCTTAGCTTTGTGAAACATTTTTTATTTATATGTTTTGATTTTAAGCATACAATTTATTAACTTTAATTAATTAATCACCATAATTAGTAAAACTCTATTGATAAACCATAATTAGTAAAAATGACACATGTCAAAAATAATGGGGTAGTGGTCATTTTGATGGGCAAATAAGGATGGTCGGCAAATTTACATTTCTAAACTAAACATGAATAATTTGTCTTTTTAAGAAAACATATAATGTTTTAGCCTGATTAATCTTGATTTTTAACCACTAACCGAACACCTTCTCCATCCCTTTCCAACTTCTAACAACCTTGGCATCAGGTCGCTCTTCTCGCATGCATCGTCTTCATCTTGAGACTTAGTTTTATTTGACCTTTTTTTGGCTAGAAGAGGGACTGGAGAGCTCTCCAATCCCAATTTATTAAAAAAATGAGTACAACCAAAGGACAACACCTTACATCAAAACAAAAAAGAACCTATGAGCTAAAGACATCATGAACAACCCAGATTGTTCAACAAATAAGACAATTTAGGAAACCAAGTGCATCCCTCAGACAAAGATCAACGATGGAAGGAGGAGTAACATCCCACCATGACATGCCTGTTAATATCAAACCAATATTAGAAAGTGCATCGACCACCTGATTACCTCTCTAAAAATATGAGAGGACCGAAAATGCATATGTGAGATATGATGCAGGCAATTTCTCTAAGCCACCCATAACCGCCAAGAGACAAGATGAGGATCCTAAAGATAGTGAAAGAGAAAAGTCGAGTCAACTTCAAGCCATATATGTTTCCATTCCCTAACCCAAGCTAACTCAATAGCTTGGATTATTGCCATGATCTCTGCCTCAACGGAGCTAAGAATATCAAGATTTGAAGAAAAAGCATCAAGAAAAGAACCACGAAAGTCACGAAAAATACCACAGTAACCAGCTCTTCCTGCTGCAAGCTGCCACACACCATCAATATTAATTTTCACCCAGCTAAGGATTGGAGGATGTCAATTAACCTCAACAAATACGCAGAGTTTTACGTGGACGTCAACAAATACTATAGTTTTTCAGGACCCGCAGCTCCTCTAAAGAGTTAAACATACAACATGTAGCTAATCTACTAGCAGTCTGTATGTGCCCCAAAATGAGCCAATGAAGAGCGTCCACACCAATAAAACAACTATCATGCTTCATTTTATTTCTAGCCTTCTAAATGAACCATAGAGTAGTAGTAAAACAAAGCAGCCATAATTCTTTAAGTTGTTGGCTACGACCATTCAGACCAAAGAAGAACAAATCCATAATAGTCAGTGGCATATGATCTAACTCAAACCCATATATCGGGCGTCCCCATACGGAAGATGCGTAAGAGCATGACAAAAATATGAAGTAATAATTCACCCTCCACACCATAAAGAGCTCAATGGGATGCCAAAGAAATTCTCATTCGTTGCAAAACATATTCTGACAATATCTTATCTCGTAACACCTTCCATGCGTGAATAGAGATACGAGGAATAATATATTTAGACCATATAAACTTACCCCAATTCGTATTAGGAAGCCGTGGACGAAGAATGTGGAAAACATCCTTTGCAGTTAACTCTCCTGATGTAGATGAAACCCAAATCAATTTATCAGGCATATGTGGGGACAAAACAATAGGGATACCACTAATTAAATTACAAAAGCCTGGAAAATAAAGATTAAACAATGATGGAAAATTCCAAGCACCATTAAGAATGTACTCAGCCACCAACCCATCCATGAGAGTAGTCAAGCCTGCATGATTATTTCTAAAAAAAACTCTAGAAGAGGCCTGCCCAAGAAATTATCTCTCTAGAAATAAACTAATCTCCCATCCCCAATAAGCCACCTAGAGTTTTCTTGAACTTGAGCCCAAAAACGTCTCACCCCCAGCCAAATAGAGGAGCTTACCCTTAATACGACCCCTCTTCTTCAGTGTTTTTCATAATGAATTCGGCTTCTCTACTTGAATTTTATTGCTTAGATGATTTAAAACCATTACATTGAATAAACATGAAATGAGAATGACATCACGGGACCACATGATACTTAATCTAATAGTTTTAAATCATCCAAACAAATCCAAGCAACAAAAATCTAAGTAGAGAAATCAATTCCTTTCATAATAGTTACTGAACCTCCACCAGCTCCTTTAGCCGAAGACATGAAGTTCAGGAGGTATCAATGTAGTGGCCCGCGAGGGGAAACTACAATGGCCACAATTTTAAGCCAATAAGAAGCAAACACATCCGAAGGACGTGCCGACAACTTAGTAAGTAAAATAAAATTAAACTTTAAACTCGAGTGGCACCACAAAAATTTCTTAAAACATTCATCATAGTTTTTCCAATTTCGCAGAAGGTGGACAAATTAAAAGGTAAATTAAAAACTTTAACGACAACAATAAAAATATATAACAGGGTTAACAAATCAGGAAGACACATTTACTGTTTATGTCAAATGCTCTGGTAAATGACCAGAAGGATAAAATAGAAAAAGTGAGTACAACTTGGACCAAACATCGAGTAGGAAATGAGGCTCCACACACACAGCTCTCTCTATCTACCCCGTCACAATACACAATACCTGCAAACAATCTGTTGTAGGGGTGAGTGTTGTCCTCACATGCTCACATATAGGCCCACCAATGATAGGTATGAAAACCATAAAACCATAAAACCATATATATATATATACACGTATAGATTTGAGCTCTGAATAAAATCATTTTGAAAATCCTTGGCACACAAAATCATCTTTTTATGCTTTTTCGGGAAAACTGTGCAGTATGCTAAAACAAGGACCAGAGCGCTTAATGAACAATACAACCTGCAAGGCTTCACGGATCTAGACGGTCGAATCCCAGGTCTGTCTATACAGCAAACCAGGGCCTACTACCTATGCGTCTGAAGACAAATAGTAACGAGAATGTCCATTTACAGCTAATGCCCAACACATCACTCGCAGTACACACCTCAATTACGACTCACTTAACTCTGTACGAGACAAACGTAAGTGGGAAAATAAAATAAACAGGGCATTGCCCCTCCGGAGGTTCACGGTCATCGACACTGTGGAAGTACTATATACTAGGTCCCGCCACTCTCAGGCCAAGCACCGAAAATCAGGACAACGGTACTACTTTTCGATCTGAGTCATCACATAAAAATCATTTATGTCTAGCCTCGGGTTTTCTTGGCCTAATCATAAATCTTTTATCACATAATATAAAGAAAACTTTCCCCCGACATCGACCATGAGCATACAAAAATCATATACTTTCATATATCAGGCAAAACCACTAACAAAGGGGATTTAGCTTCCCTATCTAGAATTGTCGTTCCTTACGTAAGCTCCTTCAGGAACCGCCTCGGTAATCCAAGGTCACCACATAAGCTACCTCGTTCAATGAATCACTGCAGAATAGAGTAGCTTAGCAACCAAGAAACAATAACAGTCATGTTGACCTCAGCATTCCTAGTTTGACCAGGAATGACCACATTGACTACGTTGACCAACCAATTCTTTTTTAAGTCACTTTAACCTTTTTGACTTGCTTTTTCCGATTAACGACTTTTTACTTATTTACCGGAAGTCCGACTTAACTTCTGAACTTCCCTTAACCATTTTAATCTGACGTTAGGGTGTCACATAATAGTTTGTTGAATTACTATGGACACCCAATGCATCACATTAACCAAGTCTTTAACCTTAAGTCGATTTATCGATTTACGTGAATCACCCATTTTACTTAAAACGGTCAACTTGACATTTTCAGAATTTCAGTTATCATTTTCCGATAACAATTTAACACTTTACCCATTTTGTCGAACTTCAATTCTTTACAAAACCGTTTTTCTGAAAATGGAACTTTCCCAAAATGGAAGCTTTCTTTTAATGGAAACTTCCCAAAATGGAAAGTTTCCCAAATTGGTAGGTTTCCAAAAATGGAAAGTTTCATAAATGGAAAAGATTTCAATTACGGTTAGTTTCCGTTTTATTACGTTTTCTTATACGTAATTTCTGATTTACGGCCATAAACTCGATTAAACGAAAACAACACATCCTAAATGGATTCGAAGGTTACCTCCTCGGTATTTCTGCCAGATTCACTGACTCGTCGGAGCAGTCATCGAATTCTGGCAACTTGCCGGAATCTCCTGCCGGATTTCGGTCAATTTATCGAAATTTTGCCAGAGTTTCTCTGTTTTCTTCGTTTCCAAGTTATCGGCATGAAACAATCCAAACAGAAACATATTATCATCCTAACAACAGTAACAAATCTAACTCTCTGCCTAGGGCTACCTCTGCACCCAGCAAAGTGTCACAGTGACTTTCTCAGTCCTTCATCCATTCTTCTCCCTTCCTCGTTAACTCCAGAACCTCAGCAACATCATAAAAACATAAATAAGCTCAAAAACTCAATAATTTGTCGAAGAACACCAAAACACCAGAAAAGACACCACTGCAGCAATTTCAAGTTAAAAGGGAGAGAAGCTTACCAGACGCTAGAGGTGACGAACAAGGTCACTAGAAGCTCAAGAAACTCGCTTGAACTCGGGAACTGGCCCTCCGACGAGTCGCCGTTGAAAACCTAGAAAACAATGAAAATGAGAATTTTGAATCAAGGACATGAAAAGGAAGAAGAAGAAGAAGAAGAAGAAGGGAGCACAACTATACCAGTCACGCGTCCTAACGCCGCCTGGTTTGCCGGAATTACGCCGTTGACCGCCGTGCTAGTGGAGCTCGATCTCTCTTCTCGGTGGACATCTGGAGGTTTTGATGATAGTGTTGGTTAGATAGAGGGGAATGTTTTAAGGGTGATGCGTTGTCGATCGGTGGCTGGAGGAGGCGGAGCACCGCTGTAGAGCTCGTCAGAGACGAGAGCTCGGGTTGACCGAGTTAGGAAGCTTTGATCGAGTCAAACCTCCATTCTATATTTATAGAGAATTAGACGACTGAGATTCAATCTGGAAAAGAACCAACGGTCCAGATTTAATGAAGGGTAAAAAGTAAATAGTTAAATGGTTAAAGCTATTTACCAGAATGGTAATTAAAAATTATCAGAAACTTCGTAAATTCGTAGAAAATAAACAGAAGCTCCGAAAAATATTCTGAAAATAATGGGAGACTCGTGTCGACACGTACTACATCACCGAGTCCTTAAATGAGGAATTTGAAGAACTTAGAAAAACTCAAAAATGAACGTGGTCGTTCACTCGCGAAGTTATTTGTCATTAACCATGGTAAAAACGTGTGGCGTCTCACAATCAATGCTGAGCCAGGCTTGTACCTTTTCTTCACACTCCAATCAGGACTGATTTCGCAATGTTCTAAACAACGTTATGCGCTAGTCGGACGGACAACTGTCTATAGGATTAATCGGGGAATGAATCAGTTTTAGGCAGAGATTAATCGGTTTTATGACAGAGATTAATCAATTTTAATCAAAACAGTGTAGCACCGTCTAACGCTAGACGGGGATTAATCAGCTCTAAACAGAGATTTTTAGAACATTGTTTCACACTCCCATAACTCTCGAAAATGTGGCATGACATGTATAAGAAAATATTTGATTTGAAACCATGAACACATTAAATATCATGAAACTACTGACAATAAATTTTCACAAACAAAAAAAAATCACTTATTGTGGAAAAAGATATACGATATCTTTCATTGCTACATAATAAATGAATTAGACGTTTATCATACCATGAGAATGAAAGGAGGGTCAAAGTTATATATCAATACGATGATGATAGTTACAACGAAAATCCTCTACGACGACTCAATTCCAAACTATATATGGAAGTGAAAAAATTGGCTAGCAAACCTTTCAGGCTTTCAACAACTTTGAGAAGGAAGACGATGGATCAGCCAGAAAATTAGGCTGGCGCCTCACATGGATGAAAGACATTAGCAGCATTAAGCAGACGAGCTAACAATAAAGATAATAGCTCATGATATCTAAAATGTGACCAACAAAGAATTGGTTATTTGTTATTCTTCGCATGATCCATACCCTTATTTGAAAAATCTCTTTACCCTTTGTCTTTCTCTGGCTACTTCTATATTCTCAGTTATCTGTCCCACAGGATCATGAACTGACAACTCACACAGCCTAAGCACACTGGAAAACCCTTCATGATAAACTTACAAAAAACCTCTTCTGCATTTTCACATTTTCTTGTCCACCCGTAAACCCATCATTCTTCATCTCATTTTTCTATACAAAAGCGTCAGCTCCCCATAATCTCTTACCTCACCAAGTCCCAACTAAACCATAAAAAAAACTCTCCTCCCTCTTCCTCCCTCACCCTCCTTATATATAATCCCAAAACCTCAAACCAAAGATGTCTGCTTTCATGATGAGCCTCACTCCAGGCTTACCCTCCTCTTCTTCCCCACAGTCACAACAAACAGTCACTTCTACACCATCACCGCCGACGTCACTTCCCGTCCGTACCATCCCGGGGGCGTACGGATGGCCGTTGCTGGGTCCCATCTCCGACAGGCTGGACTACTTCTGGTTCCAGGGACCGGAGACGTTCTTTAAGAAGAGAACTGAGAAGTACAAGAGTACGGTGTTCCGTACCAATGTCCCTCCGACTTTCCCGCTTTTTTGGGGCGTGAACCCCAACGTGGTGGCCGTGCTGGACTGCAAGTCGTTCTCGCACCTCTTCGACATGGAACTCGTCGAGAAGAAAAACTGTCTCGTCGGAGACTTCATGCCTAGTGTTAAGTTCACCGGTGACCTCAGGACCTGTGCTTACCTTGATACCTCTGAACCCCAACACGGCCAGGTACATGGATTTCTACCCTAAATTCATGTTTTTGCATTTGAACACGTACTTAGATTTCATTCATTTACCGAAATAATCCCAGAAGTAAATCATATTTCCGAGCATAGTGATAGTAATATGGATGAGTTAGAGGGTCATTGTTGTACTAATCTTGTTTGAACGGTTCTTAATTGATTGGAATTATACGAAGGAAGATCAGTGTAAAAGGGGAAGACTGGTATGAGAATTGTGATTTGGTGTGAAACTACAGAGGGGAAGCCGGAAGCATCCAAGTTTTATTGTAAGAATCTGAGTTTCACCGGACCCTTTTTAGATAGGGACCATGCCATTAGTCCATATATGTCCATTACAGTTGTTGATGGTCCTGGCCTTGACAAATCCGAAAGGAAAAAACTTAGGTGACGTCACTCATGGCCGACAAACACCGATAAAACTGTACTTATCAATAATAAATATAAACAAATATACTAAATAACTAAAGCTTTTTATGTTATGTCCTCAAAACACTACGAAATATATGGTTTCAAGCTTTTTTAGCGATGAGCAGAGGGTTCTTGAGCCTTTCAACACAACTGGAGAATTCCAGCAGTGGAACCCGACCAGGAATCCAAGGTCCCTACCTGGAAATTCGAATACTATCGGAATCCTACGGTGATTCCTAACACCTCCGTCGTTCATCGACTATCCGATCCCCAATCCAGATCTATTTTCTATCTCTCAAATGATATAGGTATTTTCCAATGAAAACTTCTTCAGCACAGCGCTTTACTTACCATTGAAAAAAAACAGCCTTTTACTTACCCATCGTAGAGGGAGATTTCCACAAAGTCACACACCACACGCGCTAACCGGGATAACGGAGCCTCACAGGAAACTGATCCACACGTGCCAATCACTGCTTGACACCTGCTCCATGTCATGATGTACTGCGTACATTCCAGAACGCACCTTGTTGGAATAGAGAACGGTTCATTATACACCAGTAGAAAAACGTCCATAAGCGATGGAAGTAAACCGTCCTTTAAGATTGATTTTTCGTCGCTTAAGCACTTAATCGACGGAAGGTTCATCGCTTAAGACCCGTCGCTTAAGCCTTAAGCGACGGAAATCCATAATTCGTCGCTACATCCATGTACCTAAGTGACGAAATGTGTTTGCCGCACAAGAGCTATTGCGACAAAACGAATACACTTAAAGCGACCAAGTGTTCCGTCGTTAAAGTGTGTAGATTTTTTTTAAAAAAAATTGGCGGCCAAATCCAACCAAATGGAAAAACTAATCCAAATCCGGCCAAATGGAAGAATCCATCCTAATCCGGACAAATATGTTGGTCTACTATTTTTTCTTCATCATCAACACCACCCTAACCCATCTTCGTCGGAGTCATAATCAAATCCGGAGTCGCTAGCCTCGCCGGGAAACTCACTGCCTAAACCAAGAATTTTCAAAACATCACCGATTGGAGAAATTAATTACATAGGCTTTTAGAACTCGTCAAGGAGATTAAGAATCTTACCACACGCAGAGGAAACGGTGGCTGGAAACCGGAGAAATCTCGTCGGAAAGTTTTGAGGCCAAATCGAGCTTTTGCAAAAACTTTAACACATGTGTGTGTTGAGACCACAAAGATGACGGGCTTGACGAGAGGAATACAAAGGTGTCAGCCATGCATGCGCGCAGCCGTGGCCGGAAGGCGGAGATACGAAGGCCTCAATTCGGAGGAGGGAGGAGGCGGAGCTATGGCGGCGACGGTTCCGGTACGGAGAGGAGGTGAGGGCCGAGGAAGAGCTGGAGGGTGATAGTGAGAGCCGAGGAAGGAGGAGAGGCTGATGGTGTTCGGGTGAGGAGAGGGGATTGGTTTTCGGGTAATATGTAATGAACCCAGAAAAATTTGAACGCATGACTTAAGCGACGAAAATGATTTTTCTGTCGCCTAAGAGTTTCAAGTTAAATTTTCAATTCCAATTTTGAGCGGGATTTTGAAATTTTAAAATTTTAAACGGGACTTAATTAAGAGACGGAAATGTTTTTCCGTCGCCTAAGAGTTTCAACTTAAATTTTCGATTCAAATTTTGAGTGGGGTTTTGAAATTTTGAGCGAGACTTAAGCGACGGAAAATATATTTATGTTGCTTAAGTTGTGACTTATTAAGTGACGAACCTGATTTTCCGTCGCCTAAGAGTTTCAACTTAAGCGACGAATCATTGTGCTCGTCGCTTTAGTGAGCACTTAAGTGACGAAAATTCTTATTCGTCTCTTAAGTGGTCACTTAGACGACGAATTTATTTTCCATCGTATAAGTGCTATTTAAAGCGACAGAATCTCTTTTGACTTGAAAGTTTCGTTCGCTTAAGGGATTTATTCTAGTAGTGATAGTTGGTGTTTGGAAAATCTTATCTTTAGTTTCTAATGTTGGAAAGTCTTATCAAATCATTCAGTTAGGAACTTATGATGGATTGCACTCATTGTGTAGGGTAGAGTTGAGAGCTAGATTGAACTGAAAGATCAAGTTTTACTGATGGTGCAACTAAAATGCCATCTTAACCTTTTTTTCTTCACAGATCAAGAACTTCGCCATGGATATCTTGAAACAAAGCTCCAAGGTATGGGTAACGGAGCTCACTGCCAACCTTTCCACACTGTGGGACACGATAGATGCAGATGTCACCAAGGATGGAAGCGCTAGCTATTTTATCCCACTCCAGAAGTGCATGTTCAAGTTCCTCACAAAATGCTTAGTTGGAGCTGACGTTTCAAACTCGCCCAAAATAGCCGAGTCTGGCTATGCTATGCTCGACCGCTGGCTCGCTCTCCAGCTCCTCCCCACTGTGAAGATCGGTGTGCTTCAGCCTCTGGAGGAGATTTTCCTTCATTCCTTTGCATACCCCTCTTTTCTTGTGAGTGGAGACTACAACAAGCTTTACAAGTTCGTAGAAGAACATGGTAAGTTGAAGTTATCTGAACACACTCATTGTTTCTCTCTAGTGTTGTTAGATACTACTAGTAGGGGCAGCATTAGTTGAAAGTTGAAACAACCAATCACTCATCTTTTGTGGTATGTTTTGCAGGTAAAGAAGTAGTAAACAGAGGTCAAACCGAGTTCGGATTAAGTAAAGAAGAAGTCATTCACAACCTTCTGTTTGTGCTTGGCTTCAACGCATTTGGTGGGTTCTCAGTGTTCTTTCCGAGTTTAGTAAATGCAATCGCCAGTGACACCACTGGTCTACAACAAAGATTAGTCAAAGAAGTCAGGGAAAACGCTGGTTCGACTCTGAGTTTTGAATGTGTGAAAGACCTGCCACTGGTTCAGTCTGTGGTGTTTGAAACACTCCGGCTCAACCCCCCAGTTCCTCTCCAGTTCGCCAGGGCCAGAAAGGACTTCCAACTCAGCTCGCACGACTCGGCATTTGACATCAAGAAGGGAGAGTTGCTTTGTGGATATCAATCACAGGTCATGAGGGACGAGAACATGTTTGATGATCCGGAGACTTTTAAACCGGACCGGTTCCTGGAGAACAAAGAGCTGCAAAACTATCTGTACTGGTCTAATGGACCGCAAACCGGTACACCAAGCGCCTCAAACAAACAGTGCGCCGGCAAGGACATAGTGACACTCACTGCTTGTTTGTTTGTTGCTCATGTATTTCAAAGATATGACTCGATCACTGGAACTTCTTCCTCGATCAAAGCCGTTGAGAAAGCCAAGCAGAAAGCAGTGTGATCAGTCCCTTCATATAATAAGAGTGATTCGTTTGTGTTTGTAAATTTTTTGAGTCTGACTAGGGGTTGTAGTCAATTCAAGAGGGATAGGTACTTGAGGGTGTGCCCAGACTCGGGCCCAAGAACTTGAGAATGTACGAGTAGCGAGTTGCATGATGCACGTGAATTTAGAACAATATTCATCCTTTGAATTTATATTAAAATTGGATATCAGCCAAGTTTTCTGACCTTTTAATTGTAAACGGTAATAAATAACTCGATTTGATTTATATAATTGATCAGATTCTTGCATATTATGCGCCACTTGTAAGGTGAAGCAGGGGAGGGAAGTAGCATGTTGAAGACGATGTGTTCAATAAATCAGCGGAGTGGTCTCTACACAGTCTGGACATTTCCTTGCATCTGACCTGTAGACTTCCATCCTTTCTGACGGGCCCTAAGCTCCCACATTGCTGTCATTTTCTTTTGAGCCTCTAATGTTGCTTCAGCTTTCTCTCTTGCTTCTTCACATGTTTCCATCCCTGAACTGCACTTGTCAGCTTCCTTTTGATACTGGGATGCAATCTTCTTAGCCTCCAGTAGAGTAATATCAGCCTTTTGCTGATTCTCCAAAGCTTGAGCTTCCCGAAGGTTCAACTCCTCAGTCAAAAGATCAACAAAGTTCTTCTCGGTATCCTCATTCACCTCCGGATCACGCTTTGCACAGTCTGAATATAACAATTGAATAAAATCTTAAACCTTCAATTGAGAAGAATTGAAATTTGCCAAACAATTTCACTCTCCTAGTGAATGCAATGGCTAATCCGCAATAAGAAACTAACCTGCAAACGAAATGTTGCTGAGTCCTGCAGAAACAAACATGAACCAAAACCAAGATCAGAACGAGGAAATTTACCGATGGGGATGGAGAGGAGAGGCTGAGAAGAGCAGTCGCAGGTGCAAGGAGGGCAGGAATAGGAGGAGTGAGAGACGGCGGCCAAGCCCTCCATCAAGTGCCAGTAGATCGGCGGGCCAAGAATGTAGCCGGCTATGGAGAGGCCCACTATCACCAGCCCCGCTTTTCCCACCGCCGGGCTCATCGCCGCCATCGTGTCTTCCGAGTGAGATTGAGGAGCCGGCGACGTCGATTCAGTGTGGGAAGAAGGAGGTGAGAGACGTGAGTGAGACTTTGAACAACTGCCAGTTGGTTAAAGATGCACTATTATATATCACGCGGTTTTGACATTTTAGTGCCAAAATGATCAACTCTTTTCTTCATTTCCTACACAACAAAATTAGGATGCAAATAAAGGATTGTAAAATGAAGAAGATCAATACATATTGAAACAATCTTTGGTTCAAAACTCGATTGAAAAATTATTTGTAACGATAAACGTTAATATGTAACGTAGCTAGATTTAAATAAGATAAAAGAATTAAAGTTAAGTGGACATTAGACAGTGTCGCAGAACGCATGAGAGTTTCTGTTAATTGATAGCTTAGTTTGTATATTTCTCGCAGAAGCGCAGACTAAATACCTTCTCGGTTCATGTATTTCTCGATTTATGTATATGAATTTCTCGGTTTATGTATATGAATTTCTCATTCTTTTGAGGAATCCTCTTCTTGAACGGATTCTACGCATTGAGATGCACTTGCACTACTAATGTGTAAATCCTCAAATCATCGTATAAGAAGATTGAATGAAGACTAGAGATCATAAGTTTCTTCATTTCATTTTCATTTTTGTACCTATCAATTAAACGCCCATAATAAAAGTATTTCTTCTTTGACCTCGGGTTCTCACCTCATGAGTTTGAAACATTTAAGACTATTTGTTTAGGTTTCCATTTTATTAACAATATTAAGATATATAAACGTAGTACGATGTGGCCGAATCAAAAATATATCATATTCATTTGCTCGATTCACTTGCACCGCCATGATGCGTAGAAGAATTTTGAGGAATTTTGAAAGCTAATCATTTTTTGGTCATCAAGATGATTTTTAACCTTTTTTATTCATTTGGTTGAAAACTAACCATATGATAGTATTGAAAGTCTTTAATACCCTTTATAGCCAATAACCATTTTGAAAACATTGTTCTATTCTTCTAAAAAAACGTGAAAAATATGAAATTCTTATTCAATTGTCGGTCTATCACGACGACTGAGCTTCTTGAGTATTTAATGTATGGGATTTGATTTCCTACATCCAATTAAGGAGCAGATAGGTATCATATATTCATATTCATGTGTAACACAAACAGGAACATATAGGATTCTTTATTTGAAGTCTTATTAACTTCTAGCTAACTCTAAACTGATTTTGAAATATACAATGGAAAAAATGTTCTCTCTGCCCTCTCTCCCGAGAGGTTTCTTGGCGATGGCCAGATGTGACTGGTGGTGGCTCTGTACTTGCGATTGAGAGTGAGATATCTTCCTCTTCTCTCTCTCTCGTCAAATCTGTGAGGGTGATCGATGGTCCTCCTTATATGCAAGCTTTGACGTTTCTTCTGATGGGAAACTAATGGCGGCATTGATGCTCACTAGGTGAACCGCAATCGAGGTTGTCTTGGTTGGGCGATGGGCTCCAGGGATGTACCGCCGGGTGGTGGTGGAATGCTTGATGGTGAGTGGAAGTGGTTATTTCCAGTTGATCTCAAGGGGAGGGTAGTCGAGGTGTGGGAGCCTTGTGCTGTGGTGAATGATGGTGCATGGAAACCCGAATATTCCTTTCTTCATCCTCCTGTCGTCGATGTGAGTGAAGGTATGGTGCTGGGAGGGCAGTCTGCTGATGGAGGTTCGTTTGGTGGTTGTGGTGCCGGTGACGGTGTAGTCTAGGATAGCGACGTTGGTATCTCTAGTGTCAATGACGTCAGTGGTGAGATGGTGGTGGCTAGGGCAACATCTTTGGTTCATATGGATTTTGGGCTCGTTTGGGCCGGTTTTGGATCAGCTAGGGTTTTTATGTGGAATGTCTTGGTGGATGCAGCTCGGTTTGGGCCCTAGTTGAACTTTCCTAGTTCACATGTAAAATAAAAGATGTTTAACTGCTACAAGGTAAGTGTATTTGAGATCTCTTAGTTTATGTTTTATCTAGTATATGTTTCATAGCTTATGTTGTATCTAGTATAGGACTTACGATTTTACAAACAATGTTTTCTGTCAATACTGCTTGTTCTGGATTCAATTATATGACCTTTGATAAAAAAGGTATCATATTCATATTGTTCAGATTTTGTGAATGGTGCACGAGGATAATATATCAACAATGTTTCCATTTCAAAATTTCAATAAAAGCTTTGGCCAAAAAAAGGAGTATGTGCAACAACTTCAGCAAACCAATTCGGAAAATTATGGAGGAAGGAACCAATTTTTGAAAAGAAAAAAATAGAACAGACCAAGATGTTATGCTTTGTATACCTTGATTGTGATCATCGGCTCTTATAATTAATTGGAGTAGAAGTTCAGACTTGTTGGAAACTCAATTGTAAATTTACCGGGATGAGATAGACGACGAAATAAAAAATAGAATTTTTTTCATGGATTGGAAAAAATTAATCTCTTAAATAGATCATGTAGTTTCATGAATGTGCATCACATTCTTTCACTAAGGATGGCAGCGCTGCTTGCCATCCAGATTCGATGGATATCCATGTTGTATCTATCTTATCTGCTGAGTTTTTCTTGTGCACATTCAAATGTGGTTGTTTCAGTTTTTAAGTATTTGAATTTCAAATTCCTTTTGAGCACAACATTTGGTTATTCGTACTTAAGCTCCAAGTCAGTCTAGAGAGGTGTGGCAAGCCAACTCATGACCATATGACTTGAGCTTTTGAGACCAGCTAGGTTTTGTGATACACAAACCAAGTCAGCAGTTGGCCCATGTGATGTACCACCCAAGCTATTAGTCGACCTATGTGGCCGTCCAAGCTACATGGCAGTCGACCCTTGTGTTCTATTATACAAAGTGGTTAATTTTGTAGTATTTTGCTTGTCTAAAGCTAATCTAGTTTTTTCAAAACCTTTTGTCCTTTTCTTTTGGCTCTTCTTTTTTGGGAAGATTTTTTAGCCGTTGTCACTTGACTGGATAGATCCCCATGATCCTACATGTCCTGGTTTTCCAGACAAGTGCTTAGAGTCAAAAAGAACATTTGCTGATGTGGCTGGCGTGCTTACTTCCCCATCGCAGTGCACTTGGCCTATAAATCTCTTTGCTCTTTGGTTGCCATAGTGTTGAAAAGTGTCATTGTTATTTTCTCCACTTTAAATCTAGCTTTTTGATAACTGCTCATTTATCTCTAAGTTTTCCTTGTGACTGTAAATCTTAGAGCTGAGCATCAAAACCCTTTCGAACTCATTTCATTGTGCATTTCATACCTTTGAGGCCGGTCTCGGTGATGCAACAACCTGAAGAAACTGTCTTCGATAATTGCTAAAGAAGTTAGCTGAATTCTGTTTAGAAGCTTAAAATAGTGTTATGTGTAAAACACTTGAGTGACAAGAGAGCAAGTATGGGTAGGCAGTATGACTAAGCATTGTGTCATCCTCTGAGTTGTGAGTCTTGTAAGAAGTGTGTTTAACATAATGAATAAGTTTACCCTCATAAGAAAGGAGCCATAATATGGTACGACCATTGGATGCTGAAGTACTCAAATGGAAACTTCTTTGGGAAAATCAGTAACACAGACAAGTGTAGCAAAAAGAGGGTTAGATATTGCATATATATAGTCACAAAAATCCAATTTATAATTAATCAATAATCATAAATAATGAAATGATGAATATAAAAATAATTATTATGAACAACATTAGTTAACACACTTGATTCAAGAAGAAATGGAACTTGTGAAAGCTGAATCACGTGTCTTGAAACACTTAGTACGCAGAACACCAAAACGTGTTATGACTCCAAGCTCAAACGAAGGATACGAGGAAAATGATGAAGTCGAGTCGTGTGTTTCACACACTTTCCCTAAGACAGATTATGCCTCCTCTACCGGTGTAAAAGGCTTGATGACACTTGTCTCTCAGGATACAACGACTACTAGTGCTTTAGAGCTGCACTGCTGCCAAGAACACCCGACGAACTTGTAGTACCTTCAATCTATCACCAGATTGCTAAAACTAGAGAGAGAATAACTCTTGAGAGAAGGAGATGATTATCGAAAAAGTGTTTCGAATGATGATGTTTTCGATTGTATTTAGAACAAAGGAAGTGTCACCTATTTATACATGGGGAAACCATCCACTACTTAAATTGTCATGAATTATGGTTGATATGTTACAACCATATTAATTCTAACCTTTGACATTCTATAGCCACAACTTTTCACATAAACGTGTGGTTACAACATTTCACATAAATATGTGGTTACAACCTTTCACATTAGTGAGATTACATCCTTACACATTATGTGAGGTTTTAGCTCATAGAATTTAATTAGTCAATAGACTATATAAAATCTATAACACATGGTTTCAAGTAATTATTCATCTTTGAGTGACTATTTCTTATTCACCCTATAACTCATTTAAATTGGTTAAATAAAATGGTTGTTTTCATCATTTTCCAACAAGTGCTATATGTGGAACACCAAGAGCGTAGCAAATCCCACAACATTCAATAAGAATGTCAAGAAATTGTTGAGTGGTTTATCAACTAAAGCCTCTTCTAACCGGAAGCTTTATAGTACCGATGAGCTGCAGCTCGGTAAGTCGAACAAGTTATATGGTTTAGTTCAGTGCACGAGAGACCTCTCTCGCGTGGAATGTAAGAAGTGTCTTGATGCTGCAATAACAGAACTTCCGAAATGCTGTGATGCGAAACGAGGTGGGCGCGTAGTAGGTGCGAGCTGTAACTTTCGATATGAACTTTCCCCCTTCGTTTAGTTAGTTGATTCAGTTGCTTGGATCATCTATATGTATAATAAATCTGATCTATCTACTGATCAGTGTATGATATTGTGCGTACAATAAATAAATCAAGTGACTTCTGCATGGTTAATTACTTCCTGCTGTTTCTTAACTTCGTATATAGTCTTGATTCTACGATACAAAAGTACAATAGAAATTGTTGAAAATTGGCAAATTGTCCTGAATTCAGAGTTGATTCTAATCACATTGGCAATGAGAATTTTCCACAGGAGAGCATGAACAGCATAGCTAACCCGCCCGACTTGAGTATAGTGGACATTGGAATCCCATATTTGCCCTTCTGAAACAGCCCTCTCAAAAAGGGCCACAAGCAAATCACCACCCACACACTGCACACTATCTCCCCAATACCTGTGGATACTCGTGGAGCAGCTGATGGCAATACTAATCTCACTCCCAAGAAACTTATAGCCAACGCTATTAAGTGCACAAACAACAGGGTCGTGGGTGGTATAAATATTGGAGACTCATCGAAGTTGAACTTACCAGCATTAGCATTGGCATTATGATCATCATCACTAGAAGAGGAGCATTCATCCTTTTGTGTCACTTCAAATACCACCTCAGAAATCCCAACAAGCTTGAGTACCACACTTATGGTCCCAAATAGCAACGAAGTCGTCGACAACACTGTGCTTCGCGTCCCCATTCTTTCATAATTCCACCATGAAGTGATTGATAGACCAGATTCAAGGCAAAAATACAGATTGTATAAGTTGTTAGCGAGAAATAGTGCCGCAAACATTAGGAGAGTCGGTTCTCCTATCTGCATCAGGAATGAATCAACATTGCATGTTGAATTAGTTTCAGTTCTCATTCTTTGGAACTGGCCGGGTTATATAAAATGTTTCATATCGGATTCTGAATCCTTGGTATTAGTAAACACAGATCTTAAGAAGAATGAATGGATCGTTACCTTGGGAAGGAAATGGGAGTTGGTCGTGATACAGTAGGCTGGCAAGAGAGAATAGCATAAAGCAGGAATAGAGTGTAAGCCCCATATTAGGATCCAGATGTAAGCCAGACACATCCTAAATTCGAGCTTGGCATTGAGGGTGGCAAATATAGGACTGTTTTTGCTGAACAAAATTTCTAGGAGTCCTGTGATCCACCTCTTCCTCTGGCTTAGCATAACTGGCACACTTGTAGGTGCAGCCCCAACAAAGCCTGGTGGATCAGGCATACATAAGATGGATTTCCATCCCCTTGCATGGATCTTCATACCTGTTAGAAGGTCTTCCGTTATAGACCCATAAATCCAGCCTACCTGAAGCAAATGAGGCAAAGTATGTCAAAACAACACTCACTAAATTGTTTACTAAATTTACCTAAAACATTGGGAGATCATGCTCTAAGTTCGAATAATATTTGTCACTTCTGGGGTATTATATATGGTCCCATTCCAATTCTTATATATTTCTTAACATATAAAATATATGAGAATAAGGCTGACCAAATATCATAATCGATCTGACTTTATTTTAAATTCTGTTCAATTTTCTGGGGGAAGAACACATCATAGTTTATCGAACCTGTTTCCCCCAGGATGTATTACGCTCATACCCACAGCTAGCAACTTTACATGCCTCTTCAACAGCACTGGATAGGTCTCTTCGATGATCAACTTTCTCTGCTAAAATATTTGTTGCTGAGCTGACGAGCTCCATGGAATTTCCAAACCGGTCTTTCAGTGCCTTAAAGTCCAAATTTTCTAGTAAATGATGATCATGAACAGAGTGAAGAGTTTTAATATATATATCAGCAGATCATACTGTGAACAGAAAGTTCTAAATCCACTACTTACCTTGATTAATATCACCGATACTATCTTTTAGTGATAAACCATAGATAACTTTACGTCTGTGAAAACATCCAGTTCCTGCATACAGTGGTCCTTGAATCCCAGCAAGCCCTGGCCAAAAAGTCTGCAAACATTTTCTTTAGTGTGCATTGAACCAATTACTTATTAACTTTAGACAAATTTCACTAATAGCTAAATACTGATCATGTCATACGCACTTTTAAAGTCATGCTCATCATGGAGTTTCCAAAGGGGTCATCTTTCAAATAGTCATAGCAGATTTGGGGACACTGAACGAAAGCACCTTGTTTTTCATGCTTGAAACCCAGCAACAAGCACATTGCGTGAAGAACAATCTTCGAATTGCTGGCATACATATCGCAGTCCACGTTCAACATAAATGGAGCATTTGTCATCACTCCAGAGACCCTAGTCTGTAAACACAAAAAATAATAGAGTCAAGTGAATTAGTTATAGATAAACAGATTCTTAGTCACTAAACAAAATGTTTTAGCTAGTTGTATGATATGAAGATCTTTATGTAGAATCTGTACCAAAACATTCATGGCGCCAGCTTTGTAGTGATGCGGGTGATTCGGACGCTTCTCTCGGGCTACATAAACTAAATGTGGTATTCCATCTGAAAGTCTCTGTTTGTTCTCCCATATTACCTGTATAATATTGTCTCCTCAAAATTATCATTTCATAAAAATCCTCTGAGTTATCCCAATTAGCTAGATTAATTGCTACCTTGATCACTGTAGGGTGGTTATTAGTCTGTTTGTGAGCAAATGTTGCATAGTCTCCAGAAATGTCTAGGGGTACCGAATGGTCGACTGCGCCTTCTATCTTTTGGCAGAGATTTTCATACTCATCCTGCAAAATAAAGATGACGACAATATGGTTTTGTACGTACCCCTTATCTTCTGAAACAAAATTTTAGCCTCTTCTGTCTAGCTAAGATATGGATTAAAACAGGATAGGGCCAAACATCACCTTCACTTTGGTCCATTCTAGAAGGAATTCACGCGGACTATGGCTAGGCAATGTGGACTCGCCAGCAGAGAAGTATCTGGAAGGTGCCCTAACTTGAATGTCATGCTTTCTGCAGAAGGGAACCCAAATCCTAGCAAATTTTGAGGCTTCAATGAGAGAAAAGAGGGTGAGGGGGGAACACCCGTCATCGGATACGTAGCAAGCTAGCTTGTGAGCAGGGTAATCTACTGCCAGCAAAGACAGGACAGTGTTCACCGTGACCATAGGCGGCTCTAGCTCTTGATCTGCCGTTGATACAAACATGTCCACCGCAGGAAGCTCCGGCACTCTATTGGACAATGAAATCTGTTACTAACTTGGTATATCATTTCGTGTGTACTCTACTACTCTAACTTCATTTCAGACTTGGAAGCACAATATCAACACAAAAAACATATGATTATGGTATGGTCTAAAGGTGACATACTGTTGCAAGAGATTGTTGGGGTATGTTTTGTAATCCATGGGAGTCCATGTGAGTATGAGGTTGAGAACCCAATTGAAGGCAAACCAAGACTCGCACAGGAAGGCGAGAAGCAATGGAATGCCATGGTCTGTGAGAGAGAAGAGGCGATAAGTAAGAACACAGGTGAAGAGGAATGAAATTGAAATTTCTAGGCCTCTTCGAAGTGTAGGAACTTTGACACTGGTTCTTTCACACAGAGGAAGAGATAGAGAATCTGACATTATTGGACAAGGAAAGATAGAGATATGAGATATGGAAGCCGGTCCCTTGTGATTTATGAAGGGACTCTTATTTGCAAGAAAAAAGGCTCAACCTCAATCAGTTTCTTACCATTATCACACCACCAACTAAAGCAAAGATCATATACTGAAAATACCCAAGGTATGCTGCTGTACGTTCTTACAAAAGAAGTAATCATCCTCATTTTACATGCTTTGAGTGACACAACTGCCACATTGGACATCCACTTGGAATGTATATAAGAAGTAATGAACCTCATTTTACATTCTTTTAGTAACACAATGGTCATATTGGGCATCCACTTGATATGTATATTATTGCAAGAATGATTTGAGTCTCTCATTGGTGAAGTTCCAATTGCAACTACCCTGACTAATTACATCACCCACCCCTTTGTTAACTTCGTGAACTGCTGAACTCCTTGCATGACTTGCTCAATTATTTATTTATTTACCACATCAACAGAAGCTTTTCTCTGAATTAATAATCTCATATGTCTCAGAGGGATACAATCAAGCATACACAAATTATAAACATCTAATATGCCTTAGCCCTGACCGCTGGCGGCAGGTGGCTGAAAACCCGAAAGCCATTGCCAGCACGATCGATAGCACAAAGTGTAGAAGAGTAGTGCTATTACAAGCTACCATCCTAATATTTGCACAGGGTGTAGAAGAATAGAACAAGACCAGCAGACTTGAATATGGTAGACAGAGGAATCCCATACTTTCCTGATCCAAACAGACCCTTCAAAAATGGCCATAAGCATACCACCAACAAAAAACTGTACATGGTCTCCAAAGAGCCGGATCCCGCCCCATCACGCGCTGGTGGCTGAAGCCCCAACAAAGCGGTGGCCAGTGCTGTTAATTGCAGAAGCAAAACTGTTGTGGGAGGTATGAAGATTGAGGACTGGTCAAAGGTGAATTTTCCAGCTTCAGTATTTTCAGTGCCTTCATCACTTGAAGTAGATTGGTCCTTTCGTGTTACTTCAAAGACTGTCTCTGATATTCCCAAAAGTTTAAGTATGACATCAACGACTCCAAATAAGCATGCACTCATGGCTGTTATTCTTCCCATTCTTTGGTTATTCCACCATGCTCGGATTGATAGACCAGTTCTAAGGTACTCTGATAAAGAGTACATAGAGTACATCGCAAAAACAGCTAAAGGTATATAGTAAGCTGGTTCTTGTTCCTGCATTTATAACAAATATTTGGCTGTCAGAAAGTAAAAAGCACATATATTGTTATGTGAAAGCCATAAAAGAACCTGCAGTACTATTACAAGCTCCAATATCTACAAAAGGTGCAGAAGTAGCATAACAAACAGACTTCAATAAGGAATCTCATATTTGCCACAACCAAATAAGCCTTTAAGAACTGGCCAGAGAGTCCCTGGCTAGTGGCTGAGCACCCCATGAAGCGATTGCCAGCATTAGCACAAGGTGTATAAGAGTAGTGGTACTAGCTGCAAGCTAACCATCCTAATATCTGCACAAGGTGTAGAAGACTAGTGCAAGACCAGCAGACTTGGTTATGGTAGACAGGAATTCCATAGTTCCCTGATCGAAACAGACCTTTCAGAAATGGCCAAAAGCATAACACACCAACAAAACACTGCACATGGTCTCCAAAGAACCTGATCCCACCCCACCACAGGCTGGTGGTTGAAGCCCCAACAAAGCGGTGACCGGTGCTGCTAATTGCACAAGCAACATTGCTGCGGGAGGTATGAAAACTGGGGACTGATCAAAGGTGAACTTTCCAGCTTCCGTGCCTTCATCACTCGAATTAGACTGGTCTTTGCGTGTTACTTTAAAGACAGTCTTGGATATGCCCAAGAGTCTGAGTATGACACCAAGAAATCCAAAAAGCCATGCACTCATTGAGAATATTCTTCCCATTCATAGGTTATTCCACCATGCTCAGATTGATTGACCGGTTCTACGGAACTCGTATGAAGTGTATGTAGTGTAGATCAGAAGCACAGTTACAAGTATATAAGAAGCTGGTCCTTGGCCCTGCATGTGTAACACATTTTGAGCTGTCAAAGGAGTAAAAAGCCTTGTCCAAAAAAATATATAGAAAGCAATTGTTATTGTCGTCTGCATAGAGCCGCCAGTAGAACTTGTATGTGCTAATCTGAGCTGAATAAGAAGCTACTCGCTACAGCGGCTACAGATCATTATTCCATATACACTATAGGATCTCAAATTTAGCTTAGTTTGCTTAAAAAAATCTCACCTTGGGCAAAAAGTGAGTTGGTGATGATACTATAGGCTGGCAGAGCAGCTAACATAGCTCGATAACTGAGCGTAGCCCCCACGAAAGGATTGTGAAGTAGCCCAAGCACTGCCTGAACTGGAGGTTTGCACAGAGAACACCAAATAAGGGGCAGTTTTTGCTGAAGAGGATTTCAAGTAGGCTGGTGGCCCACCTTTTTTGTTGGGTCATTGAAGCAGACCCACCTGTAGGCGGGAGCATAAACAATGGATCTCCAACCTTTGTTATGAATTGATAGGCCAGTCAGGATATCTTCAGTTGTGGATCCATACATGCATCCTACCTAAATAAGAACGAAATTGGATGCAATATTTCACAGTAAGAGGGAATTCTTTTGAAAAGATTGCTAATAGGGCAACATTTGACATAACCATAAGAAATTAGTTGTTTATTTTCATATTCTAATTCAAATTCTGACATATATGGATGCAGTAGTAGTTTGAACCTTGAACTTTAACTTTTAAATAATTTTTTTTAATTGAACTAAATTCCTACATTTATAGTCTATCCAATTTGACCATTTATGTGAAATTGTGATTGATGATGTCCCATTGTCCTAAATCAAACTAGAAATCATATACCAAGCTGATAAAACCTCAAATATGAATTCTGTAACAAAAAAGAAAAGACATCCTTATAATCAAAGTCCAGTTACCACTCGACGTCTCGACTAGAATATGTAATCAGAGGATTCAAACTTCACACCTTATTGCCCCACTGTGTGCCATACTCATATCCAACACCAGCAACATGGTATGCAGTGTCAATAATTTCTGTAAGCACGTCTGGACACTCTGTCTTCCCATTCAAAGCATCAGCAGCTGATTTGGTAAATTCCTTTCCAAACATACCTATAAACATAACTAGAGGACTAAGTCCCGGTGTAATATGTTTATCAACACAATCATCTTAATATATTCAGTGTCTTCGATGGAGAAGTGTGTTTCACAGTTGATTACCATTCATCATGCTTCCAGCATTTGTTTCTCCAACTTTTACATAATTGGGGGATAGACCATAGATGATTTTTCGTCTATGAACACATCCTGTTCCAGAAAAAAAACGGTCCCTGAATCCCAGAAAATCCTTGTCCTACATACTAAAAAAACATAAGATACGAATATAATTACCAGTACTATATAAAACAGATTTCAGGGCCAGCAGAACTTGTAGGTAAAACTGTGCCCTAAAAGTACGCAATGCATGTTACTGGAAGTATATTAGAGAGAGCAGTAACCCCAGCTAGACGTTTTAGAAAATAATAGTAACTGAGGTTATAAGGCCAAGCACAAGGTATTTTCATCTGTAACTTAAGGAAAAATAAAAACAGGTACTGCAACAACGCACCTTCCACTAAACAATCATTTGATTTCCGAAAGGATCATCCTTTAAACCATCACAGAAGACTTGAGGACACTGAACAAAGGCATTTTCATTTTCATTCTTCGAACCAAGTAGCATACACATTGCATGAATAATAATGTTTGGGTTGATGATGAACATGTTACAATCCACATTTAGCATGTATGGAGCATTGGTCATCAACCCAGAGACTCTAGTCTGCACATTATTGTATGATTAAATGGTAAGTTGGTCAGCTACTTGACTCAAAGAAGGCGGTCTAAAACAAATTAAATAATACCAGAACATTCATGGCCCGGCTTTGGCATGATGCGGATGCTTTGGCCGTTTCTCTCAGGATAAATAAACCAAGTGTGGAACTGCTTGATTCGAATGTGCATCTTTGTTCTCCCATACAACCTTCAAAAATTAAAGGTATAGAGCTTATACATAATTCACCTGTAGTACTAGTTAATTATTTTTTACAGACAACTCATTGATAATATGTTTGGCATGGTTTGGAAAATAGCCAATGGTGTTTTCTGAGTCATACTTCAAGTACTTCTAGAGGAAAGGCACTTCAATTTGTTACAAAAAAAATAAAATACTAAGAAAGCACTTCAACAAAATAGCTCTTTCCTGTCCAAGAACTGATTTACTTACTTTCCCTCATATACTACTGTAAGTGCTTTATAGAATCAACCCCAAAGTAATTTTTGTAAGAAACTTTAGAAAGAGACAAAGGCAATACAGATTATTGTTTAAGGTTGTACTTTTTTTATACCTTGATTATTGTTGGATGATTATTACGCTCTACATTTGAGAAAACTGAAAAGTCGTATTTGATCATATCAGATGGATTGATAAAGTTGCACACAGCATCCTCGATTTTGCCACTAAGTTGCTCATACTCATCCTACAAAACATGAAGACAAACAAGTTCATTTGTTATCAGTACACAAATCTTATCTCACAGATTCATAGAACGAAATTCAGTGGACTCAAAATAACAGCTAGACTAGTAAGACCAATCACGAAATGGCTGGATTCACCAAATAGACTACAACCACAAATAAAGTATCATTACCTTCAGTCTCTTCCATTCTTGCTTGAATTCCATTGAGTTATTATTATTTTCATAAAGCGTGGAATGATTGGTGAAGTATCTAAAAGGAGCTCTAACTTGAACATTGTACTAAAAGGGAACCCAATTCTTAGCAAACTTTGATCCTTCCACTAGTGAGTAGAAGGTGATAGAGGAACACCCATCATCAGAGACATAGCATGCTAGTTTGTTTGTTGGGTAATCAACTGCCAACAGAGACAGCACAGTGTCTACGGTAATGATAGGTAGTTCAAGCTCTGGGTCTGCTGTGGTCACAAACAAGTCTACTGCTGGAAGTTCATCCTTAGGCACACTAATAAGTTTCAACAGCAAATTAGAATCATGCATGTATGTAACAGAGGATTAGATAGAAACGCAACAAAAATGAGCTGAGGGCAGCTTATAGCACCTCAAAAGAGGGGAAAAATGAGATGCCTCTGGTATTAATGTTACCGTTGCAAGAGGCGGTCAGCATACGGTTTATGGTCAACAATATTCCATTTATTGCTAATGGTGATGACCCAACTGAAGGTGAACCAGACCTCGCAGAGGAATCCAATGGACCAGGATAAACCACGGTTTTTGAAAACTATGAGACGATAAACAAGGAGTGAAATGAGGACCAGGATTACAAACTCCAGGACTTTATGTAGTGTGTTTCTGTGCTCAACCCTTTCATAGAGAGGAAGACCATGTGAGTTGGCCATGGTTTATGTAATGTTCTGAGTGTTGTCTTAAAATTTATTTTGCATCTACATATTTATAACAGTCTAGCTAGCAAGTTAGTTATGTGGCATGGGATTTCTAAACCAATGTGATGCAAGATGCCCAATGAGGGAAGAGATACTGAACCAGTTATTAAACAGTTTGGTTTGCATATGGAAGTGAACAATATCACAAAGAGGGTGAGAAGCTTCTGCTTTCGGCAAGGAACACAACTTACATATAGAAGTATTTTATCCAAATAAGATATAAATAATTAGATAACAATAAAAAAAGTCTTAAATTCCATTTAGGCTTATGCTCATGAAATCTTTAAAGGTTTTTGCTAAAATAAATCGAATTTATTAGCCAAATTTTTGTAAAAAAAATATAAGATAGTATATTGTTATCGTAGATACAGGCAAAAAATTCTCCAATGTTCTTAAGGCATGCTGCAAACCACATCTGAAGAACAGGAAAAAAAGGTCAGCAGGAGAATATGGTGGTCAAATTATTTGGGCAACGGACCACCGTATATGCATAATATAGTAGTCCTCCTGGATGACTAACACATTCAAATTCAACCTTACCCATCAATAAAGAGACAGAACCATTGTACAGATCATGCTTGATATTTAAAACATTGTGCACTACTTACAAAACACTATTTTGATTAAAACTTGGAGAACTTAACTCAAATACGATTTTTATTATATTTCATATGACAATCAAACTACGGACAAGTGTAGAACATAACAAGCCGTCAGCAATGACTGCTATTATGATAGAGCAAATGAAGCTGTTTGTTTGTTTCTGTACTTTCTCTTTGTGGTGAACATAAATTAACAAAAAGGTTTTTAATATAGGATTTTCTATACAGAGATTTTATAAAACAAAATATGAGTGGCCACAGTAGATGGAAGTTTTTCCAGACAGAAAAAACAGAGAATCTAACCAAAAAAAAAGAAAAAGAAAAGAAGAACAAATGTGTCATTCAAATGAAAATTCTATTGAAAGGGACGTCTCCCTGCAAAATAGGCAAATAGATTGAAAGCTCTGGCCTTTTGGCCGAGTTGATAAACATTGTATCTTTTGTAGCACAATATTATGCTAATGATGTAAAAGAAAAGAACAAAACTACCAATTAATTGTCAAAGTGGGTTTGTAATTTTAAACAAACAACTTATCAAAGTTGTACAAGTATATTGGAAAATCATAAAGTAGAAACAGATACCTTATAGAATAGAATAAAATAGACTGGAAGGACACCAGTATGTCAACATAAATATTCTTCTTTTGTTCTTTTCTATTGACTGGAAGGACTAATATTGAGGGAGGTCCACAACTTCCCAAGGTTAAATAAATGTCCATGTTCTGGTGGGTTTTGTATTAAGGTATTAAGCTAAGGTATTAAGGTTGCTGAATCCTAAAATAGTAATAACCAATAATGACAATGAGTCTAGGTTATCACACACTCATTTTAAGAAAATAAAATAAAACAAATGGAAGTGGAAATGGAAATGGAAATGGAATGGAAGCATATCAGTCTAGCATAGTCTACCCTCTGTACTGCAATCAATATGCATTATAAATCTAAATAAGAGTTAGCCTTAAGACTCATACCGGTGGTTTTGCTGAAGTTGTCTGATAAAATCTGATTGACTTCAGGGTGTAAAGTGGGTCTGAGTTCTGTAATTCATTAACAGCGAACATTACATAACTGGGTCCAGCAATTGGAAGTTGATCATGAAACCTAGCCTCTGGATATTTTAAGAAAAACTGCCTTCATCTTCATTCGCCAATGCGGAGATGACGTGGACACAGATTCTACCTTACTTCGATCAATTTATTCCCAACTTCAATTCCCAGCTCAGTTGTCCCATGAATCTTACAAGAACCACAAAGGGCCACCAAAACAGAAGCATCAGGCTCAAAAGGCATGTTTTAAATAAGTTCAGTTGCCTCTTTAAAAAGTCCCGCTCTGCCTAGGAGATCAACCACACAGCCATAGTGTTCCATTATGGGTTCAACACCAAATTCTTTGGACATTGATTTAAACAAATCCAAACCACACTTCACCAGATCCTCTCGAGCACAAGCTGTGAAAACTGCAACAAATGCAAACTCAATAGGCCACAAACTCCTTTCATCTTCATCTTCATCTTCTCAAACAACTCAAAAGCCTCCTTCTCGCTCCCATTCAAAGAAAATGCCGAGATCATTATGTTCCATGTACAAACTTCTTTAACCATCATTATCTCGAAAACATTCCAAGCACTTCACAAACAACCTGACTTCCCATAAAGATCCACCAATGCAGTCCCCATAAACACGCTCAACCAAACCTCAAGCCTAACAACATACCCATGAACCTGCTTCCCCCATTACAAACACCACCACCCTCCCAAATTCGCACACGAAATTAGCACACTAACAATTAACAAAACCCCTCACTCCCCATCATCCTCTAATCCTCTTGAAAAACCAAACCTCCCATTCCTCCCAAACCCACTTACCACAGTCGTCCACGAAACCACATCCGTCACCACCATCCCATACCGAAACCGCACCACCCATGTCCCCATTCCTCCCAAAACTATCAACCATAGCATTACACGCCACCACACAACTTTCAGTCATTTCTTCAAACACCTTCCGTGCATCCCACGCTTCCCCAAACGGCGTCTGCACAAAAGGGTCAACCAAAACGCCGCGTTTCACTACTTGTCCGGCGCAGAGACCCGCCACCGCCGGCGACGGATTTGACGAGCAGAGCAAAGGTGTGGCTGTTGGGTTGGAATTGGCGGGAAAAGCATTTGGGTAAACAGAAGAAGGGTCTTGTGGGGTTCGCCGAAACCGAGGTGGTGAGCTCTGATCAGAGTGTACTGTAGAGAAGAGTTCGAGGGATTAGGGTTTGGATTATGGAGGAGATGATTAGGCGGGAATGGATTTATCAGCAAGGACTCGGCTGACTGTACCATAAAGACTGACCTTTGCAAGCTAAAAATCGTATCTTTATACAAAACCCCTAAAATTGAACCCAAATCCCTAATTTTTCTGTGGGGTAACGACGTCGTTTTTGGGGTCTTTATAAACCCCAGTTGGGTAAAACCACAGTGAAGAATGCTAGCTGCGGTTGGTGTTAATCTGAGATCAGCAGCTTGCAGAGCCTTCTCCAATTCTCTACCAAACTCAACTTTCTCACTCTCTACTTCTCTGTCTCGGTTCTCGATTCGCTCCATGGCTGATTCTGCTGGGCCGTTCAAGAAAGTCCAAATCCAGAGAGATGATACTGTGAGTTTTTGATTCTTGGGTTTGCTGTGTTGTGGTTGTTATTTGGTTGTGTTGGAGATTGTGTGGATTTTCTGGACATTTTGAAGTGACGGGTATTAGGAATTGATTGGTTTTTTTAGTAAAGTTGGAATTTTTAGTGTAGAATTGAAATGGGTTTGCTCGATTTGGTACTTCTTTAGCTCCTTGTTCAGAAGTGACCATGTTGTGAGTGCTGACTATCAACCTTACCTTGTGTTCTTGCTGCCCAAGATTTGATCTTTCATCCTCGTGTGCCACATTTTTTCACTTTTTCAGTTCACAATTTAAGTCCGCAAAGTAATGTAGTCTTACTAGTGTGTCCATATTCATGTATGATATGATGTGATGATAGGAAAGTTTTCGTGAAAGACAGTATGAAGTGTGTAATTTCATTTGTTGAACATTGCAATCTTTGGCTGCTACTGAACTGTGTATCGTTTTTCTTTGTTTGTTTATTTTGTATGTTGACAGGCATTTGAGGCATATATTGTTGGCAAAGAAGATGCTCCTGGGATTGTTGTACTTCAAGAGTGGTGGGGTGTAGATTTTGAGATCAAGAACCATGCTGTCAAAATCTCTGAACTTGCTCCTGGATTCAAAGCACTTATCCCTGAGTAAGTTCGTTGAGCTTATTTGAATTTTGAAGATATGAGCATCTATGATGCACTAGTACGGGTACGGGACACAGATACTGGTTGGATACGATACACAGATACGTTTTTTTATCGAAAAAATAGGATACGGGTACGTTTTGATATTATATATATTTAATATAATTTGAAAATATATAGATAATTTTAATAGCCTAATTTTACTAGATTTATCCGACAAAAAATTACAAAAATAAATAAATTCTAAATAATTCTAATCTAAATCATCTAATTAAAAAAAATACATAAGAATATTCAATTATAATCGTGAAGGAGTTAAAACAGAACAATGATTCCTACTAATTAAGCAATTAGATAAGATATTACTACAAAAAGTCAACAACCTAGTATTATTTTGGTCAAAACCTCCCTAAATGGTCTAGGATACATTTGACTATCTTTGGGTACGTATCCATGGTGTATCCTGTGCGTACCCGTATCGGATACGGGTGCGATACAACATACTAAAATTTTTGCCGTATCCGTACATCACAGATGAGCATGCTTATTTTACTATTGTGCTGCATTGCATTGCTAACTATCTTCTTCCTTTGTTGCTCCAGCTTGTATCGGGGAAAGGTTGGTTTGGATGTTGCAGAAGCGCAACATTTGATGGATGGTCTTGACTGGCAAGGCGCGGTAAAGGATATCCAGGCTTCAGTTAATTGGCTGAAAGCAAATGGTTCTAAAAGGGTATGTCTAAAGCTACAACTTTCAGCTGGTTTTTTGTAATTATGCAAATATATCTACATGTTATACAACTTAATGACTATGTAAGTCGGTATACGGAAGACATGAGAGAAGAATAAGGTAACATTCATATGAAACAGTGAAAGATCCATAAACTTGTCCATATAACAAAACAGAACACAAAACATATATTCGGTCTGTAAGACTTGAATCATTATAAAATTTGGCTTTTACAGTTCTGTTTTGCCTTGGGAAAATTAGATTCTTGAATTCAGTTCATAGACCAAATACTGAATGGATGAAGTGAATCCAAACTAATTGTCGCTCAGACAAGAAATTTTTGTGTACCTCTTTCATCCGAAATGTAGATTAGGTGGATGGATTTGTAAAGTTGTATGCTCAAACCAACGTAATGCATAATAGTAAGTTAACAACTGTTTTTACTTACCAAAGATCCCATGATGCACATTATATTTCATGAAATTCTGTGATGTCACTGGTCTCCTGTAACACTGCAATTGCTAACACACTTCTTGATCATAATAGGTTGGTGTTACTGGATTTTGCATGGGGGGTGCTCTCTCAATTGCAAGTTCTGTTTTGGTCCCAGAGGTTGATGCTGTTGTTGCATTCTATGGAATACCATCATCAGAGCTTGCTGACCCTGCTCAAGCTAAGGCTCCTATTCAGGCTCATTTCGGAGAGCTTGATAGTTTTGTTGGCTTTTCAGATGTGACGGTAAGTGCTTTTCTTTCAGTATCATTTTTAGTTCTGAAGATTTCTGGTATATTTGCTTAGTTTGTTGATTACCTTGGTTGTGAGTTTGGAAACTTGCTCATTGGAATAGTCTAGTTGAACTAGAACATGTAAACCACTCATGTGAAACCGAAAAAGGAAAACTCAAGAAGTGAAGTGGGGATATGAGTCATGTAATTGTTATAATAAGCTCAACTTGCGAGTCATATGTAGATCTGAGATGGCAATATTGGATTTTTTCTACTTAACATTTGGAAGCAGTAATCTGCTGTTCTCGAATTTTCTTTGAGCAGGCACAAGCAACCCTGATTGCAGTTCATAGGTTGCCTAGTCCATGTACTGGAAACTGTACCACCTAAGTTAAAACAACTGTATTTTCAAAACTGTTTTAACTCTTCCATCTACTTTCCTGTTGAATTACTGTCAAGCTCCAAGCTCCGGTCTAACCATTATGGGATTACTGGAAACGGGGAGAGTTTTCCATGCACCGCTAAAAGACAAAAAAACAGAAAGAAAAAAAGAACAGTGCACACATCTGACGGTGAGGAGGTGATCGGACAGCACGAATTGGACGGGTCACTGGAGGTGATAGTGCACCGAATAATTTTCGCTGGAAACGGTGGATGGTGACTGGTGCCCTAAATGTTCACTCAACATCATTGAACTATGGAAGTTAAATAATGAATACTCGTGACACATGTTATAACTGATGTGACTGCACTAGTGGTTAACTTTCTAGAGTACTTGAAGAACTATATCCTTCAAGAAAAAAAATGACTCATAGTATCACTGGATTTTGATTTTCAGGCTGCCAAGTCCTTAGAGGAGAAGCTGAAAGCATCAGGAGTCCCATATGAGGTGTACCTGTATCCAGGCAATGCCCATGCTTTCATGAATAGGTCTGATGACGGTGTGAAGCGCAGGAAAGGCATGGGAATGCCTGATGAGGATGAAGCTGCAGTTCAGCTCGCTTGGTCTCGCTTTCAGTCATGGATGACCCGCCATTTGTCTGCTTAAGCATACTACTGTTATGTACTCATCATATGCTACTCAGCGGTTGCTAGTTAGTACACATCCATCAGTTGGGTGTGGGTGTTTCATCGAGACTCGATGCCTTAAAGTTGTGTGTTTGTAATTACCCACTCTACGGTTTCCCTAACAATAATATCACTGTTCTCTATTTATATCTGCTTTCTATATTCAATCTATTCTTGGATTGATGATTCTAGATATCTTAGCTCCAAGATGAAATGCTTCGTTTGGCCTAAAGACTGTAGAGTCTTCCGGAGGCCGGAGGCGACTGATATGGTTCGAATAAATGCGTGTGAGCAAGTTGATGATGCTGTTGAATTCTGGAGAATAAGACTGTTTACCTACTGCCTTGGACTGCAATTGCGTACCAACTATTTAGTTTAGTAGTATCTAACCTCTTGCAAATTCACATGACATAATCTAAATGAACCGCACATGATCATCTTTTTCTGTGACTGGTTTTTATTTCTCTGCACTCTGCAGCCTATATTTATAACATGACTAGAATGGCCACAAGTCGCATAAAGGGGGGGAGAATGGACCTTCACATGTTTCCTAACGTCATTTGAGTTTGAATAATTGAGAACGCAGTGACCATTTTCTAACATTGGGGACACATTGTACTTGGATGGAGATGGCCGCTTAAGAATGATATTACAATGCCTAAGGAAGTCATTTTAACTCGTAGAAGTTTCGTGGTTAAGATCATTTATCTCTATTCTTGATCCAAACTTTTACTAACGTTAAAAAGGAATCGGCCAAGTCCGAATTCCCCCACTCCCCCAATCATTTATCTCTATTCTTGATATTCTTAAATATCACTTAAGATTCAGATGAATACTTGAACAGGTTACTGGCTAACTGGACTTCAAAGTGCTTGGTCATATCGTATACAATACGTGATCGTAGGTGTATGAATGCATAAACCTAGCAAGAATCGTGTATACTGTATAGTGTCTGTAGTATGATAGTCGGCCAGTTGTTAAGTATTATTGAGTAGATGATGTTTAATTTTTTATGTAAGGGACCATATTAACAACTTTTTTTCCTCTTGACTAGGTTGGTACTATGAATTATTCTTGGTTTTAGTTCTTATTATTGTTAATGATATTATTGAAGTTTACGATCTTGTCATACCTAGCTAATGGGCATGACTTGCATTTCTCTATTCTTGTAATTCTTTCCACATCAAATTTAAACCCAAATTTAGATACTCTTCAATTGCAATCTCCTATTTCTTTCCTGCTCTTTCTCTGACTGGCTGTGATGCACGGATACGGCAAAATTTTTAGTATGTTGTATCGCATCCGTATCCGATACAGGTACGCACGGGATACGCTATGGATACGTATCTAAAGATAATCAAACGTATCCTAGACCATATAAGGAGGTTTTGACCAAATTAATACTAGGTTGTTGACTTTTTGTAGTAATATCTTATCTAATTTGATAGAGATCACTGTTCTGTTTTAACTCTTTCACAATTATAATTGAATATTCTTCTGTATTTTCCTTAATTAGATGATTAGATTTTTTTGGAATTTATTTATTATTGTATTTTTTTGTGTGATAGATCTAGTAAAATTAGGTTACTTTAGTGTTATTTCCCATTAAAATTATCTATATATTTTCAAATTATATTAAATATATATGATATCAAAACGTACTCGTATCCTATTTTTCGATAAAAAACGTATTTGCATATCGTATCGAACTCGTATCCATGTCCCGTACCCGGACTAGTGCATCATAGCTGACTGGTAGCTTTCTCACAACCCAGTTGCTTGATTGGGCATAAAGAACTACACTAACTCTCATGACATGGTTGGTGTATTGACTTAATCATCACAATTCACAAAGGAAATAACAAAAGAGCTAGGGAACAAGTTTCTAGTTAGCTAGGTTTACAATAAGTGATGGGATTGATTTAGATGCCTTGTTTCATATATAAACATGTAAATAATTATATTTCAGAGATGACATATTGATATTCTTGTTTTTGACAGAGAAACTTCTGTAAAAGAAACACAAATCGAGCTAGCCATTGTTTGCAATAAAAATTGTCTCGGCCAAAAAGAGAGGCTGAGGGACTTGAAGAACAATTGTCCTTTTTAATGAGCGGGTGTGCCAACTCGCGGCTGAATGACCAACGCTTGGTTTAGATTGATGTTGTATGTATGATCTGACTTTTTCAAATGATTGTAGGCCGAGGGAGGAACCCTCTCGGCATTTAGGTTCTAGTGCCTCTGTTGTAAGGACTTTCGGTTAGGCGTCGTCAGGATCCTCGAATACGTTAACTTCTTGAGTGAACTTAAATGTTCAGGTGACAGGCGATAGATCTATAGGGCACTACAAATTTTAATTCAGTTCGCTACCGAAGATTGCCACGGCTTCTATTTCCGGTCGCCATTGATCCTAAATTTGCGACGGCTCAGCGACGGTGGTCTAACTGTCGCTAAATCGAAACCAATTTGCGACGGCAATGTAGTTCCGTGACAAAATAAACACAGAATTTACGACGGCAATCTAACGCCGTCGCATTTTTATTATTTAATAACGACGGCATAGAAGCGCCGTGACAAAAAGACCGATTTTACTTAGATTTGTTGCGATGGATGGTTCGCCGTCGCCTTTGTTGTACGCGCTAAACTATCCCGCCTTCGTTTTGACGAAAACAACTCAAACAAATGTCAATTTTCAAACACTCACACCAATTTCTCACACCAACTTAAACAAAAATACCAGAAACCTAACCTAACTATCCCTCCCTCTTTACTCTCTTCAGACAAAAAAACTAGAAACTTGATCTGACTATCCCTCATCTGTTGCCTCGCCGTCCCCCTCTCCGAAACCCGCATCGGCTGCCTCCGCCCAACTCTCTCCAACCTTGACCCGACCCGGACCCGCGCCAATCGGACTCTTATCCAAAACCAATCGAAGGTTCTGCAGTTCTGCTTAAATCTTTTCGATTTGAACAAGGTAAGTTCCCCTCAATTCTATATTCTTTAACTTTTAGCATTAATCCTTTGTATGTTTTGATTAATCTTTGGTTCTCAATTCCATATTCCATATTCTTCTACAGAGGATTTGTGATGGGATTTACTTGAATCGTGTTAGGGATTTGGTCACTGTGTTTGAGGCTGCTGCGTCGGACCTACTTAATTGGGAACATTACCTTCCATAAGGTAGTAATTTTCTGGTCGTTTTCTTTATATCAATCTTTTGTGTTTGATGGATTGGTACCATGGATGCATAGTTTGACAGTTTTTGAGAAAATGATGTTTAGTTGATTGGATAGGTTAAACTTCGTTTTGGGTTTAGACTTGATCACTTTGCCAGGAATTGTAGAAGAACAAGTAGTTGTAAGTCTAGAACAGATCATATTCATATTGGCATGTTGCTTTTACTCCTCTTGCAGGGTTAAATTTTTGTCAGATTTGGTATGGTTTTGTGGCTTTTGTCTACATTGTTGTGTTAATGCGGTTTCAAGTTCTAGTGATTATAACAGTGCATAAGCTAGCATGTGTGAACTGTGTTTGAAACATTTAGTAAAAACTAGATTTGAAATGTGAGAGTACTTGGGATTGTAATCATTGTGTTTGGATCCATATGGTTGTGAGTAAGGATCTTGCATTGGCTGTAATAGAGTGTGCTTTCTTGCGAGACTGAGATTATAAAGATGCAATATCTAAGGCTTCTCTAAGGATAGTTTAACTTTATCCTTGGACAGTACTAACTAGTATCTCTTTAATTATACCAGAATCTTTCCCTCTTCCAATGCTTGCTCATTATATATCTTTATCTCCTGTTAGTTTTTGCTAAGTGTTGCTGTAGTTGGAGCTTTAGAATATTTTGTGATTTGTATACTGGATAATGAAGGTTTCTGGAAGTTTAAACTTTATACTAAGGTTGTTGTAATCATTACTGTGAAACTAAGTAAATAACTTCATTATGAACCCAATGAACTTGATGATGGAGTTGCATAGTTCTTATTAGTGACAACAACTGCAAATATATATATATATATATATATATATATATATATATATATTCTTATGATGGAGTTTCATAATAACTTCAAGTCTTTACTCAACCACATTTCTTTATTTTCTTTTTTCAGGTTGCATTGAAGAGGTAAAATCATTGAAGAGGTAACAAAGGAACTACAAGAGTCATTTGAGAAGAAATTTGAGGATGCTGTTAGAATGCTTCAAGCTCAGATTGCCAATAATATGGATAGCACTGGGGGAGAAACACAAATAATGCACATGCAATGGTTAGTAATTTTTGAGATACACAACCTTGTTACTTTTTAAAAGTTTGAAATACTTTTATTTGTTGCAAATAAAGTATGATGTTTTGAGACAATTTATTGTTCTAAGTAATGAAAACCGGGTGAGTAATTTTGGAGAAACACAGCCTTGTTACTTGCTGCAAATAAAGTATGATGTTTTGAGACAATTTAATGTTCTAAGTAATGATATTGTCCTTTTTTTGTTTGACTGACTAATTTTGAAGTACGGTTTAGTATGCATTAGGGTGGAGGTGTTTGATTTACTTGAATCTGGGTTTAAGGTACCAGCTAATGCATGTATGGTCTGTTTATGCAATAGGTACCAACTGATGCAACAAGTGGCCATGAAGCTAGGAGGGAGTCCATAGGAGAGGGAGATGCTGAGCCTACTGGCCATGTTTCATCTTCTCATGATGATACAAACAATCATGATTCAGCTGGTCATGATGCTTCTACATGATTTAGGTTTATGGCTTTTTCTTGTTTTAGAGTGTGATGGAACAAATTCTGCTAGAATATTGCTGAACTTTTATGAAGCTATTTCTGTTGTTGAACATGGTTAATAGTTTATTTGGTTTAGGTTCTTCCATCATGTGGAATATTGTGATGTTGGACATACAATTTGGTTATGAAATTAATGTTGTCATTGTGTATATTAAGGTGTCTTGAATGCCAGTGATGGTGTCGTTAGTCTGTTGTTGCTTATAGTTGTTACTATGGATTGAATGAAATTTGAATTTTCATATTATTGGTAAATTTGAGATTTAAACCAGGTGTTTTTGGAAAAAATGAATGTTGCGATGGAAAGTAGCTGTCGCAAACAAATCTGTAGTTCGTGACGGCAAAGTCCCGTCGTAAAGGGTTTTGGCGGGAAAAAATTGGGCTCGATATTCAAATTTTAAAAATAATGGCGACGGCAATTTCCGTGGCCAACAAATGAAAACGCCACAGCTTTTTCAGTAGTCAGTTGTCGTAGCTAATTGAGCGACGGCATTTGCGGTCACAGGTTGCCGTCGTTAACAATATAGCGACGGCTCGTTCCCGTCGCCAGGAGCATTGGCCACGCCACTTGTTACGACGGTAGAAATGTCGTCGCCGTGCCGTCGCCAATGCCCTTTCGCGACGGCAGAGCGGTCTTTTGCGACGGCTTCGAGCCGTGGCTAACCGAATTAAAATTTGTAGTGGGGTGAAGATACTCGCAAATCACCGTGAACATGAAGGTGAAACATACTCAATTGTCGAATCGTTGTGAGGCGAGGTGTGTATGAACAACGAATCACATCAATCCAATCTGGATTGGCCGGAAGAGATCAATGGACGAGAGTTCTATGTTATAACTAGTCCTAGGTGTGATAATTAAATTGCATATACAATAAAGAATAAGGAATTAAAGTGGGAGAATAAAAAGAACAAGAAAATAAATTACTAGAACGTAAAGAACAAAAAAATAAATTATGAGAAAATAAAGAGCTGAATTAAAAGTAAAACTAGGAAACATAATGAGTTTGAAAGCTAGTTGGATTGAAGGTAAAATACATATGCGATAAATAGAGATAAGTTTGTGTGAAAAGTTGTATATTGATTTGTTTATGTGATACAAAACCTTTTACAAAGAGTTACAAGGGTTCTATATATACAAGTCAGAAATCACAGCTAGCTTGCTCTCTACCTGGTGAAATCTCTGGAATATCCTATTTCTTTTTTTTGGTTGAATCACACATAAATATTATCTTGTTCTTATTGAAGTTTTACCTTCTTGAGAATTTCTTTCTTAAATATACTCACGGTCGAGATTGTCGTATGGGCTCGGCAGACTAATTACTGGACTCGGTTTACTTCTACCATAGCCCACCTAAATCGTCCAAATGGATTAATATCAAGCCAAACCGAAGTCACCACCTTGTTCGAACGACATCTTTACTTCGGTCACACTTGCCAAATTATCTGTTCTCGGCCGAATTATTAAGTGTTACTACTCTAGCTCGGTTGAACATGGCCAAAATATCACCTGTGGCTGGATGCGACCGGAATACCTCCCTCGTCTGAACTTGGCTGAAGTATCACTTTTGGCCGAACGAACTAGATCATTTCCATTTATCCTCAGACTACCAAGCCAATTTGGCTATCACTATGTATTGCCAAATTTAGGTGCAAACAGCCATGAACAAATAAAAGCCCTGAAGGGGGGAGCAGAATAGATCACAGATTGATTGGTTTATCTGTAAAAAGCCAAATTGACTTGCAATAATATTTTCTTTCCTAGTTTCGATATGCAAATACTTTACTATTTCGACTTTGACAAAGTGATCGATCGACACATTAGTATTGTTGAATCAAGAACAGTGTGTTTCTGCTGATAACTAATTTAAATCTGGAAGTATGGATGATATATATTAAAAAAAACTTAAATGAAAACGATGTCGACATATATATTACTTGCTTAATATTAATATATGCTCACCCTCTTTTTATATATAATATATGGTATGAAAATCATACACGTATTGTTCCATCGTTTATAACATGCTTAATATTAATCGGTTTAAATCTATCGGCTGCTGCTAGCTAGTTGCTAATAATATCATTTTCCTTCAGCCAGAGTAGTCCTCAAAATGATCCATAGATCAGTTCAAATTTCTTGAATCAAATAATTAATTACTAGCTTCCCAGATCTCTTATATATTCACAATGCATCATTTTCATCAAACCCTAAACCTTGGCTCAGTTGGCAAGGGCGGACTTATGGTGGAGACCCCATCCGAGTTCGATCCCCGCTACCAACAGACCTCGTTTGGTTCGCGATCTGTAAATTCCTGTGAAAATTCATATCTGGAGGCTGGTGTGACAGACACGTGTCCACTGTCAGTCCTTCAGGGTTGAGGTTGCAGGAATGCCCTGACGATGGTGGTGTAGCGTAACCAAGTTCTCACCTAAACTTTTTAGTAACAACTTAATTTATTTTATATTGTAAAGTTGGTAGATATATCGAGTCTTCTCCAGCAGTCCAGCTAATCAATCATATAAATTATAATTATAACGTCTGTTTCATTTCTCTATTGCTGAGTATTATATATAGCACATTTTTCAGACCAATTCAAAAAAATATATATATAGAAATTTACAGCACATTTAACGTAGTACCAACAGACCGCGTTTGGTTCGCGATCTGTAAATTCCTGTGGAAATCCATACCTAGAGGCTAGTGTGACAAGCACGTGTTCACTGTCAGTCCTTCAGGGTTGAAGTTGCAGGAATGCCCTGACGATGGTGGTGTAGCGTAACCAAGCTCTCACCTAAACTTTTTAGTAACAAATTAATTTATTTTGTATTTTAAAGTTGGTAGATATATCGAGTCTTCTCTAGCAGTCCAGCTAATCAATCATATAAATTATAATTATAACGTCTGTTTCATTTCTCTGTTGTTGAGTATTATATACAGCACATTTTTCAGACCAATATATATATATATATATATATATATATATAGAAATTTACAGCACATTTAATGTAGTATAAACTTATTAGGTCCGCTTTTCAAACATGGTTATGTATGCATCAGTAGCTAGATAAGAATCAAATAAAGAAAAGCTTGATGATATATATATATATATACACACACACACACACATCAGTGTTGAATACTTCAATTTCTTTCTGATCTAGACTTTGAGGGTTTCTGATGATTTAGGCCGTTTCTCATTGATCATATGCAGCTTATATAGTTTACTTCATTGGACCTAACTATTCAATGGAGTTAGGTTTTATAACAAAGGCACCTATATCATATCGCTAGGGTTTGGTTGAAGAAAAGACAACAAGAGCAAATTAAAGCCGCATTAATTCACTGAATAATTAGGAGGTCTTCCCTCTTTCTCCAGTTCTCCAGTTCTCCAGATCCTATACGCAATAATTAGGTGGCCGATTATAGTAACTAAACTACTAGAAAAGCGATTCTGAAGCTGTTGGTGCCGCGGTCGATCTTTTCTATCCCTTGAAAGAAATGAAAGTGTATACGAACATTAATAGAACAACAAAAGCGCGCAGTTTGCTAGCTTTTACACAAAGACTAGCTAGAACACACAAAAGAACTACTACAGATCCAGTTAAAGTACTTGCTAGCTTCTACTTTCTGGTGACCAGAAATATCTGGATTAATTGAATCACGTTTTAGTCCTGCAATTTCTCTCGCACAAAATTAAACTTTTCTTCCCCTCTTTTCAAATCAAAGTTCTTAATTATTATCTCTATAGTAACCAGAAATATCTGGATTAATTGAATCACGTTTTAGTCCTGCAATTTCTCTCGCACAAAATTAAACTTTTCTTCCCCTCTTTTCAAATCAAAGTTCTTAATTATTATCTCTGTAGTCTTCACCATCTGCGTTCCCCTTCAAGTTTCAACAGCTGCCAAACCTTTTTCTTTGGCCAATTTCACATATACATCTAACTATGGATTCTCTTTGCATACCAGCCAGGCAATTAGCTTTACGGCTGGCCATGAATTTCAAAGCTAGAAAGAGTCTGGTTTCTTTCTAGTCCGTGAATATTGGAAAGTATCTCACATCAGAAAAGTAAAAAATAAAATATAAATAATAAATGGATAGTTCATTCTTAATTGTACCAACATCTTTTGTGGTTAAATTCAACACCTTAAAGGTGGTTAAGTTGGGACAGTATCGGTACACGGATGATCCACGAGTCATGCTTGTCACCGTTTAACATGGTATCAGAGGGAATCCCTCTTCAATTACTTCTCCGATTCTCCTAGGTTATATGTCTCACCCAGTTCTCTTATGGGTCCGATGTGGGTTCCTTATCTTCACTTGGTATGGGCTTATATCGCCATCGGAAATTCCAATTGGATTGTCATCTATTGTCCCTTGGTTTGTTCCGATCCGCCTCATTTCATCACGAGCAAGCTTTGAGTCAGGTTGCACGTGCGGGGGCGTGTTGAGAGTATTAGAGAGTAATAGATCTCACATCAGAAAAGTGACAAATAAAATATAACTAATAAGTGAGTTGATCATTACTAATTGCACCGAGATCTTTTATGCTTAAAACTCAACATCTTAAATGTAGTTAAGTTAGAACATTATCGATACACGGATAATCCACGAGTCACGTTTTTCACCGTTTAACACTGTATGCATAAATATATAACGATAATCTTCAATTTGGCAACCGGCCTTGAACTTATTACAATTCACATGACTCTCGTAGAATCACAAATCAAGTTTGATGAGCGAGTTGCATGCAACTTGCTACAGCTAGCTTTGATTTCTGGTTCTGATCATCGATCGGAGATATTATTAAGACAATGGAAGACTCTTTCTGACGACTTTAACTGCTTCAAAGTTCAAACTATGCGGCCCCCTTTCCTTCATTTCATTGACTCGATCTATAATCGATCTTATTAACTTCGCAAGCATTTGATTGACTAAGAGTATTTAACTCTGGGTAAGAATATGGATCACTATATATGGTAGCTAGGTAGTAAATCACTATGAAATCTCTAGATTTTATTTTGTATATGTAGCTACACAAACATCATTGGGACAATTTTGATCTATGTACATGTTCCGAGAACAGAGTGACAATCTTTTAGATACATAATTTTCATTTTACGTGGCGTGTATATAATGTAAAGCAAACGATGAACTCGTTAATTACCCTTTTAAAATACACATAGGTAATGAATCTTTATATCGGTGAAACGGTTGAGCAGTATATGCTAATTATGAACTCATCACTCTTTTAAAATATGTACAAGCGATGAATTCTTATATCGGTGTAGCGGTTAACATCACACTGTTTATTTCGCCTACCATTTTGAATTCCTCGCTTGACTTCTCATGCCCAATTGCACATATATACAACGCAGAGTTGTGTACAAGTACAACTTATACAAAATACAGATTCACTAGATACATAAGGAAGAACAAAGAAAATGAAGCTCAGTAGTCTCTATTACATAATATATTTATATATCTAAAAACTAAAATGTTGTCTTATATTATCCAATGCTTTGGGTATTAGACATGCAAAACGGAATTTCAGAAATATTTTACCAGAATAATTTACCGAATAAAACTATTACCACTTTGTCTTTATACATACAGAAGAAATTGGTAGAAGGACAAAAGCAGGGTCAAGACTCTAAGGCCATCTGCAGCGGTTTTTTTGCTTGCTCCTCCTATTTTGAGGAGGTGCAGCTACTGTTTGAGGAGGTGCATGTACTGTTCATGTTTTTCGTGCAGCGGTGTTTGATCTCGTCTCCATCCAAAAGACCTTCGAGGTCGACTCACCAGTGAGACCTGCCAGAATTCACCGAGGCAGTATCGTCCTCCTCCTTCAATCTCCTTCGTTCATGGGTAAGCATTGGGTTTGTGGACTGGGCAGTATCGTCCTCCTCCTTCAATCTTCTTCAATCAAATCCGATCCTTGTCACCCAATTCGAATCTAACAAAGCGATCTCTGAGAGAGATCAAGGAAACCAGAGAAATTGAATCGAAGATCAAGGAAACCCAGAGATCCCAAATCGAACAACCCAGAGAGGAAAGCGAAATGATTGGCCATTTTTTTCCCTGGCTTTTGTCCGGAGCGTGGCCCAACGGACAGCTCGTGCTGCTGCTCGAGCAAGGATTGCTCGTGCTCGCGTTGGTGCTCGACGTCAACGAGCGGTCGCCGCCCTCCACCTCCCCCGCTGCACGCCTGTTTCTCCCTTGCTCGTGCTATCTCCGACGTGGCCTGCTGATTTCTGGGCTTGCTCGTGCTGAAACCTTCCCCGCTGCAGATGCTCTAACCCAGAAAGGACCACTGTTTTCAACAACAACAAAAATCATTACTAATTATTTTATTTAAGATGCAAGATCCAATACTAAACAAGATATTTAAAAAAATGAAAAACTAACACAGTAAAAAATAATTAAAAAATCCAAAAGGATCAAAATAGTTTAAAGGCAAAGGATCCGGTCCATTGAAGCCGAAGGAGTCAACCCGTTCAGCCATAGTCCGGATCTTACTGGACACGTGTTTGTTTCACGGTTCGGAAAGACGAAGGTGGGTCCCAGAAGCCTTGAGTCTTTCATCGTTGACTCAGAGTAGGCTTTGCACGAGAGGCGCCGGGCCAATCGGGAACGCGTCTTCGGTTGGGGTCCACACATCAAATTCTCCTCCTCCCATTGGTTCGTCACCATTTTAACAGTGCAAGATGTTAAACAAAAGGCGGAATAAATAAATATTAGTTACTAACCAAATTTTACTTCATAAATAAATTCTTTACACATTATTTTATATTTTTTATGACAAAAATTAATAAATTAGAATAAACTAATATTCACATGTCATCCGTCTGTATAATTTCATTAGAATACCCTTCACCACCTATCAACTGCTACTGTCAAAGACAATTGTGCTACTACTGAGTAGCACACACCCCATATGAAAGGTGCTACTGCCGATAAAATTGTAATTTTTTCGGCAATCCTCAAAGACCAAACAAACTTGCTACTGTCAAAATCTGCTACTATGTAATATGGCAATATTGTCGACTCTAAAACTGCTATTGTTTATTACTAACGACTCCAAAACTGATACAGTTGAATTTCACTACTCATCTGCAAATTACCCCTTTAATAGATCTAAAGTCATACAGACCACAATCATTAGTGGATTATTACTCTTAACCAACATAATCAAACCTATTTCGTCGACTAAAAGCTCTTAAACGACAGAAAGAGGTTCATTAGCAAGGAAAACTAGTATGTAGGCTAAAAAGTTCTTAGCCGACAGAACAAGATTTCAGTCGTCTAAGAACTTCTTAGCCAATGGATCTATCTTCCTGACAGTTTCTGTCGGCTAAGATAAAAAATACAATAGCAAGTTAGCCATAAGTTTTTTTCTTTTAAACTGTACATAGAAAACAAATTTTTTTTAAAAAAAAGTCGTGAAATAAGATATGACCGGAATAGTGAAATACGACTACGGTTGAAAAATCACGTAATTCCGGTAAAATCTCGGTGTCGATATTTGCAGTTAACATAATTTACCATTCTTTCTCCCTCTGGGTAGCCTTATCTTCGGGGGTAATCTTTCAGTAGATTTTTATACCACTAGTTGCGTTTTATCGATTTGAAACTATTTTCAGTTGAAGGTCCGACCAAAATACATAATTTAGACAGTCAAATGACGGTTTCCGTACGTTTAGGGGTTTGACTTATAAGATTAACCGTCCGGATCAAATCCTTAACATTATCCAATCAAGTTAAATTTTTTACTATAGCCATATTTTACTATAATATTCATATCAGACGGTCGAATTTTCATTTGTGAATTTTAGTCATCGGAATTAGAGCGTCGCCTAAGTTGTAAAAAAAATAAAAAATGTAGCCCTTAACGGACGGAATTCAATAATTTCATTGCCTAAGGGCTATAAATTTCAGACCAATTTTCTCGCACAAAATTTCAAAAAATTTATTTATCACTTAGCAGACGAAATTATTGAATTCTGTCAGCTAAGGACTACAAATTTCAGAACAATTTTTTATGCGGAAAATTTCAGAAAAAATTTCAAAAATCCAAAATTCTTTTAAAGTCTTCCGTATCCTCTCTTCTCTTCTCCAAATCGTGGTGGTGGTGTGGTGTGTGGTGATGGTGATGGTGTGTGGTGGTGGTTTTTGGTGATGGTGTGTGGTGGGGTGTAGTGGTGGTGATGGAGTGTGGTGGTTTGTGGTGGTGATGGTGTGTGGTGGTGGTGATGGTGTGGTGGGTTCGGAATGGCCGGCGGTGGATTTCCGGAGATCGATCGCCGGCGGTGGATTTCTAAAGATCGATCTCCGTTTTTTTTGTTTTTTAGGTTTAACGACGGAATATTATGTCGGCTAAGAGTTTTTTATTTTAAAATAATTCCGTCGACTAAGATCTTAGCCGACAGAAATTTCGTCGGCTAAGATTTACTTAGGAGACGAAATATTTTTAATTCCGTTGACTAAGATGATTATTAATTTTTTTTACTTTAAAATAATTTCGTATACTAGGACCGTAGCCGACAGACTAATTTTGTTGGCTAAGGTCCTAATAGACGGACCTTAGTCGACGAAAATTTCATCGACTAGGTTGTCTCTTAGTCGACGAAAAAAATTATTCAATCAGCTAGGGTCATCATCGACAGTTCTTTATTGATGGAATTATGTCGGCTAAGATCTTAGGAGAGAAAAAAAGACTCTTAGCAGACAGAATTATTCTGTCGGCTAAGAGCTATAATCCACTAGTGAATAACAGCAAATTACCCTTCTAATCTCAACAGTAGCAGCAAAAGAACAAACACACATATACAAGCTTGAACTCAGATGTGAATCGATTGTTTCCAGTGGCTCAGACGACCCTTCTAACGAACTCAGATGTGTGATCTCTCTCTCTTGAACTTCTCTTCTTTCTCCTGAATAAAAAAAATCATCAACTCCAATTGCCCAATCGCTCTCCAATATCAAAGATATGATCTAATCTCCCTAATTCAGTAAAATTTCACAGCTCCCTAATTCGCTTCATTTTGGCGTCGGCGTCCAAGCTTTGGGGTCGTTGTCTACGAGACGTCTATGATGCGTGATTGTCGTCGTCGAGGCTTCGACGTTGGTGTCATCGTTGTTGTCAAGGCATTGGAGTTGACGTCAAGCTTCGAAATCATCATCGACGCAGCGTCTTCATCTTCATCTTCAAGTCTTCGACGTCGAGGCTTCAAGGGAGACATCTTTGTTCTTCGTGATTCCTGTGTGAGAGAGAACGAGAGAGAGATCTAGCAAGAGAGAAAGAGAGACAAATCTGGTCCTTTAGAAGAATACATAAAAAATGAGATTAGTGACATATTTGTAATTCTATTGTGAAATTGTATATTTTGGTATTTTCAGAGTCAAAATTCGGGTGAGATGTGCTATTATTAGTGTTGGGCTCTGTAGGGGTGGGTGTTTTGCACCGAAAACACGTTTCCGACCTAAACCGCACCAAAAGACACAATTCGGTAACCGCACCAAACTAAAACGGTGTCATTTTATAGTCACACTGCACCAGATCATATAAAAGCGGTTCGGTTGCGGTTTGAAGTTATAATTTAACCGATTTAAACCGAACCATATATATTGTATTACATTTTTTTAAAAATTTCATTGATGGAATTTGATTTGTAATATATATATATATATATATATATATATCACTTATGTTCAAGTTTGTATTTTGTAAGTTGTTGTGTTTGCATGATAGTTGATATATATTGATTTATTAAGTTATCAAATATGGTGTTTTGTTAGTTTATTGATATTCTGATGACATTTATAGACTTGTATGGACTCTAAATGCATTCAGAATTTGTTCTTGCCTTATAGGAATTGTTGGGCAAAGATTTGGACATCCTATGTTTGTTAAAATAAATAAATCGGTTCACACCGAAACTGAATCGCACCACACCGAAAAATTATGTAACCGAATTATTCGAAAACCGAAAAAAAAATCTGTTTGGTTATGGTTTGAAATATTTTAAAACAACAAAAAAACAGTTTGGTTGCGGTTTGAGCCTCAAACCGATCCGAATCGAACTGCGCCCACCCTTAAGGAGGTTGTTGTCCTAATTTGTATAAAAAAATATCAAAAATTGGTTATTTGTGTAGTGAAATTTGTTCATGTGCTACTATGTAATTTTCTCATTAATAAAATTACCCTTTTACTTTTCATCCATCGCTTCACTTTTAAAAAAGAGAACAAAGAGGAGAAGAGAGCAGTGATCTTTAATTTACTAAATAACCAAAAAGAGAGAAATAGAGAATTAGTGTTAAAAAGATCGTTATGATGTAGACAGACTCATAAAGTCATAAAAAAGGTTAAAGTTTTTTTTTTCTTTTAGAAGAAGAAAAGGGTAGAGGTTTTTTTACAAAAGAAAAAGTAAATAAAATTTATACAACTAACATACATCCATAGGTAGCACGTTTTACCAATTTTGATATTTAACTTACTATTGATGGATGTTCTTTATTACATGTATTATCAAAATTTATCAATTTTGATATTTATTGATATTTCAACATATTACATGTATTTTGAAAATTTTCGTTTTTGATTATTGTTCAGCTTATTCTATAATGAATTTTACATTTATGGTAAAAGTCATTTTTATTACCATCTTTAGATAGTTGTTATTTGTGAAAACGGAACATAATTGATCAAATAGAAAATTCGCACAATAATTGAATTGAATAACAAAAATTTAGACAATAATTAATCAAACTTATGAAACCACACTTCTAATTCAAGTTCGCATTATAATATTCAGGTAATCAGTCGAGTAGATTGATGTTAAAAGTATTTTTTTCATTCTGTCTCTATTTAATATTATCATACTAAGTTGCAATATATATATATATTGCAACTTAGTATGATAATATTAAATAGAGACAATGATTGCAACTTAGTATGATAATATTAAATATATATATATATATCTATCTATCTACGACAATATCCTTATTAACTCTATGGCTAATCAAATCAACCGTGAGTTATTTCACAAATAAAAAATCAAATCAACCGCGTTTAATAGACGTGAGGCATAAATTCTAGCTTAAATAACTTTCTTTTAAGTCTCATGGTTTTTCTTCTTCGGTAATGAGAAAAAACTTTCCAAGGAAAAAGAAAATGACAGTTAGTCACTAAGGTGCCCCTAACTATTTCTATACCCCAAGTTATTTATGTTTCAACCTTTCGCATGCACATCTACTATTGATGAGGACAAATTGTCCACGATACTTTTTTGGACAAAACATCAATGGACTCACCCAAGATCAAGAGAGTTGCTCAATACCTTACCATCTCGACACTAACCTTAGGTGTTTGGTCTAAAGAAAAGACAATCATATTAAAGAGCCCATTCTTATGTGGAGCTCCATCTATAATAAGGACTAGTTGAAGATTTTTTGATTTGCCTACATTTTGATCGTATATATGCATGTTCACCATTCAATTTATATGTATTTATGAGTATATCATTACTATAAATTTTCAGTTAAATAAAAAAAATTTAAGACGAAATAAATGTGATTTACAAATTATGAACATTAACGGTTCATGATGGATTTGGTTTATCCATTCATTTTATCTAGCTCGATACCTTAATGATCACCACGATACTACTCGTATAGACCTAAAAACTGAACTGATGAGATGCCAAAAATACGATCGAAAATAAGTCTTTTAAACCAAAAACTAAAAAGTTCTGAACTAATCCTCATTATAGAGGTCTTCATTGCAAATACTTTAAATAATATTAGGAACCTCCTACAATAAACATATACTTAACCAGATACCAACTAACAAAGAGTATTATTTTAATGATGACTCAATTTACTTTCACACAATAGTGACATACTGGAAAGATCATTGGATATGCAAGTATGTAACACGCTTACACATGCTAATGTCAAATAATTCAGCTTTCCATATAAAATACTGCTAGAAAATAGCTCTGACAAAATTTTGCTTCACCCTACCAATAGAAGACGTTAACCGTTTGACGAAGTAAGGAACTCACTGCCTATCTAAAGTAGATAAGACGCGTTGAGTGACAATACCGGCACGAAGGTCATCCAGCTCTACACACCTAATGTAGGAGCTTATTGCTCGTCTCAACCATCAATCACGCATCCCCTATCTTGGCACTAGGACACTGCCGCCTCACCATCGTCATTCGTTAGTCGAGAAGTCTTGCCATCTATCACGACTCCTACCATATGCCAACCAAAGAAGAGAACCTCTGAATCTGGCGTCCAAGAATCAACGTGTCAACCGAAAAACCAATCCTACCCAACCAACCTACGATATATCTGCTTTGGCCAGCCATTACACCTAGCTTTCCGGCCATGGACAACCTTCAAAGTCGTTGTGACACGCTCCCTCTCTAATCTCATATTGCACTTGAACCACATACCGCCAATACACATCCATCCCATTCAATAGAAAAAGCAAGGAAACACCACCACCATCCGATCTAGTTCTCTGATTTGAGCCACGCCCAACATGTGTCGGCTAGACCAGAGGCTGTCGTCATCACTGTGACGCAGACGAACAGGCACCGACACAAGGATCTGCTATCTAGTGCAAGAGTATTTTCTCTAAGGTTTCTTTATACACAGTTGACATATTGTTGTTGTAATTTTATCGCAATGATTGTTATGAGAGAATCTTTAGTACGGGGCGTGCAAATACACTACATCATATGAATGATTAAGTTCTTTAACTTTAATATACATGCATCGTGGATCCAACATATGAATGACTATAATCACACGGTTTACTTACACACTGTGTGTTCATGAATTTTCAGTTATATACCCTTTTTATTATATTCTCAATGAATAAGAGTTCTATATTTTAGTCAAAAATGAAACAACGGTAGAATTCCAAATAGGCTTAAACTGCGTCAAATTATCAAATGCTATTCTCAGTCATAATATGAATTCCCATCAAAGTCTTTTACCATATATATACTCTTGAGCAATAATGCCCCATTTTGAAAATTTTTCACCACTCGTGTGATAGCTCTATAGTCATCACTCATTCACTCATGTGATTTTTTGTTAAAAGCAAACATCCAACTTGCTTGCTAGTTGCTACCCATTTAATACCTGTCCTAACTTCCCTTTCATCTGTATCATTTCCCATTTCCCATTTCACTTTTGTTTCTGTCTAGCTTTGCTTAAATCCAATACAATATTCATCACCAAAAAAACACATCATAGTAGTGGTCTTACTAATTCTCTATTTTCTTTTTTGAGTTTTTGGGTTTTGGTTTGGTTGGGGTGGTCTTCTTCTCCAAGTCCAACCTCCCTCTTTTATTGCCTAGTCATCTGCACTCTCTTTCTCAAGACTCCCACAGACTCTTACACCTACACACATTCACTTCTTCTTCTTCTTCTTCTTCTTCTTCTTCTCGTCTTACTTATAATTTTATGGCCAAAGAAGGAACTGGACTCTCCATTGATTCAGATCCAATTTCCTACAACAAACCCGTAGTCCCCAACTCCTACCAAGATCACTACTCTTCTTCTTCTTCTTCCATGGACAACAACCCTCCTCCTCCTCCCCCTCCGCCGCCTCCCCAGACTCTGCAATTGGCAGTCAACCTCAACTGCCAAAACGACACCCTCCTCAGCTCGACGGACGACAACCAGCGCAAGGTCGTTGACGAGCGTGACTTCTTCGCCGATTATAGCAACAACAAGGAGGAAGCTTCCGCTGACAAAATGGACTTCGACGACGGCCCTTCCGGCATGGATTTCAACGTTAGCGTGAGCCACCACCCAAGTGGGGGCCATTTTTATGGACCCCCGAGCCCTTTTTAGCTTTCTGGGTTTTCTAAAGCATGAAGCTTTTTCGGTTTCGAAGACTTAACCCATTTGTTTATTTTTAGATGAACATGAACATGCATATGTTTTTATATTTAAATTTTTATTTTTTGTAGTTATATATCACTGTAATGGTTTAGCTGATTGATCTGTTTTTGAGGTTTTGCAGACTGGGTTGAATCTTCGTATAACAAACACTAGTAGTGACCAGTCAGTAGTGAATGATGGCGTTTCGTCGAGCTTGGAGGATAAAAGAGCTAAAAGTGAGGTAAATACCAACGTGGAAAAAAGTTCGATTCGTTGATGTATATGTCAATGGTGGGTTGTTGTTGATTTGCTAATTTTCGATTTCGACTTGGTTTGCAGCTGGTTGTTCTTCAAGCTGAGCTGGAGAGGATGAACAGGGAGAATCAAAGGTTAAGAGGGATGCTTAGTCAGGTTACGACCAATTGCAATGCTCTACAAGTGCATTTGCTGAGTTTGATGCAAAATCAGAAGGCTGACAACAGTGTGGAAGTGGAAGAAAAAAGGGTTAATACTGTCAATGAATCGCAGGTAGTGGCTCCGAGGCAGTTTATGGATCTTGGTCTAGCTGCAAATGGGGATGTTGGTGAAGAGCCGTCACAGTCTTCTTCGGATGAGAGAAGCCGGGAACGGTCTAGATCAGGAGACTATGGGAAGATTGGTGCGGGGCATGTTGGTGATGAAGGGCATGCGTTTGATCAGGAGAAGAATGAATTCGGTAGGGGGATTAGTGGGAGAGAGGAGAGTCCTGATCAACAAACTCACAGTTGGGGACCTCACAAGGTTCCGAGGCTCAATTCTCCTAAGAAGGTTGATCAAGCTGAGGCTACAATGAGGAAAGCTCGGGTTTCTGTTAGAGCTCGATCAGAGGCGACCATGGTAAGTCTAATTTCGACTGAAATGTTAGCTTGATATTCATTGTTTTTGTGACGAGTAGCAGGTACTATTATGTAAAACATTATATTCGTACCAAAAGGTTTTTAATGAAGAAATTTGTTGAATTCAGATCACTGATGGATGTCAATGGCGCAAATATGGGCAAAAGATGGCGAAGGGAAACCCATGTCCTCGAGCTTATTACCGATGCACCATGGCTGCTGGTTGCCCAGTTCGAAAGCAAGTAAGCTCTCATTTTTCTTGTTCTTTTTTGTACTAACAAAGCTGTCTTTCTTGTTTAGGCTTATCATGTTGTGTTGTTACATTGCGAATTTATTTATTAATTTGAATTACTATAATGATCAAACAGGTACAAAGATGTGCAGATGATAGGACAATCCTCGTCACAACATATGAAGGCAATCACAACCACCCATTGCCACCAGCCGCCATGGCAATGGCATCAACCACATCATCGGCAGCCCGGATGTTGCTCTCTGGGTCTATGCCAAGTGCTGATGGCCTAATAGACTCTAACTTCCTCACAAGGACCATCCTCCCATGCTCCTCTAGCATGGCCACAATCTCAGCCTCAGCTCCATTTCCTACTGTTACATTGGACTTAACACAGTCCCCAAACCCATTACAGTTCCCTAGGCCACCAGGCCAATTTAACATCCCATTCTCAAACCCGTCTCAGACCAACGGACCTGCCTCATCGCTGCCCCAAATCTTCGGTCAGGCTCTCTACAACCAGTCTAAGTTCTCCGGCCTTCAAATGTCACAGGACAATGACCGTGTTGCCCAACCCCAGCAATCTCAGCAAGGACAGCAGCAGAACTCATTGGCCGATACTGTCAGTGCGGCCACTGCCGCTATCGCAGCTGATCCAACCTTCACTGCAGCTCTAGCAGCCGCCATCACCTCCATCATTGGAAATGCTCATCCAAACAACAATTAATGGTAACAGTTCTACCAACAACACACGAAACAACAATGCAAATGGAAACAGCAGCAGCAAATTCCAGCAGTCAGATTAGTAAATACAGTTTTCCAAGGAAAAGGAAGCCACTTTTCTTTGTTCCTATTAGGTTTTTTCTTTCTCTTTTTTGGGGGGGATATAAATGTTTTTTTTGGAGGGGATAAAAGCTGAACATAGGTTTCCAATCTTTGTTATTCTATACTAATAATATGTCCAAATTATATGTCATATTACGATGTGTTGAGGAAAAAACAACGGAAGAGCTAAGAATACAAGCAAGTTGGTTTTCCGGTTCTTGTTTGTATGCGGAAATGGAGGGGTTAGAGTTTTGGCAGCCATTGTTTATACATGTCAAGGTTCCATGTTTTCCTAAATAGCAAACAGAAGCCATTAGATGGGAAAGAACAATGGAAAAGATAAATGAATAGGAATATGGGGAAAAGAACAAAAGGGGAATTAGGGTTTATATTCCTTCCTTTTGGTTGGAGTTATATGAATGGCGGTCAATAGAAGAGTCAACAAAAAACGTCTGGGAGTGACCTCAAAGACAAAGGGGCATAGGATTAGTTTGACACGTTAAGAAGAAAGAAAGAGACTTCTTGGCTTTTGCTGGTCATGTTTTTTCCTTTTTGATTTCTTTTCACGTCACGCAGCCACGCTTGACATTATCTTTTGCCATTTGAGAGCACCTGAGAGGGTTATGAGTTTCACAGATTTGGCGTCCCATTTTCGTAGTCATATCCTTTTGCATTGATGCACTATGTTTTTGATATGAATGGTTGGATTGTTAAGGGTGTTTGATACTTTGATGTTTGACACTCAGAGACTGACACTGGCAGTAGTTGGTTAGTCAAAACTACAATGATATCCAACCCCTAAATCTTGTTATGCATTTTCTTTGCAAGCTTACATGGTTCGTGGGGACATTTTGTTGAACACATTATTCTCAATTCTTGAAAGTGAGTACTGTTTGTATCATATAATTCGACTAGAACATATATGCACTACTAGAAAAAAAAATCTTAAGCGACGGAACTAAACCATAGCTTAAAACCGATTTTTCATCGATTAGGAGCTTAAGCAACGGAAGATCCGTCGCCTAATTAAGGCTGGTTGTATTTTTTAATAGCGACAAAAATCCACAATTCATCACTTAAGACATGTACCTATACGACGACACATGCACCTATGCGACACAATGTGTCTGTCGTCTAAGTGTGTAGATTTTTTTTTAAAAAATCCAGCGAAATTTTCGGCGACTACATCAATCTGCTTCTCTTCTTCTTCTTCTTGGCCTTCCTTCTTCCTATTCCTTTCTTCTTCTTTTTCTGTTCTTCATTTGAGTAGGAGTTTTAAACTTCTTCTTCTGTTCTTCATTTGAGTGGGAGTTTGAAAATTTGAAATTTTCTTAAGCGACAAAATTTTCCGTTGCTTAGGTAAGTTTCAAATTTTTGATTGAATTTTTGAGCGTCAAGTGAGGAAAAGTTGAAATTTTACTTAAGCGACGGAATTTTCCGTCACTTAAGTAAATAATTTTCGTTGCTTAAGTAAAATTTGCTTAAGCGACAAAACTTTCCGTCGCTTAAGTAAATAATTTCCGTCACTTAAGTAAATAATTTCCGTCGCTTAAGCCAAAGAGCCTAGGTGACATAAAATTCTATGACCTTCATAATTTCGTCGTTTAAGAGCTTCTTAAGCGACGGAAATTTTCTGGCTTTGAAAATTTCCGTCGCTTAAGACCATTTTTCTACTTGTGATATATATATATATATATATATATATATATATATATATATATATATCCATTTAAGCGCTACTTCTTACTAAACCCTAGTTAATTAGTAAGAAGTAGCGTTTGGATTTTCGGACAAGACAAGGCTTTCAACATAAGAGTTCAGCGAATCGTACCTTGGTAACATGGGTTGAGGTAGACGTGTTGATGTGTGATGTTCGTCGATTACAAAATCTTTCACTTCTCCATTCTCAAAATTCACAGTTTGCAGAGGGTTTAGATGACAGCCTAACTGCAATACTAATTCATAATTGCTTTTGAAACCAAAAGGGGCATTTGAATAAACCCAACACATAACCATTAAACAGGAGAAGTTGTTCGCTAAAATAGGAGGGAAGAGTTTTAGGGTTTTTGTGTTTGTGGCTTGTCCGGCGACGCTGTCACCTGTTGACGCTGGCTAACTGCCTCGTCGGTGTGGTTAGGTTCGCTACCGGACAAGCGTTGAAGGTGGTCGGGTGGTGTGTAAACCCTATAGGTAGTGGTGGTGGTTTTGAGAGGTCGAGGTTTTCTTCGGGGTGGTCGGAGAGTTGTTGGCAGATCTGTTTGAGGAGCAGTGTTGTCTCGACGGCGAGGTTTCGTCGTCACCTATAAGCGGCGGTTCGGGGCATGCCAACGGTGAGGCGAGATGGTGGGGCTAAGCTCTGATGAGGGGAGACGAGAGGCACTAGTGTCTGATCTGGACTCGATTTCGTTTTGGTTTTAGGACGGTGTCTTGTTCACGGGATGATGCAGAAAAGATGGGTGGTCTATCTCTCCCTGGAGGGTTGCGAATGATGTTGACGGCGTTGCAGTGGCTTCACGTTCAAGCTGCTAGCTCTCTTTATGGCTTGTGGTGGATCAAAGAATAAGACGTCCATAGGAGAGGATCGGGGATTGTGCACTGTGACGCAGGGCTGTCTCGGCGGCGAAGTTGTCATCCCTGACGAGTGGCTAGTTGGGTCTTGGCAATGGTGAGGGCATGGGTGTGGTGAGGCGTGGAGAAGGGGAGACGATGTGTTCTTTGAGATTGGGTGTCTATTCGATCGAGTGGTGATGTGGTTGGATTGGTGGAACGTTGCTCTTCCACAGTGGGATCGAATGTTGTTGCTCGTCTGCGGGCGGTCAGCGACGGCGGAGGGATGGCGGCTGCAGTCAGAATGTGGCAACTCCTTGGGCTAGATCTGTCGGGGCTTTACTTTTGAGGTCCACCATGGTTTGGGTTGAGCCTAGGTTTTTATGAGCCTAGGTCCTTAGTGTTTTTGTTGTTTTTTTTGTTTCGGTTTTTCATGTCCCTCCTCTTTGAGCGAGGGTTTAGGGTTTTGGTAGGTTGGAGTCACTAGTTGTGTCGTGGGGTGAGCAATGATTATGGTGTCGTTTTCAGGGACTATTTTAATGTCGGTTAGTTCTTGTTGTCAATGTAATGGTGATGTTACATGTGCATACATGCTGGTAGTTTTGGCATGTAGTGTTTGAAAGGGTTGGTTCTTCTTGAGGTTGACTGTAAAGATGTATCGATACTTCTGGTTTAGGTTAGGTTATGGTTGAACCCATTTCGATTCTTGTCTAATGTAATCGTAGGGTTTCTCAATTTTGTAATTTTCCTATCTAAATAAATTTTCATTCTCAATAAGGGGTCTTGGAAAACTTGGTAGGCCAGAGATCTTGTATGATCTAGTCTATGATTCCACCACTCCCTATTCTTTCATAACCCAAACTTGAGGCACATTGAGCTCCATTTCTCTTCCGGTTTCAATTAAGGCAAGGCACTCATATTTCGAAATGTAGCGAGACATAAGTGGTTTGTGTTTTCTTAAAGCTTCAGGCATCTGCATTTCACCAAATAGTTCAGTTTCCATATCGAATAACACAATCACATACTCATCCTCTTCTCCTCGTTTTCCAACTTTGCTAATGGTTTGAATCCAATGTGAAGCACCATTGATGAAACTAGATCTACCTTCAAGCTTGAAACAAGCAGGTACAACAACATCAAGACACCTCCATGATCCCATAGCTAATGACTAAAGTTCAATCCTAGCTGCTGGTTCTTCTTCAAGATCATCCCATACTAATCTCAAAACCATATAGTCGTTGTTGCTTCTTGAATCATGGCCAAATGCATAAGCCTGTTGAAGCCTTCTAATACGCCGACAATGGTATTCACCAGAATAATCACAATCCTAAATAAAACTAGGCATTGGAAAGAGCACAAAATTCCTTACCGTAGGGTCCAAATTATTATGGGGAACTCTTGCATTGAAATATCTTCAGTAAAAGCAATACATACGAGCCCGTCACAAGTTCTGGCTACGATACGAAACCTACAGAAGGGTTATTCCGATGAGTAGATCTCCTTTTGCTCCCTTAACAGAAGGATGTGAACATCGTTCCGACGGTAGAATTGGATGGTGCGTTGGAGATGGTTCTCAATGAAGGCGGAGCTTTTGATAAGAGAATTCCATGATTTGCATGTCACTGACTTGAGAGGCAACCTTAACAATAGGGTCGGACTAGGGCCCACACATGGAGGAGGCCCACAAAAAAGTTACAGCTCTTTAAATGATCAACTGCAGTCAGTTATACACGGTGAAAGAACAACGGGTTCAACAGTTTGCTATCCCTTTTTCAATAAAACAACATATTGCTGTCAGACTGTTGCACGGGTAGGGTGTCGAAGTGTCCGACACTTCCCGACATGGCTGGAACCTATCGTGTCTAAAAACTTGAATTTTCTTACACGGCATCGACCCATTGACCGACATGCTGCCTCTTCGTTCTGACACGCCACAAGTCAATCTGTTTCAGCTTCGATCGAGTCCTCGGGTCTAGCAGCAAGTTTGGCTGCTCTACGAGCCATCGACTGCGAACACGGCCAACCTTGTGGCAGAGCTAGGGAGCAAATTTGATCTTCGATCGATGCTTCAAGGACAACCTACAACAACAATATATTCATCAACCAAATCGTAAAGCAGCCTGAAAACAAAACATTTGATCGCGAATCGATGCTTCAACAACTCCAGATCTGAAAACAAATCCCTATAACCAGACCAAGAGAAGCAGAAATGGGAGAGGAGGAAGTGGTGATTCAAGGGAGTGGAGAACCCATATCTTGATGTGAAGAGTTGGAAAATGGAGGGGTAGATCGGAGAGGGAGAGGACGGGATGGAGATGAGAAATTTTGAGAAGAGAGAAGGAGTGGGTTCAGATGGAGAAAGAACGATGTCCATGTTTTATGGAGTTTGTGAGAAACAGAGTAGAGGGAGAAACGTTTTTGATTATAGGAACTAGAACTCTCTTTTGGGATTTTATGAACAAAAGGAGAACCATTGCTCAGTTGGCGTGGTGGAAGCTTATTGGCCACAGAGCAATCTTATGTGGGTATCTCATCTGTGTTTTGGAGAAGTAGCATTTTCAATTTTGTGGATCAGAAGTATAGATTGTTTTCTCATCACTTTGCACTTTCTTTTTACCTTTGACATTGTCTACTACACTATCTTCAAATCTGCCAACTATCCAATTTACCTATATAGTAAAGTGGGTGCATCCGTTTACTGATCATATTAAACATTGAAACATTCTAGTTTATTATATGAAGTTTTTTACTATTTTTAGGGATTTTTTATATGTTTTTATTATTAATTTTTTGGAAGATAGAAATATATATATATATATATATATATATATATATATATTCATTATTTGTCATGTTCAAGCCGTGTCAGGTTTGACCTTTTTGAGATTTGGCGTGTCGCCATGTCCGTGCAACATAGCTGTCAGATGATTCAGATCTCCATTTTTACACCAAAAAAAGTAAAGGAAAGGTTATGGGGCCATACAAGTTTGGCGAGAAGCAGAGAACCAAAACAAAATAAAAAAGGGAATATGAGGATGGAAGGGATCGATCTGTAACTAGATCGAAAGGACAGACAACCATAGGTCATATAACCTCTTGAAGAACTATCGAGTTCATCGGGTTTACATGCGGAAATAACGGGAAAAACTCGTGTAATAATCCACCCAACATGATGCCAATAGTGGGACACGAATAACCCTTTGAGTAATCGATGAAGGTGGATCTCAAGAATAAGGATGTGCATCTTGGATATGAAGAAATAGAGATCAGGAAACCATAAAGATGGATGGGATGTATAGGTTGAACTTGAAGAACTGAGTTAGGATGAATGCTTGAATCTGAGCTTGCAAAGGAAACTAAAACAACTGGAAGGAAATACCTCCCACCAGTGGGGTAGAGAACTACCATAAGAATGGTAAGGAGGCTGCCAAAGAGAGGAGAGTGCTCCCCCTTCTCTCGATCTAAAATCTAGATCAAGAATTGATCCAAATCTGGAAGAAGAGAAGGGGAGGAGAAACAAATTGGATTTGGGGGTTTTTCCTAGAGAGAAGGTGGACTCTCTCTCTTGAAAACACTTCTACGGGGGAGCTGAGAGTGTAGAGAGGAAGAGGAAGGAGATGGAACTGGGTCTAATCGATCCCGAAGAGAGAGAGAAACGAGTTCAATTTATAGCCTTAAACCTCCTTGAACAATTCCCATCGGTTACGGCGGTAAACAGTCATATATGTCGGTGAACAGCGGTTTGATTTAGTACATTTTTCAAAACCAATTTGAACACGATCCAGCAACATGACTTATGGGCCTGGTCCGTGGGCCTTTTATAACCTTGCGAGTCACCTAAAGGCGCCACTATCTAAGTTTCAAAACTAGACTGGTAGTTGACCCAGAGACAGGAACTTGCGGTTACCTCCAAACTTAAACTCCCTCAAGTTCCAACCCTGTACCCAATAGAAACACGACACCTCACCATCTCCCAAACATAACAAAACCTATACCGTCCGATCAACCCGCTTTGACTGAGAGCAACGACACGGCAACGTAGAACATTCCTCGTTTCTATACTTGTCCTCTGAACTGAATTTTCTTTGTTATTTCAGTGTTCGTCTCTTCCCCCAGGAGCGCAACTCTGGTCAACTCTGAATGTACGTCAATTTCCTAATTCCAATTTTACCCTAATTGTATTTCTGTGTTTCAATTTCATGTCATCAGGTTCTATTCTTACATGTGAATATGTAATTTTTCTGTTTAAAATTGAGTAATTAGGGTTATTTAACCTCTGTTGGGTTCATGAGAAAATTGTGTAAAAGATTAAAGAACAAGAATTTGAAGCTTGATCATGTTATTGTTGAGACACTTTTGATTAATTTTGTTTTTAAGATAAACTTGTTGGGTATTTTAGGAGTGATACAAATTTGGCTGGTTTGTTTTGCAGTGCTGAAAAATGGGTACCAAAATTAGGGCTTGTTTGGTGACTCTGTTTCAGTTCCTGCTACTGTCCCATGTGGTGCTGTCCACACCCAATGATGGGTTGGTCAGGATTGGACTTAAAAAGGTGAAATTGGATCAGACTTCTCAGCTTCATAGGGAAACTAATGCTCACAATGCACAAGGAAGTGTGAGAGCTCCTTTGAAGGAGTATCGTCTCCAAGGGGATTATTCTGCGGACACTGATATAGTTGAACTTAAGAACTATTTGGATGCGCAGTATTTTGGGGAGATTGGTATTGGCACGCCTGTCCAGAAGTTTACTGTCATATTTGATACTGGAAGTTCTAACCTTTGGGTGCCCTCAGCAAAGTGTTACTTCTCGGTAATTTGATTGAGGGTTCATGTTGGATATGAGTTGTATGTAATGTACTTTGTGAAAATGTAGTTTTGTTGAACTTGGTTTTGATTTGGAACTTGATTGCAGTTGGCTTGCTTTTTTCACTCCAAGTATAAGTCTAGTCAGTCAAGTTCACACACAAAGAATGGTATGTTTCCGTGTTCCTCGGTCTACTGCATTCACATCCTGACAGTATTCACAAAAGGATGGCCAATCCCTTGAGTCTTCTAAATATGCACAGCATATTGCGAGTTTAGTATTAAATGCCACTCTAATTTATCATGTAGGAACATCTGTGGCTATACAGTATGGAACTGGCGCAATTGCAGGTTTTTTCAGCGAGGACCATATAACAGTTGGGAATCTTGTTGTTAAGGATCAAGTAAGTTTTGACAAAATTTAAATTAGTGAGCTCCAGGGTTGGTGATTTAACTGTTGCTATTACTACTGGTTATTAGGATTTTATTGAGGCAACCAAGGAGCCTGGCATCACATTTGTGGCAGCTAAGTTTGATGGCATACTTGGACTTGGATACCAAGAGATCTCAGTGGGAGGTGCTGTTCCCGTCTGGTAAGTCACTAATTCTTTTAGCTCGTATTAGAGCAAGTCAGTTGATTGAATCTCTAAACTCAAAGACCTGAAATATGCTATTATCTTCCTTTTAATCTAACCAATTATGTCAGGCGTGAATTATCTTTTTTCTGCCCCCCTTGCAAGTCCTCAATGCTAGTTTGTTGGTTGTTTTACTGTACTTTGATATTATAACAGGTATAATATGGTCAGCCAAGGTCTCGTTAGTGAACCAGTTTTCTCATTCTGGTTAAACCGCAACACTGAAGGGGAAGAAGGGGGTGAGATTGTATTTGGTGGGATGGATTCTAACCACTATGTGGGTGAGCATACATATGTCCCAGTGACTCAAAAAGGCTATTGGCAGGTAAAACATGACCATTGATTCCACTTGATGCAATCCTTGATTGTTTTTTGGTCACTAATAATTTCTTTTTATTTGCAGTTTGATATGGGGGATGTGCTAATTGGTGGTGCATCATCTGGTATTGATATACTCTCCTCTCTTATATATATATATATATATATATATATATATATATATATATATATATATATATATTTGATCGGAAGGTTTCCATGCTGAAACTATAGATAGTTTACTCTTAGCCTGCTCGTTATGTATTGAAAAATTGGCATGCCATCCACAGGACTTTGCGCTAGTGGTTGTTCAGCAATTGCTGATTCAGGAACTTCCTTATTGGCTGGGCCAACGGTATGTCGTTCGAAAAAAATACATCCATGCTCTTTTTCCCTTCAGTAGTTGGAATAAATAACCAAGTTTTCACATTATCAAGAAGCACGACAGGAGACATACACAAGTCATCTCTTCTCAATGGGATATGAATTTTCTGCCTGTCAGTTACATATGTACAAATTACATTGTTTTATGTTTTCTGTTTTCATAACTATAACCGTTTCAATTTGTAGCTAGAAAAATCTATTGGAAACCATTTTTAAGTTTTATGTTTACTTAGCAATTTTCTATAGAAATTTGTGGTTAATATCATTGTAACATCTCGTTTTCAGACAATTATCACTCAAATAAATCATGCAATTGGAGCATCTGGTATTGTAAGCCAAGAATGTAAGGCAGTTGTTGACCAGTATGGGAAAATTATACTGGAAATGTTATTGGCTCAGGTACATTACAATAATTCATGAGTTACGTAATTTTTTTTGTTTCTGTTTAAAAACCCAGTATTAATTTTCTTGTTTAAATATATAAGATCCAGTTTTCCATAAATCTCCTTACAACTAATTTGATTTCTTCTTTTAATGGGTACATGTTCTAGGTTAAACCCCAAAGAATCTGTTCTCAAATTGGTGTATGTACTTTTGATGGGACACGTGGTGTGAGGTCAGATTCAGCTGAATCTATTTTCTTAATGTTGTTGTAGCGAAGATAGTAATAAAATATGACTATCATAGCAACTTGTGCGCTGCCCTTCTCATCTTTATGTAAATGTGTCAATATCTCTACAGTATGGACATTGAAACTGTGGTGGATCAGAATTCAGAGACTAAATCTGATGGCGTGCATGATGCTGCATGTACTGCTTGTGAGATGGCAGTGGTATGGATACAGAATCAACTAAGGCTAAATCTTAATCAGACAGAGGAGCAGATCTTGAACTATGCAAATGAGGTAATCAAACTATTAATTTAATCATGTTTCTGTGAGAATTTCTTTATAGAAATCTCATGTTAATTTTACACTTGCAGCTCTGTGAACGACTGCCCAGTCCAAGTGGTGAATCAGCTGTTCAATGCAACGCTCTATCCTCCTTGCCAACCATATCATTTACCATTGGTGGTAAAGTATTTGACCTTGCTCCAGAGCAGGTACTGTGTCATGACCTTAACCATAAATAATTTATTCTTTCTTTTGAATGCCTTGCTTATTGCACCGAAAAGATTTCCAGCTTTTCCTCTTTTACCTATATTTTATTGTTTGAGGTTTATTACTGTAGTATCTGCACATCTAATATTCACATATCTGATCAGCTGTTGCAATCGATACATCCATATATGCCGCAAAATCTGAGCTTAGAGGCTTAATAAATCCCATCTAGGTTTTGGTCTTAACGAATATTGAACAATATCAATGCTGAATTTACCAAAATGAACCCGAGTACTGTGTGGAAATTGATACACACATTTCTGAGGATATGAATGATCAAATACATTGCAGTTATGATGGTTGCCAAACAAACTCGATTATAGTTGTAGAAGGTCGACTTGTGTTTTGTCATAAAGTAGCTTCTATTGATCCTTAAAAGTTCATAGGGCCCATTTACTACCCAAATTCGAATGAGCATTAATATACGAGTGGGGTTATAGCTAAGTTTGCAGACTCAACAATTGCTTCTCTGCTGTTTTGGTATCAGAACAGAGTTAGAAATGAATTCACACCATGAAAAAAACTTTTTTTTCTGGGAACTGTCTCAACTCTCAAGCTGTCACTTGTGATGATGACTTCTCTGCCAGGAATTTGTTATACACTATTTAATATGCCTTACATTTAGTTGCTATGTTTTACACAGTAAATTATGGTCAGATTAGCTTCAAGTATTATATGCATCATTGCCATTGTTGTCCTAATATTGACTCATTTAATTCACATAGTACCCCTCCGAGAATTTTTGTATATTTTTCTGAAAGTTGGTTTTTGTGGAACAGTATGTTCTCAAAATGGGTGAGGGAGCTGCAGCACAATGCCTTAGTGGATTTATAGCTCTAGATGTGGCTCCACCTCGAGGACCACTGTGGTATTTTTTATCTCTGCCTATCTTTGCTTATAGCATCTTTTAGCTTTTATCTTGCAACTATATGACATGGAAGTAATTTAGGCAGTAACTAATATAAATCATTGTTGTTGAACAACTTGCTTTCATTATTTCTATATCAAGAAAAGTGGTTCTCACCCTTATTGCAGATTTGATGGTACAACTTCAATTATGGAATATTCCATTTCGTATATTAACAATGACAGTGGCTTTAAGGCCTTTTACTTTCGGAAGACTCATTTTCACCTCTTCATCAAGACGATATGAGATAACCAACTAATTTGGTGCTTATGTTGCAGGATTCTGGGAGATATTTTCATGGGTCAGTATCACACGGTGTTCGACTACGGGAACGCTACTGTTGGATTTGCAGTCGCAGCTTAGTTATATATCTATCCTCTGTTTACCTACCCTATGTAAAAACATCTGACATTATGAGGAAAAAAAACTTGAAACAATGGAACTCAGTTAGTGTGATCAGCCGACGGCATGAACCTTGTTATCTGTAAATAAATCAAATCATGATTGTTAGTATCTGTACGAGAAATCTGGGTATTTGAATACCATTGCTTGATAATGTGATCAAAATCGACACTTGGGTGTTCTTATACCAGTCACTATGACTTCTCCGACACTCTTTTGCATATCATTGTGAGCAAATGAGATTGTTGCCTTTGAATTTTGAGCACATAAACCAGCCTTTCTAGAAGAGATGTGATGTGATTTCATTTTCAGTGAGGATTTGCCGACGTAGTAGAATGAGTCGCATAAACAATGATGGGCACTTTTAAGAGTAAAGTCTCTAACCAACAAGAGTTGCAATTGAGTGAATTGACACCTAAACAAACGTGTTACGGGTGCTGAGGTTTTGCCTTTCAAATCATCAAGCACTTTCTATAACGGCACGTCCAAGCAAGCAAGGCAAACACAAATAACATCTCCATCCATCTCTCTATTTCTCTAGCCATTGAAATGCCGGCTAACAACTTTAGCATGCTTAACCAAAGCAACACTCCATGTATTACTCAACAACCCTAAAACTAACTACAACCTACAACTCCTGTCAAGGTTTCTTCTTTTTTGGCCGATTTTGGTCATGGGGTTTCTCCTAATAAAGCTTTTCCTTTTCATGTTTGCTCAGGATACTCTCCTGAGCAAATTGTCTTCATCGTATTTTTATCATAGATTTTTGAATGAATAAAAGATATTTGAAATCGTTTGGTCTTCTAATAACCCATTTTATCACACAAAAAGTAGTTGAATAACTGTTGTTTTACTTTAAACTCATATTATGTGAAACATTTAGAAAGAAAGTGGGATGCTACTTTTGTTGTTCAGTTCCCTACTCAAAATTCAAATAGCCATTTTGCATGAGTAGGGGTTTGCTTCTTCGCTCCTACTTTGCGTGAAACATGAGTGCATTAGATGTGTGGGATGGAAACTTTAAGAGCAATTTTCTTTCACTCAAAATATACAGTAGCTAGCTTAGAAACTTCCATGGCCACCGACGCCAATCTTTAAAATCCATTAATTCTTTTAGGGTTTAAGGCATTATTAGAGCATCACAATATGGGGTATGAAACAAGATAGGTTAATGGGACCAAACTTAACCAATGCAGTACTGATGGATTAGGAAAGCTTAGCCACCAAAACTGATGGAAGCTATATATAAATGAAGCAACGCACCTATATGGAGAATTGACATGTATGGCATTTTCTTTTCTGGGTTTGAAAATGATTTGTGAAGATCATTAGGGTTCCAAGGAAAGGACTCGATCGATGACCACGTAGACTTCTGGTTTCGTTTAATTATTTCAGTTGCATCAAACGCGTAATCCTTTTGCCACACTCGCAAAAATGAAACATCCACATACAAAACGTGCATTTTTATGGAGCTTCAAACAGTTCAACACCAACTCCAGCCAAAAAAACAGTTCAACACCAACGCGTTCCATCTCCAATGGTTCATTTCAATCTTCTTTCTGCTTCCATTTTTTTGAAGAAAATAAACACTTCCATTGATGGAAAGATTTTCCAGCGAAAGAAAATTTCTTTGAAGTGACTTCTTGCGAATTTTTATTTCATGCTATGTAATTTAAATGATCTTAATCGTTGATTTTGTAGAATGAATCCAAAGTTATATTCATCAATTCTTGATAGTTTTAAGTATGTCGAACAGGTTATAGTTTTCATAGTTCATATGGTAATGTATTCATTATACGTAGTGTACTTGTGGATGACTAAAATTAGATGACACTAATGAATGGTACGGGGTCTTCACTTCCAAGTGATTATGAACGGCTAAATCTGGATCGTGTACTTGGACCGCTGTGTACATAAGAATTGTTTTGTTTTTTGAATGGAAAAAAAACTATTACAAACTGAAGCATCTGGAGCAACCAGAGTTTACAATGTCAAAGAGTAAGGCTTTAGAAGCCTCAGAAGGAATCCTACCATTTCAATACAATGGAGAATCACTAAAATGACCAAGATTAACAATAGCACCAGCCACAAAATTTGTTTCACGAAACACATGTCTGAAGCTAATAGACTCAAAACTAGTCGTCAAACCTCTAATGTCTTGGACTAGCTTGATCAGTCTTTAAGGTGGCTCAATCCGATCATTAACTTCTTCAATTACTAACTTGGAGTCGCCTTCCACTTTAACTCTTGTATAGCCTTTCTCTTTTGCTTTCACAAGGCTATCTCTCAGAGCTATCGCCTCAGCAATAGGCACTGAAGCTCTTCCAACATGGTTGGACGCGACAAATAGAGGTCTGTCATGAACATCTCGAATGACAAAACCAGATGCTGCTGATTCTCTCATAACTGAACCATCAAAGTTAATCTTAACAAAAGAACTAGGGGTGCATGTCACTTAATAGTGGTACTCGGGGTTTGAAGTTGCACACCACTAGAACTTTTATTAAGATTAACACATCTCGAAGACATTGAAGTTGCTGCCATAGCAGTCGAAAGAGAATTAGGAGTTACCCCTCTAAAAATTGTGTCATTCCTGGTTTTCCAAACCTGCCAACATATGGTAATCACTTTTGCAAATAAATCAGCATCATAAGGTTGCGTAACAAAGAGTTCCTTATAAATTGTAAGGTAACCGTCTTCCCAATCAATTGGGGAGACAATATTTGACATATTCCAGACCTGTTTGATAAAATCACAATAACCAAAAAGATAGTCAGCTGTTTCATTATCATTGTTGCATAAGAGACAAGAATTGTCATTAATTAAGCCAAACCTGGACAGTCCATCTCTTGTTTTAAGCCTTCCTCTAATCAATAACCAATCAAACAATTTAATCTTTGGCTGAATGTCAAGCTTCCATAACTTGTTCAACAAGTCAATTTGGTCATGTTTGTGGACTTGATCATACTGTAACCAAGTGGCAGACTTTTAGAGAACTTTCCATTGGAGGAAGGGCCCCAAATGAAAGCATCATCTTGTTCAGAAATACGTAAAGGAATACCAGTAATATAATTAACTACATTTCGATCTAAAATTCTGTTGAGTTTATCTCTATTCCAAATACCATTGCAAATATAGTCTACAACAAACTCATCTAAATTGGTTATAGCTTGTCTATCCTGGGGTAATAAGTTTAACAAAGGATAGTCAAACACCCAATTAAAAATTCAAAACTTAATATGCTTACCATTACCAACAAACCATCTCATGCCCTTCAAGATTAAGTCTCTACTGTCCAGCACTTCATTCCAAGCAGTCGAGTTCTTATATTTTTTCTTGGCCTGGAAAAAAGAAATTTTAGATAAGTACTTTTTCCTAACAATTTGAGCCCACCAGTTATGGTCATCAGAGATGACTTTCCAAGCAAGCTTTGTCAAAGCTGTGTTGTTAAAAAAGGCAGCAGGTCTAATACCAAGACCTCCAGTAACCTTAGATTGACAAACTTGTTCCCAGGGCATTTCATGTCAGTTCCCTAGAAAAAAAACTCTAGACAACTTATCTATGTTATTGGTAAGCTTTTTGGGACATTTAAAACAAGTCATAACATGATTAGGCATAGAAAAGAGGTTAGACTTAATAAGGGTCAGTCTACTTGCTCTTGAAAATGTTCATTTTTTCCAACCTGCAAGTCTGTTAGTAAGCTTAAGTAACAACTCTTTTGCATTAACCGAGTCTTACCAAAATAAAACATTACCGAGTTTTTGCAAGCGCGTGGAGGCGCGTTTTTTCTTTTTCGTGCAGAAGCACTTTGTTAGCTTATCAAGTAGTTCTTAAGGATATATTGATAATATGTCTAATGATTTATCAAGATATAGTTTACAAGCAACGCATAAGATTTGATTACCAACTAATTAAAATATTGAACAAATTCATTTGCAAGAACACCATTGAGAGGGGCTCTTAATTAGGGCTGTTAGCCCTTTACTTTATAACAACAAAATCAACTAGCAAGCTAACTCAACCCCGCCGTCATATTCATTACTGTAATTGTTTTCCCTTTCTATTTTTGGTCCATTTGGAATAACTTTTTTTTCGCTTTGAATTTTGATCCCTTTCCTCCAATTCTCAAGTCTTCTAGTTCCAAACCAAACACCTCAAGTTTTTGGTTCTAATTATTTAGTTCATCAAGCTCATCATCTACCAGTTCTGTGTTCCTATTATTATGAATTATAATTAGGGAAAATAGTATAGTACTTTCAAGCACGGTGGTGGAGGTTGGAGAACGATGGTTTAATTAAACCTTTTAATAATTAAGGATACAAGATACATGAGGTTTTAAGCAACGAGACGTAGCACATATTGAAATCAATGCTACGTGTGCTTTCTTAATGCTTAGTTTAGTATCATATATAGTCTCAACTAATTAAGTACCATAGTTAGCTAGCTAGCTAGCTTTGGTAGAATTAATCAAATTCCCAAACGTGCATAATATGCATATGTACATCACAGTGTGGATCATGGTCTCAATTCCTTTGTATACAATCGGACATACATGGAGCTCGGAGTGTGATTGTTTAAGGCTTTAAGCGTACTTTTACTGTTACATATCGAGTAACACGATTGCTTTGTTTTTGGAGAAACTCATTTCTCTTACATTTAAATCTATCATAACATATCACTATGTATAGCTTCTTCTTCTTTTTATACTAGTGAATTATTTTGTCTTACACCAAAATTAGCATTAAACGAGTTAATGATGAAGACACATTATCAATATCTCATAACGAAATAAGATTATATCTTAGTTATTTTCAATAAACTAACAAGCTCGATCTAGCCCGACAAATTAACATAGAAATGAACTTTTTGGTAAGTGTAAGTTATCGATAATCTGTATTTTTTTAATTAATAAATCACACACACCCTATATATGTCTAATTTTGTTTGAATCCGTGACCTCAAAGTTATTGATTAAACACCTTAACCAACCAAATCAATTCATATTTGAATGAGTGAAATATTTATCTTTACAAAGTTACAAAGTGTTTTGGTCACTAATTTCAGCCAAAGAATGGTGGAGAAGCATTATCAATTCTGTTTGGTCAATAAAAATAAGTTGCTTAAATTGACAAACAAGGGGTTGGATCAATGAGCACAAAATATATTAGCATTCTCATTACAAAAGCTACACTGATCATACTATCAGGACTCAAATTATTATACTTACCAAGTAAGAGAAAGCTATTGCTAGGTTAGTGTAAATTGACCAAAACCAAGGTACAAAACACACTTGTTTTGACATCTTCTTAACTTTGATAAAATTCCCATGTTGACATATTCTGATATTATTCCATACTTGACATTCTAACAAAAATACTCATCTCTTACCAAAATGAATTCAATGTTGACAAGACTGGTCACACATGCCTCCATTCAACCACATTACCAAAAGTAAATTTGAAAGTGATACTAAATTTCAACCCCATTTTGGTGGTTCAACACACCTCCCCAATTCTATACTCTCCAAAACTCCCACCTTGTAAAACAAATCAAAGAATCCCAATTGTGAAGAGACTTTATCCAATCCAACCTACTCTACCAAACCAAAACCAAACATGGTACATTTGGAGCTTTCCCCAAACTCTTGAACCCTAATCCAAGTGTCCACACACCCATTTTGCCAAGTCACCCACAAGTCCAGCCAGATTCCTACACGTGGTGGACTTGCGTTAAAGGAATTGTCAACCCAGTTGGATGTGTAAATTGAAAGACCAAACCAACCAATAAAACCACTCACCCTTTTATAAAAAATGCCACCTTGTAATGATAGCAAAATGAAATAAGCCAATTATATATAAAGACCACCACAAAATATATTTGTACATTCTATTCTTAGCTGTATCATTGCATCCCCCCTAATGGACTGGACTAGAGGCCAGACCATTGGCCGTGGCTCCTCCGCCGAAGTCTCTCTCGCCACCTCCGGCTCCAAAGTCTTCGCTGTCAAGTCCGCCGAGCTTTCCCAATCCGAGTTCTTGCAAAGGGAGCAAAAGATACTCTCTTCTTTGAGCAGTCCTCATGTGGTAAGCTACATAGGACATGACATTAGTAGAGAGAGCAACAAGATTATGTACAACATGTTCATGGAGTATGTCGCCGGCGGCACGATCATCCATGCCATTCGCAACCGTGGAGGGCACTTCGAAGAGGCAGCAGTGAGGTTCTACACGAGGGAAATTGCCAAGGGGGTAGAGTACTTGCATTCAGTTGGATTGGTACATTGTGACATAAAAGGGAGGAACATCTTGGTTGGTCAAGAGGGTGTAAAAATTGCCGACTTTGGATGCGCGAGGTGGGCTGATCCTGCGGTGGAGGCGGTGCCAATTGGCGGAACGCCGATGTTTATGTCACCGGAGGTGGCGCGTGGGGAGGAGCAGGGGTTTCCTTGTGACGTTTGGGCTCTTGGCTGCACAGTTGTCGAAATGGCTACCGGAGGATCATTGCCGTGGCCTAATGCAGCTGACCCTGTTACTCTTCTTTACCGGATAGCATTCTCCGGTGAGTCGCCGGAGATACCGAGCTTTCTTTCAGATCAAGCAAGGGATTTCTTGGGAAAGTGTTTCATGAGGGACCCAAAAGAGAGGTGGACGGTTGCACAACTTCTAAAGCATCCTTTTCTTGAGGAAACCATGATCATCAATTCTACTAGTACTTCAAAGCAGGTTCAAGAATCAACTGCCACTTCATTTTCTCCAACAAGTATTCTTGATCAAGGAATATGGAATTCATTACAAGATTCACAGACATTGAGTATTCTTGCCGATCACCCTAGTGTCGAAAATTCCGACGATAGGATCAGACGGCTGTCTTTGTTTTCAGGGGAGCCCAGGTGGAGTTCTGATGAGGATTACTGGATCACAGTTAGAGGGACTGATTGTGGGGAAAGCAACCCAATAGTGGATGATGGTGAAGCTCAAGCTGTCGTGATTGGTAGCATAATTAGTTGTAGAGATATTAATTTGAATATTTTAGGAGCCTATAAAATTAGGAAAATCACTAGCAGTAGTAGCAGTTTAGTAGCTTTGAGCAATCTCATTTTTGAGAGACACAACGAGAATTTGTTGTTTCCTTCGATACCAGTTTTATGGAGGAGCTTTTAATGAGGATCTTATAATGAGGATCAAGTGAAGACTTTTAAATGAATGGTTGGATCAAGGTTTTCACTTTTAATTGATAGTTTCTAATTCTCATGTGCATTTGATCTAACCGTTCATTTGAAAATCCTCACTTAGTACTCATTATAAGTTCTCCCCCAATTTTATAGTAATCATGAAAGAAAAACAAAACTTCAACATCTATTTGTCTATAGTTTCTTACTTCTTACTTTCACTTTTATCAAGTTTTGGTGGGACTAAGAGATTCTTGGTAGAGAAGTTAAAACTGAAAGCCATCATGATGAGCATATCAACATCCTCTTGTGCTAGCAGTTTCTCTGTTTGGTAGGTAAGAGGGTACCAAACTAGGTTGTTTTACATTCAAATTTGCCAACTGCTGCTTGAAGTTGGGTGTAGTTTCTCAAATTCAAGTGGCTGAGAAATTATAACTTTAAAGATCCAATAGGCAAGTCTGCCAGAACAGATGGGATAGTGGATAAGCTAGCTTGTTAATTTGGTAAACCAGAAATTCCAACATTTGGAACTGGATTCAGGTATATGTTCCCTAATGTATTCATTAGGAATAGACAACCTCAAAACATTGGTCTAATAAGATCCACATAACACAAACACTAGTAGTTTCAGTGGTTATAGTTCTTACTGGTGGAAACTGTGGCTTATCTTTTTCTATTTGGCCGGCTTGCATCATGAGGAGTGATCTGAAATGTACCAGAACATTTCAGTAGACGCTGATTCACTATTGTTGATGCTAAAAGTTTTAGATCATAACCAATGATTACCTAACCAATCAAGTTGCACTTCACTGATAATAAAAGAATTAATTAAAGATTCAAAAAGACCTAGATAATATAGTTGATATTGCATTAGTACGACCGATAAGGCCCTAATACACAAGGAGTTACGAAAGCCCAGCGGAAGCACAATGCGCCAAGCCCAAACACTTGCATAGTTGAAACATAATAGGCAACAGATATGTAGAAACACAATATTAGGGAACTGGTTGGTTCAGGACGGAATGATCCTAGTGGTGCAGCGAATGATCGATTAGGAAGTTCTATTGTCATAGTAGATGATGCTCTCCAACGTAGCATAGCCCCTCGCTTATCTGAAGGTTCCGGTCCCGAAACCACACCTAGACACCTAGTTCCTTCACTACTTTGTCGATACACTTTTCCAACCGTATTATTTGAGTGATAACAAATGATACATTTATTTTTATTTTTAATACTCTTTATTTTATGGATAATGAAAATAGTGACTAAAGAGAAAAAAATAGTTAATTTAATATAATTATTAAAGAAGAAAGTCCTTTTCATTATGAAACAAAGGGAAACAAAATATTAAATTTATGTTTTATATTAGATTTTCAGATAAGTATATTCGTAAAAATCTCTATTTAATTAATTTTTTTCTGTATTTATTTTCCATCGTTGGTTAATGTGTGTAATTGTAAAGTTAGCTATATGCATGTATGCGTATCTATCAAATTGAAATACATTTAATATAAAACCTAATGGTATTATATATACTAGTCTCTTAACATATATACGCTGACGGGTGTGTCAATTTGCTCTTATCTTTTATTTTATATAAAATTGTAATTTTTATTTTTTTTTTTACTTTTCATATTTTAATTGCAAATAACTGTTAATGCAATTGCAAAGTAGATGACATTCAGCAAAAATTGCTCCACGTTTTCTCCCTTTTTTGTATATTTTTAAAATTATAGTTAAAACCTTTTAACATTAGATTAGAGGCTTTTTGTGTTTGATAAATCAATGATTTTTAGGTACTTCAAAAATTTAACATTTAACTTTTGTCAAACTTTCCTTCTGACTTTATTAATAGAAGATATACATGTTTATTAATTGTATAATAATTTATTATATATAATAAACTAAGTGCATTCAATAAAAAAATGATAAGTGCAGAGAGAGGGTGAGTTTTAATAAAAATTTATTATGTAAGAAATAAAATACGATGCCAAATTTATCAATTTATCAATTAATATGGATAACCGTATTATGATTTTAGGACACCTTTTTTGTTTTCGTATCTAATATGAGCTTTTAGGAGACACATACTTTTTCTTGTTTCTGTATTTAATATGGTAACTATTAGGTATAGTCATAATATTTATATATAATGTTAATGGGAAAATGATAATTTGCATAAAAAATAAAAGTCAAACTCCAAACCAATAAATTGAAAAGTCAAACGCTAATTCCAATATAATGTGTACTTATTAATGCCTAAATACACTAATCTTTATTAAATTCATAAAAAATAATATTTTTAAGACAATTTTACTCTTGTTCTTTATATACACGTGGAGAAAAACAATGAGAGAAAATATTAGCAAGACAAACCATTCTTCTCCAAGCCGATCATAATTAGCAATTCAAATCTAAGCAGAGCAACTTGAAGTAGAATGGTTGAGTCACTGTTGAGGAGCTCGATGACGGTGTAGTGACGCTGTTCTCGTGACCGAGGAGGCCGATGTCTCGTTGATGGCGTAGGTTGTGGTCTTGCCTTCTGGAGAGAGATGAGAGATAGAGAATCTGAGAATCAGCATCAGAGATTGACGAACTCTATAATAAAGCTCTGGCAGGTTACAATGACTGAGACGACGCCGATCTAGTGCATCGGCTACCAGTGTTGCCTATCTATACTTGATGGAGAGAGAGAGACTTTTATGATCAGAAAAACGAGGGAAATGAGATTTAGGTTGATATTTTATGAAAGGTAGTGTTGTCATTTTCTTAAGACTTGTGTAAATGGGCACTGAGAAATGATTTTTATTGAAATGAGTCATAAGTCCTTAAAATTAGTATTATATGATCAATTATTAAATGCTATTTGTGAACCGAATTTTCATATCCATTATATTTGCAAGGCACGGTATTCCCTATCCAATACTAATTGTGCACTTATTTTCGTATCCAATATGTATTGTTCACTATTGCATAATTTTTCACCCTCAATGCTATTGAGGTGCTATATTTATAAATGTATTCAAGTATACATTAACTAATCCCTATCATCGCTGACCCGAAAAGCAGCCGCTCTGCTAGGGTTTGCTTTCTCGTTCACGAAAAGCAACATCGGATAAATCATGGACATTGAGTTCTCAGCTGGAATGCTGTTAGCATATTGTCACTCCATTGTGCTTCCATTGTCCAAGTTTCTGTTTTCTATTTTATTTATTTCGACTAAACATTAATTGGTATATTTTTACGGGAGAATTACGGGTCAAAATTGAACTCAAGAGCTCTAATTAGAAAGCTAACACACTCCAAACTTCTGTCACTAAACAGTGAAGGAGAAATAAAATAAATAGCTGGTAGGAATTCTTTCATGTATTGAAGATGCTACAGAGGCATGCACTTCATTCTCTTAAAAGTTTTATGACTTCTTTAAACTTATTTAGGTCATTGACATACACCACATATTTAGTATTTCTTCCTTTTTAAGTATTTATCTGATTGCCACCTCTAAGAGATCAACATTGCAAATTCCAAATACTGACAGAGCTCTTTCCTGACTGATCAATTGGAAGACAAGATATCATTTCTATTACAAGTGTGTACATACATACATGCATATGCATTCAATCTGTCCAGCCTTCAATTTTGTAGCTGAAGCTGTAGTAAATTTCTAAACTTTTATACCTTCTTCTCCTCTTTGTATATGCACACACACATACAAAAATTGTACTATTTTATTGTCTTTAATTATATGCTTGGTTTTACCAGAATGAAACTGGAATTTGAGAAACATAATTAGTGAATTTGAAAAGAATACGTATAGCTGTATTTATGGTGAGTTATGTAACTATTTTCTTCTTGTTCATTTTGCAGATTTGTGCAGTTGTTGCATTCAGGAGCTAATTTGTGGGACATTAAGCTCTTATACAACTTCTTTGTATTCAGGTTATTAGACCTCTTCTGTATATTTAAGTTATGGTCACAATTAAACTTTTTGAAGGTATACTAGATCATTGAAATCATCCCTTTACAATACCACTTAATCTGTTCTGGACACATGTGTTTTAGCTTATGAATTATGAGTTATTGTCAATTCTTGAATTTCAGCACAGTTTGATGAATGTGGGGGCTTTCTGCTGTTGAATAATATGGGTATATGATTTAATTATATCATTCAAAAATAAATGATACATAACCTAGTCCAACTCAAGCTCAATTACATCCATTCAAAAATAGTGCCTTTGATTTAATTCATGTTTAGGTGAAATTGTTTGATGATTGAGCTGATTGTTCATTAAGAGCTTGAAATTCTGTCGAATACGTTCATTATGATCTTACGATGATGGCCAACTGTTGTGAGTTTGGCTCTGGATTATGGTTGGTCGTGCTAAAGGGTGTTGCAAACAGGATGAACACCAAAGCAGTCCAGCAATACCTGCAATAGGAATGGCTGTGGCATTCGGACCAGCACAGATGCTCTGTAGGTACATGGGTAGTTGAGTTTTCTTAAACTCGGTAATGATTCAGCCTGAACATGTTGTCAATGACTAGCAATTTAGCAAACCATTGCTTGTAAAAAGAAATGACCCAGTAAAAAAAAGGATTAGTGTGAAACTGTCCATAGAATATGACTTTGGCATGCGCTGTAGATTATGCAGAAAACTATTACTCAGAGAAATATTAATCTGATAACACTGAAAATCAACTACATTGTTGCATCATTTGACTACCATCGGCACCCCATTATATATTCATATAGGTCGCATTGGGTAAGTGCACTCATTTTCCTTTCTGCCTGAATCCAGATCTACAGTACCCTCATAGAGGTAAAATTGACAAGTTGTTTAAATTGTCTGACAAGTACTAAGTTACACTGTCTTACGTCTTCTTTTTGTCATCAGAGTGTGACATGCTTCGATCAATTGATTTCAACTGGTCCTTAAGATGTTGGTTCTCTTCCAGTAGGCGGTCATATTCAAGAAGAAGTCCCTCTGATTGCTTCTTTAGGGCCTGTACCTCAGCTCCTGCTGCCTTTGCCTTCTTTTCCTTGGTCTCATGTTCAGATTCCAGATTCTTAACTTTTGCCCTCAATGTCTCATTTTCTTGTACCAAGGTCTTGTGTCCCTCGGTTTTCTCTTCCTGAGTAGTCTGGTTTTGTTTCTTTGCAGCCTCCATTGCCTTCCTCAGAAATCGAAGTTCTCTGATGTAATGGTGCAATCTATCAATCATCAGGCAAAGAAACAGAAAAAACCCTGCATGCCATAGTATGAAAGTTATTAGACAAATAAACTAAATAAAAGATGTCAGATATTCCCATCACTTCCACAAACTCAAATGAACTACATACTAGACAATACAGCACAAATATGTTGGAGGCCCCGGCCCCTGTCATAAGATGGCCAACTATTTAGCCTAACAAAAAAGATGGAGAATACTTCCGCAAAACTAAAATCAGGTGGTATATAGACAATTAATATCAAGGGTCTAAAACAAAGAGGTCGTATCAGAAATATTAAAAATACAGACGTGTAAGGAAATTGTAGGAAAATATAAAAGTAAAATCAACTACAATGTACAAAAAGATGATGACAGGAGTGTGTTATGTCCAATGACATCCGGGAGCATGTTACATCTAAGATCAGCAATCAACAAAGAAAAGAAAATTTGCGCAAGTTTAAAGATATTATGAAAATTCAGACATTGACTAGTGCAGCATTTAAAATGTTAGTTAAGAAGTGCAAGCAAATTTCGCTATTAGAAACCTGAACAAACTTCTTAGTTCAGGTAATATAGTTCTTGCTGATGGGAGTGAAACACAAAGGGCAAGAAAGAAGAGATATCTATACACTTCTCAGCTCCCATACCAGATATCAACTCTCCCTATGTGTTCGACCACTCCATTTCTTCAAATGTAATCACTTACGACTGCTCAACTAATTGACTGGTGCAAAATTTTAATCCACCAAACTGACGGCAAAAATTGAACCTAAAACAATTTCAATATACTGAACTACAAAAACAAAGTCCATCAGTCCGGTACACACTAAATCCATATGCACCTGTACGCGGTATCGCTCTTTTGGCATCTAAATACAAAACCACAAACAAAATTCAATAAAACAAACTGCGAACCTATCAAAATATCAAAACAAAACGACAGAACAATCTGTAATTCCACTATGGTCTATCTCCTCAACTGATAGAGAAGTAAAACCTGGATAAACCATCACTCTTGGGCACACTGCACAAAAATTGCACTTCATTTTTCACTCTTCCTTCCATCTCAACAACCAAATACTGAAGTCTTTTTACCATATATTAACACAAATATACCATAAATTGAGCTAATTAATTTTCAATTCGACTGAAATAAATTAAAATCGATTAAGATCTAAAGAGAGACCCATGAGAGAAATCTCGAGCATTTTCATGGACGTGAGGACCTCGTCGGTAGGGTTGAGCATGCCGGCCTCGTTGGTGCGGCTCTTGAGCTCGTTGAGATTGTAGACATCGGCCAAGAGCACAACGGCGACAGTTCCGCCGACGGTCTTGACGACGATTGGGCCTTTGCCTCGCTTGAGCTTGTCAAGGCTCAGTATCACCAGCTTCCTCAGCGGCGTCTTGAACAGCAGCGTCAGTATCAGCGCCATTTGGCCGAAGATAGCCGAGTACAGTAGCTGCAACATCTTGTAGATCTGAGAGAAACAAACAAGAAAACAGAGAAGGATGGATTTGAATTGGTTTGGGGTCTGTTTACCTCTGTGTAGGTATGGGTTGGTGCCTTTGGGTTGCTCGTTCCCGAGTGAGGGGTCAGTCACGTGACATGCGCGTGAGTAGTTAGATTCTAATCAAGGGAAAGAGTCATCATTTATTATTGCAGGATTTTTTTTACAAAAATTATATAAATCTCTACATGGCGGTATTTTATATACATGATTTGAGACGATGACGTCAATGTGTTGGTGTTAATGTTGAGTAATTTGATTTATAACGGTTAGGAATTGTTAACAATGAGTTGTCTTCGTTTCATCTAGAGGTGGCAAACATGTCATAAAGCATGAGCACGGCACGAGCACGTTACCGGCCTGACACGTTTCAAACACGTTATCTTAATGGGTCGAGTCGAGCTGGGCCTAAAAAATATGCCTACGGGCCCGACCCGAGCTCGTTATAGGCCCGATCCGGTCCAAACACGATAAGTTAAGGCCCACGACTCGGCCCGCTTTAAAATATATATGTTTTCTTTATAATATGAAGATTATATATTTATAAATAATATAAAATTTGTTTTATGTGTGAACAATAACTTATAAATACTAATAATAATTCATTTTGATTCTCTTAGACCCATAAAAAGTTTTGCTAAAATATCACCAAGTATAAATAATGATCATATGATTCATATATCATATATTTATTTAGTTTGTTGGCAAAGAAAACAAATGATCGATAGAAAATGTGAGTTAGTTTTCATTTGTTTTTGTTTTGGTATACTATGATATCAATTTTGGACTAATTTATATTTTTAACTACAAACGGGCCCGTTAATGGGTCCAGCCTGACCCGAGCACGGCCCAATATGTTATGGGCTTGGACCCTCGGCCGGGCTGGGCCTTAAATTTGAGAAAATAGGCCAGCCCGAGCCCGAGCCAGTTAAGACATGAGCCGTCGTGGGCTGATCCAAACATGACCTGAAACCCGATTAAACGGACCGGACAGGGTTGGGCCGGCCTGTTTGCCACCTCTAATTTCACCTTAATAAAGTGATTCATGAAAGCAAATCTGGTGATGACAACCATATCATAAGGTTTAAAACAATAACTATAAGTCAAGGAATATACTGGACCACTGAAATAGTGCAGGTGGTTTACTATAGGGACTACTATAAACCAACATAATTTATGAGATTGTTAACAATGAGGTGCCTTCATTTCACCTCAATATGATTCAGTATTTTAGCTTCAACAATCGGAACCCAATAATGTTTATAATTTGGGCTGGGGTCTTGTTTCAACCCGTTAGAAATCAGAATGATTTGGAACCTCTTGCATCTGTGTTTTGGGCTTCCCTCCCTGGGCCAGTCCCATTTTTGTTTTTGTTTTTCCTCTCAAGTACCGTGACTAGCAAATATAAGCCCAAAGAGGCTTTAGACAATTCAAAGAATTCAACGATTTTGACAGACATCAATACAGTTAACAAGTTTCAGGAAAATATCATTGCTTCTAGGTAGGCCTCATCATTTAGCCATTTGATCCTATCTCATCCTAAAATCCGTCATACCCTTTAGGGCCGAGGCCTTACCCGGCCCTAGCCCTTCTCGTGTAGGGTAGGGTAAGAGTTGAACAAATGAAACCCGGCCCTACCCTACGACTCTACCCTAATTAGCCCTTTAGGGCCGAACCTGATCTGACCCGACCCTAAAAGCCCGCCCTTTAGGTCCTAATAATTTCTTATTTTTTGTATTGTTTTAATATGTTTCTTATTTTTTAGATACAATACAACTAATCTTCTCTTTTGTAGTTGATTTGCTAGCTTTGTTCATTTGATTTTCTTTTGTTTTGTTGATTAACGATTGTATTTTGATGATTTAGAGCATTAGTTCGTTAGATATATGAGTATAACCACTTAGTTTATTGATATATGTCTTAAATTAAGTATAATGTGTATGCATATATATTAAATATAACACAAAAAATAAGGTTCATTACATATAATTCTAAAGCTAAATTGTGAGAAAAAAATAACAAGCCATGTTTAGCTATATTTAAAGGGTCGGCCCTACCTGACCCTATTAGCCCTAACAAAATTGGCTGCTAGGGCTTACATATTTAAGCCTCGGCCCTACCGTACCCGGCTCTAAATTTTGTTGACTTTGACCGAGCCCTACTCTACCATAAACCTTAAAATTTAGGATCAGGCCGGTGCTAACCCGGCCTATGATGAGACCTACTTATAGGGATAGCTTAGGTTAGATAGTAATCACTAATCAATCCATATAGAGTTTAGTTTTAAAATGATCTTTGTATAAATATCAGGTTATTGTCGTTTTTCCAACATACATCAATCAATGTAAAAAGAAATAGTTTGTTCAACCAAATGCATTAATCAAATGAATGACTGATCATAAAGGTCTTGACTTTAACAATAACTGACCATTTGTTTGATTCATTCGACTGAACAAACAATTTTTTTCACATTAATTTTTTGTAAAAATGATCTTTATTAGATAATTAAACTATTAAACTGTTAAATTTATAATTGACATTGTTAAAAATATATAAACATGAGAGAGTTGTGTACGACAAGTATTTTTCAAAATAAAATGTCTAGTTTCCCTATTTTTCTATTTTTCTTTTTGCTCGGCCAAATTCAGTAATTCAGAAGAGGCGAGGAAATTAAATTAGGGTGCAAAAATAAAATAAAAAAATAAAGGAAAAGGAAAAATAGAAGGATGAGTGCACGTTTGATGGTCGACGTGAAAGTCGCTAGAAGCTATTCATATTCTTCTTCTTCTTCTGCCTTTGTGTATTTTGCGGCACACACATTTCGATCCCTGCTTCCTTCTCCGCTTACCAGGTAAACCCTCTCCCTCTCTCTCTCTTCTCTATTCAATTCAGTTGTGCTTCTAGCCCTAGATACCATTCCCGACTACGCATTCGCCGCCGTCTAGATCGTTTACCGTTCCCGTAACTCCGGGTTTTTGGTTTAGGCACCATCATATCCATTTCACGCTCCTAAATCTTCAATCTAAGTCATATTCTCCATTTCCACCTGAATTTTGACCCATCCATGAATCCAAAATTCGTTTTCTACTGCGATTTGATATTTCTTGTGGTTTTGATGTAATTGAGCCATGATTCTGAGTTACTAGTGGTGCTGGGTTGCGACGTGGTTATATGATTTTGCTTTTTGGTTGATTTTTTTGTTTCAGGTCAGGCTGCTGAAGAATTTAAGGGAAATGATTTGGGGGACTATACGCCGGAAAGTCTCTTCGGTACTGTTTCATTTTTATGTATCCATTGTTATATTTTTTTATCCTGAAATCGACGTGCTTTTTGTAGTTTGCGTGTCACAATTACTGAAATAACTTCATTTTGTGTTCTTTGATTTGAGTAATAGTTGTGAATCACGTAGTTTTTATAGTTTTTGCACTAGTCCTTATGTTTCGGTGAACAGTCTCAGGTGTTGGGACAAGCATGGAAGGCTAGGTCTGCAGCCTCCGCGCAGAACTGTTGCCGCACTGCACCAGAAAAGGTACTTATAATTGAGATTCTGTTGCTCTTGTGCTTTGTTTCGATTGAAAAACTTCTTCAAGGATATAGTTCCGATGTGCTGATGGAAATGCTTATAAACATATTTTTTGTTGCTATTATGTTCTATTATCTGATACCTTTTAATGTCATGTAGGCTTTGTTCAATGGGAGAGGATTTGAGTGTATTCAGAGGTCAAGCTACCACATTGCCTCGGGTAAGTTTAAGTTCATTTAAGCAAAATATGTGCTTGTTATGGCTTCATATTAATTTATTTTTAATCCTACTCTTGACTTCTGCAGGTGGTTATGCTTCAAAGTTGAGCAGGTATTGACCTCCGATCTTTTGTATTGATGATACGTATTTTCCTCGTCACACTGTATTTCCAATAATACTCTATCAAAGTTACAAACTTCTATCGCCTCCTGTTATTGTCTGAACCTTCATTTTGCTGTCACCAAGTTTTGTGTTTACAATACAAATGTATGAACTTTACACGTCAAATTGAGGAGTGCTCATGGAATCATATAGGAAAGTGCCGTCAATAATGGTTTGACTCATACGTGTATATCTCCTTTTAGATCTCCATCTCTTTTGGTAGGTGGCCTGTGGCATAGACCACTTTTTTGGGAGTTGGTTTGATTTGAGTGCTACCCAACAATATGATATTTTGAGATAGAGTATTATCGCTTTGTCATGGAATTATAATTGCACTGTGCTTATACGAAAATTAGAATACACTTCAAAAGTCTTGCTGACTTGACCTTTTACAAGAGCTATGAGATGTCTTAATGTGTTTTAAGACCTTAATCTAGGGTGAGGATCAGTATGTATCACTGAAGCCTGCACCTAGAGAAAGAAATAATAATAATAATAATATTATTATTATTATTATTATTATTATTTTTTCTTCAAAAATTGCGATCGAGTTTTATTTCTGGATTGTGCAAGTCTGACATTATGTTACATTTTTCTTGGTTGCAGGGTATCCACTTCGCTGATTCAAACAGAATCTTTTATCAGATTGCAGAATAGATCATTTTCTTCAGATGGTAAGTAATGATGACACCCAATATTATCGATTGGCTCTTGATATTTTGTTTTTGGGCATGTCAGAGTCATCAACTTTCAACTGATGAATATTGCAGGAGACTTGGTTGAAGCTGTTGTTCCTTTCATGGGTGAATCTATTACTGATGGCACTTTGGCAACATTCCTAAAGAGTACGTTGATGCTTTTACTTTTTGTTTTTATCCAATTCCCTTTTGTGTCTGTGTGTTTACTGATAAGTTTTAGACTGATGCTGATGGCATTTTGTGCACAGAATCTTTGTATGTGTGGTGTGGGGGTATGTATGTATGTATTTTATTGTTTTGTAACTCACGCTTATGACACATTTGCAGAACCTGGTGACAAAGTTGCAATTGACGAGCCGATAGCACAGATTGAAACTGATAAGGTATTTTTCTTTTCTTTGGTTGAAGGATGACACAGTTTTCTTGTGTTTTGTATACTTCTCAACTGCAATAGGCTTTCTACAAATTTATGTATTGATGTACATATACCTTTCCTGTAAACCACTAGGTGACAATTGATGTTGTTAGTCCTGAAGCTGGTGTCATTCAGAAGGTAATGTTTCAGCAACATTACTACAGAAGATTCTTGAAGTAGCATGTCTATTATAACTACTTACAATCTCTTGTCCTGCTTGATGCTAATGTTTTTATTTTATTTTTTCTTGAACTTGTTATGGTTAATAGTTTGTGGCAAAGGAAGGTGAGACTGTCGAGCCAGGTGTCAAGATTGCCATCATCTCAAAATCAGGTGAAGGTGTAGAGCAAGCTGCTCCATCAGAAAAGGCTTCTAGTCAACCAGAAACTCCTAAAGAAAGGGAAAGTGCTGAAAAAGAAGTTCCTAAAGCAGAACCTGCCCCTGCCAAGGAAATATCACCCAAAAGTAGAGCTCCTTCCTCGCAACCACCACCTAAACATATGGCTTCGGAACCGATACTTCCTCCCAAAGACAGGGAAAGACGAGTAAGTTTTAGTTCCTTGTTCGCATGAGAAAGTGTGTAAGTTCGTTGATTAAATCTAGTCCATTTTAAGTTGCTTTTCACATCGACAGGTTCCTATGACACGATTACGAAAGCGGGTGGCAATACGCTTGAAAGATTCTCAGAATACGTTTGCTTTATTAACTACATTTAACGAGGTTGACATGTAAGTTCATCCCAATCATATTATTCTGGTCGCATGATGTCCCATTTCAGAATCTTGCCTTTGTAGTTGCACTGATTTTTTTTAAGATTAATCACATGTGATGCAAATATGCAATATCAATGATAAAATTCTCTGTTGACATTTAAAGATCTGTTAGGAAAGAAAGTCAATTTGGTAAATATTGTACTTGGCTCTTGAAGAACTTTCTAGTGTCATTTTGGTATATATGATGAAATGGAAAAGCATGTGAAAATTCTTGACTTACTTTCAAACTGAACAAAGAAGCCACTTAGAGCATTTCCAACAGCTCATGTAAAACTAGAATAATCTCTATTTTTGAGGAAAACATCATTTTTTGGCTCCAATAGCTCATGTAAAGGATCCTCTATAATACAAAAAGTGGGAAGAGAGAGAAACATATCCTCTAAATCTATAGAATTTTTACAAATTTGTATCTTCATATAAACTTTATTGCTTACCTTTTTGAATTCATTTTCTTTCCTAAAGAAAGAACAAAACATCATTAAGTTAAAACAATTAACCAAATAATTAAGGTTTGATTTGAATGAATTTATATATTTCTATAAATTTATTAAATTATACAGAAAATATTTAATTTTGTATATAAAAATAGAAGAGCTGTTGGAGTTTAGCTCATTTTTATAGAGATTTTGTGATTTTCTCCTCTATAATAGAGAATTAATACAAGAACTGTTGGAGATGCTCTTAGTTTTAAGTTGGTTGATGACATTGTTATGCAGTCGCTCTACTTTCCTTGTCATATTGATTTTCTGTGTGCTGCAGGACTAACTTGATGAAGCTCCGTTCAGACTATAAGGATGCCTTTGTTGAAAAGCATGGAGTGAAATTGGGATTTATGTCGGGCTTTGTGAAAGTACGTGTGTTTTAGCATGTTGTATATAAAGTACAATTGTTCGTTGTCAAATGAACTAGCAAGTACAAAGTATATATACCGTTTTAGTTTCTGTTTGCTACAAATTATGCATGTGGGCCATTAATAAATATTCTAATGATTTGTTTCAGGCTGCTGTTAGCGCACTTGAGCAGCTGCCCGTTGTCAATGCTGTCATTGATGGTGATGATATCATATACAGGGATTACATTGATATCAGTATTGCAGTGGGGACACCAAAGGTATGCCATTGTTCTGTTCCTTATTTAAGATAAATATAATTGGATCTCATGTTGATGGATATGTAGTAACAGATTGTTGTACCTTGTTAAATTCTGTGGATAACCTGTTCTTTCAACATAAGAAATTGTGTGGTTGGCATGCTTAAAATTGTAACTCTAATGACATGTGGAGTTCTTTAACTTCTTGACATGAACATGCCTCATCACATGAGAACTAACAAACTCATTCTCCTGTTATTGAAGGGTCTTGTTGTTCCAGTTGTCCGCAATGCTGGTGGTATGAACTTTGCTCAGATAGAGAAGGAAATCAATACTCTGGCTAAAAAGGCAGCAGATGGTTCTATATCCATTGATGAGATGGCTGGAGGCACATTCACTATATCAAACGGTGGTGTATATGGAAGCCTTTTGAGTACACCAATCATCAACCCTCCACAGGTATTATCCTATACTTTGCAATATTATTTATCTTTTTACTTATTGTTGCTTCCTCTCGCAGTCTGCTATTTTGGGCATGCACTCCATAGTGAACCGTCCCATGGTCGTTGGAGGAAATGTTGTTTCCAGGCCAATGATGTACATTGCTTTGACGTATGATCATCGTCTCATTGATGGAAGAGAAGCTGTTTACTTTTTGCGCCGTATAAAAGATGTTGTGGAAGACCCTCGCAGACTTCTCCTTGACGTGTAAAGGATTTAGTGGTTTGCAAACTATAGGCTGTGGACGGCAAGTGTGTTTGCCGATGTCTTTTTGAATGGAAGAGTTGGGATGCTCTATAGGACAGGGGATGAATAATCCTGAAAGCATTTTCCTTAGTACTCGGTTACTTTGATGTTATTGAGAGGGAGTTTCAATAATAATAAAAAAAATCGAATCTTGTTAACCTGAGGAATCTGGTTTTTGGTTACTATATATGCTAGAGTTGAAGATTGAACCCATACTTGTAAAGAAGGGATCAAAGGCGATGGGAAGGAAAGAAATGAACTATTCCTTGAAGGCTTGAAAGCACAAGGAGTGATGGAGTAGAGAACTGATCGCCAAATTATGTTTAGTGTTGAAGTGCAAAGAATTTCCTACCACCAAAAAGCAAATGGGAGCTCAAAGCAGCTTTACTGAGGCTCTAGATCTGAGACCTCGCAAAATTTTCAGCTGTATCTATTTTACATCACCTTCACAGGAACCTTTCGCAGACAAACGGAGCAAAATCAAAACGCTGGCGAAGGCCCTAGAGTCATTTGAGCACTTTTTGGCACAGTAAATAACTAAATATACTAAATTTTGCACTTCATCTTCGGTTCATCTGCTTAGGTGACAAACAAGAATTTCAAGTCAGCTTCAGTCAATTTCCCGAGAGCCTCTGTAGAACCACCAATAGTGCTGTAGAAAGCAAGAAGGAAGGTTTTAGATCCTGAATCAGGTAGATGTAGACAAAAGAAAGCCAGTAAAATTACACTTACCCCTCAAACACTAGTTCCTTCTTCTCCTGTAGCTTCAAGATCCTCTCCTCAATTGTATTCTCAATGATGAACCTCACAATTCTGTAGCATACAGAAATCTCAGAATCCCAACCTTTCAAAATTATAGGATGGACAGGGGAGAATGAATGCAAAATTTGAACCTGATTGGTTTGTACTGCCCTATCCGGTGGATTCTATCTTGCGCTTGTCGCTCCACAGCAGGATTCCACCATGGGTCCATCAAGAAAACCTAGAGTTCCAACACATGAAATTCATATGTGCTTGAAATAGAATTTCAAATAGTGGATCTGAATCTCCTGATCGTTAATTATATAGCATAATTTCACCCAACTTAAAAACATAGAAAATACTCACATGTGATGCAACTGTAAGATTAAGAGCAACACCTCCGGCTTTCAAACTCATTAAGAAAATTCTACAATCTGGATCCCCAGTGAATTTCTTTATAGCATTATCCCTTGCTGACATGGTCATGCTTCCAACCAACTGAACGCAGTTAACACCCGACTGCAAAAGTTCTTTAAATCACAATCTGTACTTCATAACCGCAAAAACCAGAAATCTATGTATAATTTAGTTTTTACCTTTTGCAACGAGTAGTGAATGAGATCTAGGAATGATGTGAACTGGCTAAAAACAATTCCCTTTGCGGAACCATCTCTTTCAACCATGAATCTGATTTCTTCTTTCTGGAGATGTATGAACCGGTCAGAGTTAAAGACAGATACTGGAAAGTCAGGGATGCAGTGTACGATAAAAAAGTGAAAATTGCGAACATGTACCGGTGTTCAAATATAAGGCCAGTTTCAATGGCCTTCACATCAATAACGAATTGAAAAATAAATAAAAGAATGGCCATTCACATCAATACGTACCAAAGCTTCTATTTTTGTGCTAGTCTGAAAATTCTCAAGCTCTATTCTGTTCAAAATGCTTGACGATCTAAACCCCTTAATGGTAGTTTTAGTAGTCTGATTACCAGCACCTACACTTGTGGTGAGATCCACAGTAAGCAATTTTGAGCATGAAGGGCATGAAACTTGTCCCAGGGAACCAGAAAAATCAATTAAGCATGCCTTGCAGAAGACATGTTCACAAGCAGTAACCTGGAATATCGAAGGACATAACACAAAGGAAATCAATATTAGAGTACAGGTATTGAAAAATAACAGCAAATTATTAAGGATGTAACTTCAATCCAAGAAAATGTGTATTTTGGGTGAATCAGTTCCCTAATCAACACCAGAGGTATAGTAACTGATAGCACTATATAACTATTTCCAGTTACGAGTTTGTCTAGCACTATATAACTATTTACAGTTACGAGTTACTGTTTTAGATTCTACTATGAAAGATGATATAGTAGAAAGAGAAAAAACTCAAAAAAGTACTCAACATTACATTGTCAAGCTATTAGCTTACAAAAAGGATCAACTAACCACTTGATCTTCAGCTGGATCATGACAAATGCCACATATTTTCTCACTGTTATCAATATTAGCCTTGTTTCCATTTCTTAATGCAGCACTTGCAGAATACACGACGAGGTAAGGATGATCAACAGCCTAAAGCAGGTAAAAGAAAAATGATCAATGATTACAATTCGGAATCAAGAACGTATAATGTATATTTTACATTACAGCGATTACCTGCCGCAAGCGCGTCAGAAGATCAAAGATATGAGCATAATTATTCATCAGAGTTCCCGCATCAACATATCTGTAAGGTTCAAAACATATTACATTATCCAAGCCAAAGGATTTAGTAAAAAAAATGCAAGGCTATCATCAATTGCCAGTATCCATAAGAACCAAGATATTTTATAGGCCAACAGAGGAACCTGCCCATACTAATAAAACCCGATCCTCCCTTTCTTTGTAATGGACTAATCTAGATCACAATATAAGCAATTTTCTGGAACTAGAACTACCAACAAACATAAAAACAAACTTATAAAATATGAGAAATTCCAAAAAAGAAAAAGAAAAAAGAGAAGATGAGTTGAATTACGTGTTAAATAATGCCTGACTATCAGTATATAATGACTCATAATAATCTTGTTCTTTGATATCCAAGGTATCCTTCCTCAATGAAACCTACAAACAGTACCAATGGCAAAGTTAGAAAATATAGACTTCAGGATTTAAAATATGAACTTATTGCAATAAAACTTACAATTCGAGGAGGAAGTGCAAGGTCAGCAGCCCTTCCCTTTTTAGTTCGTCGCAGCACTATGTTCTTTAAGATCTTGTGTTTTAGCAATATCATGGCTCTTTTTCCACTATATGTATTTCCGAATAATTGTATTGGTGTGGCCACATTCTTGCAAGGATCAACAGTCACAATGCATGTAAGCACATAAACATTTTGGTGAACATATATCAAATGGTGCAAAAATAACCTGAAGAAAGACGGATAATGGACTGCAGACTCACTTTATTCCACCAACAAAAATGTCTGACAGAACTATGAGGGCAATTTGAACACTGTGACGTGGAACTGCAAATAGACACCAAGAATTAAACAAACATTTAGGCAAAATGGTGATTCAAATAAAAGTATAGATATAATTATGACAATGTCCTTGTCCTGTGTGTCTAACAGTAACGTGTCCAACAACTTCAGCATGCAAGCTATAGTAACATTCATTCTTAAGACGTACAACTTAAGCATGAAGTTATTGAAACATTTCATTCTTGAGACGTACCTATGATCAAGAGTTCTGCAGTCACAGTCCTTACACAAGTAATATGAGTATGGTACTAATTGCAAGAAGCGGACCTGTGTAAATCAAATTCAAATATGTTAATACATGACCAAGAAACCCTGATTATAGTCAATATATCTGAGTATAGTTGACTTACCAAGGAGTAAAGTTCTCCAACACGGTTCTGAAGGGGCGTGCCGCTTAGAGCCCATTTATACGTAGACTCCAAAGCAAGAACAGCTTTTGCAGTATTGCAACGCCTAGATTTTATATAATGTGCCTGTTTTGATTCAGGACGTCAGGCGCAGAACATGTTAACAGAACAGAACATAACATGGTTGTATCAAAGGAAAAAGATGAAGAAACCATCCACAATTGACTTATTGATGCAGGATATTGTTCCTGTTATTTGAAGATAGACAATACTTTAGTTTATGACATACCTCATCCAAAATGATCCGGTTCCACTTCACAGCATGCAAAACTGAATTCCTTTTGTTCCGTTCAACATCTTCTGGATCCATATCATCGTCTTCGTGCAGCTTTGATTTTCTTTTGTGAGCTCCTTTCTTCGCGCCTGAACTTCCACTGATCTTTTCATTAGAAGACTCGCATGACTTCTTTGATGGCAGATGCATTTTCCTTTGCTGCTTAGACTGCTTCTCGGTTCTGATCGCATTAGGCCCACAAAAGTATTTCAAGTGGACAGACATTTTTGTCTCATAAAACAACTTCCCACAATATGGGCACTTTTCTTTGGGAGGCATTACATGCTTCCTGTAATCAGCCTCAACAATAGAGTATGTTGTAATGACAAAATCATAGTCCAGGAACTGTTTGGAACTCTTCTCTCTATTGGCTCCATGATAAACCAGGATCTTTGTACTTCCTTTTGTAGTAAACCGCTCTATCTCACTGACCCACTGGCTTACAGCAACCACAGGACAAACTACAAGGGTTCCTTTAATGTGAGGCAAGCCTGTAGAGGGTTGGGGTTCATGAAATGTCCAGTTGATCTCCCGTTTAGCAAGTACAAGTGCAATCGCTTGTATCGTCTTCCCCATTCCCATCTCATCTGCAAGGATTCCTCCTCTAGTTTGAGACTCTTCCTGTCGCAGAGCCCAGGCCAACCACTCCTTCTGATACCTCAGCAAAGGCATAATCAAATCAGATGGTGTCTCAGTAACTTCATTTACCACATTATTCTGAACATCGAGATTAAAATCCTCAGTGAAATTCTCATCGATCCATTTATTATGCTCATCTTCCCAGATATTCCACATAAGAATAGGCTTTTGCCTATCAGATCTTGACTTCCTTTTCTTGTTTTTCCTTGTCCTTGCCAAGCCAAGAAAGTCAATTTCGGGTGCTTGTTGAGGAATCAGCTGTAATTCATTAAAATTGTCATCATCAAAAACATCATAATCCGCCACTTCCACTTCCTCTTCCTCTTCTGAACTTGGTTGTCCTCTTTTCTTCTTTTGCTTGACCTTCCCCTTCCCTTGCAAAGACTCCTTCGATTTGCCTTTTGGTCTAACATTAAAGTTGATAACAGCCTCCTCATCGAATTGGTTATCTTCACCTACACAGAAATTCAATGTATGTCAATAACAGATACATCCCACCAAAATAACAAACTCCAATCTAACATCAAACAGCCAACACCAAAATGGCTGGACTTTTGGGAAAAATTATCCAACAAAACAAAAGCCATAGTGAAACTGAACTAAAACCTCTATCAATACAGCGATCACATCACTGAAAATCCACCATCACATCCAACAAAAATGAACTCTCTCCGCAACTTCTCACTCATCACCAGTCACATAACACTAACTTCACCTTCATGGCTTTGCTACATTTTCATCTAAATCACTTTACCAACAAAATCAAAACCAAATAAATTACCGTCACTATCAGAACCCGAATCAGGCGAATAGGCTTCCACCTCAGACAATAAGTCTCCACCACTCTCGTTACTGCCATCCTCCTCCTCCACACGTTGCTCAATTCCTGCTTCCACAATTCAAAATTCCACACACACTTTTAGGGCAAAATGTTACACAACAAAGATAGCAACTTTATCATCTACAACACAAAACCCAGTTCTAAACCCCCAAATTCCTCCCCAACATTCACAAATTCCAATGCTTTCCGTAAAAACCCAAAAATACCAAATTTTTACAGCGAAAAAGAGCCGATGATGATGTAATGGGAGTGGTGAGGGACTTACCATCGGTATCGGCGCCGGAAAGCCTCTTGCGAGAACGGAGCTCCATTACGGAATTAGGGTTTTGCGATCACGATTATCACGGGTTTTTGATTTCGGCGAGTACGGAAGAGAGCACCAAATAATCGTCAAAGGATCGGCGGGAAAGTGCTATTATTATATTGCTATGGGAACCAGCGGCAACTTACTACACGTCGCCGCTGGGGGACTGGGTCTGGTGCGGGTGCGGTAGGGAGTGGAGAGATCTGGGTGGTTGGGGACTTGAGCGGGATGGACGGTTGGATTGTGGCACGTTTTTGTGTATTTGGAGAGACGCGACCCTTTGGAACTTGGTGGTCTTTGGAATTGGCTTCCATGGATTCTTTTTGTTTGGTTGCCTTTTGTGTCGTTTTGGAGAGGAAAAATAGGGATGTCAAGCTTCCTAAGCAAGCTTTCTCTCGCCTTCAAAATTCCTTTGCAAGCTTTGTTTTCACACTGAGATCAGAAACTGGAATCCATTCGGCCGGAGCATATTGCGAATTTGACTTGCTTAATCTCAATCTAGTATAGCTGATAATGTGAGAGTAACGTTTACTTTGGAGAGGATACATATGTGATGGTCTAAATTGGACGGGTGCTAAGGAAAGAAAGATAGAAGTTATGGTGTGTTATATGTGCAAATCGAGCACCTTACATTAAGACGCATTTTAAAATGGAACCTCATGACTAAAATCAAAAGGATTCTCGAGTCCAAAATGAATAATATCTCAATTTGATAGGTCAGACTGCTTCTCAAAATTTGTTTTAATAACTTATTTGACTCATAAAATGATATATATATTTTTTCTTTTAAAATGTGAGGATTATGTTCGATTACAATGATAGGTTCTCATGTCTTTTCTTAACTCAACTAGTGATACTGTTTTAGTCTATGGTCTCATTTTTCTACCAACTCTAAACTTTCTATAAGAAATGGAAAATACAATAATGGAAAGGGACACAACTTGGCTTGCCTTGGTTAGAGTGCCATATAGCATTGCCTCCACCATTTGAATCAGATTTTCCCAAACAAGTGGAATAATATTGCAAGCCTACTGGCATGGATGTGCCTGAAGTGGAAGAAGCAGCTTCAATGCCTTGAGTGCTTTGTATGATCTATGGCCTGAATGCAGGGAGTTGGAGCCACATGAAGTCACTTGTCTTGGAGATTTTAGTGCATGGACAATGTGTCATGGATTAAACAAACTATAGACAATGAAAATACATTTGACCAATTGCTGCCCATTCTTAGGGATAGTTTTGCATTGATATTGATAATGCAGTTTGATTTCTGATAATTCAGAGCCTCAATTGTTGCTCATTCTGTTTAAAATAGCACGTCTTAGGCGTAAGACGAGACGAGGCGTGACTGTTTCGTCTCAAAGCGTCATCTAAAAGGTGTTTGTCTCAAAATGCGAGTAATAGCGCTTATCAGGACGAAAAAAGTGAAAAAGACGCGTCTCAAGCGCTCCAAAACGCGTCTTGAGGCATCACCTTTTTTAGTACAACAGTTAAAACCCTTAAACAGTTAAACAACACCGTTTTATTTTAGGTTTAAAGAGAAAAAATTGGGTTTCAAGACATGCAAATACTCTTAGTGACAAAGAGTGAAGAAAATGCAACGAGTGAATGAATTTATGTTAAATTTAGACATTATGTTCGTATTGTCGCTATTTAATTTTAAAGCTTCGCATTTTCACCTCAAAGTTTTTAAGAGTTGAGACTCTGACCTGACGTTTGGCCTTTTTAAAAATAGATACAAATATATGTAGAAACGTCCATAAACAAGACTTAACTACCACCTTCACCGGATCCACTGCCAACTCCTACTCCTTGACCAGAACCAGCACCACTTCCCACTCCTATGCCAATGCCATTTCCAATTCCAATTCCTCCTCCGTGGCCACTGCCAGCTCCACCACCTACACCATCGCCATGGCCTAAACCACCACCAATGCCCCCACCAGCTCCAGCACCAAAACCTCCTCCTTGGCCAGAACCTCAACCCACACCACCACCGCCTCCTGATCCTCCGCCACCACCGCCTACGCTTGCCCCGGCATCAAAACCTCCTCCTTGGCCAGAACCTCCACCCACACCACTACCGCCTCCAGATCCTCTGCCACCTCCTCCTCCAAGACCTCCACCTCCACTGCCCCACTGCCTACACCACTGCCCGCACCAAAACCTCCACCTACGCCACCACCGCCTCCTGATCCTCCTCCACCAAGATCTCCACCTCCACCAGCTCCACCACCACCAACACCAACACCAACACCACCGCCAGCACCAGCACCAAAACCTCCTCCTTGACCAGAAGGACCACCCACACCTCCTGATCCATCACCACCTCCTCCTAGACCTCCGCCTCCTCCAACTCCACCACCTACGCCGCCCCCAGCTCCACCGCCTACACCTCCTCCAGCTCCAAAACCTCCACCATGACCAGCCCCACCTCCAACACCACCTCTTCCACCTGCCCCACCACCACCACCTATACCACCTCCCGCTCCTCCACCGCCACCTATACCACCTCCGGCTCCTCCACCACGACCTCCACCTCCACCTCCGCCGCCACCAAAACCTCCTCCTCCAATGTCACCACCCCTACCACGACCAAAGCGACCACCACAGCGGCGACCCCATTCACAATCATCACCTCGAAATCTAGCTTTGTCAACCTTGTAATCACCCTGAGCGAGCATTGCACTCAACTGCAAGACAATGCAGAGCACAAGAAGACTCGAAGACAGCCATTTCTTCTTCTCTCAAAGTATTTTGAATTCTCAGCTAGCTATGGCTGTACTAGCTCGCTCTGCTCTGTTCGATCAAAGACCATCTTCTTTAATTATATAGGCTTCATGTCACCAGCAAATTCTACACGCACTGATTGATAACACCAAACATCCATTAATGTCTGCATGTTCATTGGACGCGTCGGAACCGTTGGGGGATTGGCGGGAACAATAAATATGAAAATTATGACATGGATATTCATACATATCTATATATCCAAAGCAAAATCACCATTTTGACTTGAGCTTAAGTCTCACCCTGAATCTTATTTCCAGTACTCGAAATTAAGGCTACTGATTCAAACAGTTGGCCGGGACCTAATATGTTCTCTTTCGTCAAGTACATTTGATGAAAATGATCGTATGCTCAGACACCTAACTACTTAAGAGAGAGTGAAGACTTGAAGTCAACTCTAGCTAGCCGGCCACCGAAGCTGGACCATTATTGAGGATTTGATCATCTTTAGCACAGATTGAATGGAGTTAATGAACACTACCTTCCCCTTCTGCAAATTGCAATCCCAAGTGGTTTGTTCCTGTGGGATCTCGATAGTGAAAATCGATGAGCATGGTTCCTGACTTCCTGACGTGGATATTTATGGCGACAGTTGCTACTGTGCCACTGTTATATGCGAATGTTATGACTTATGAGTTGGACATTCTTTTTATTTTTAAGATTTGTTAGCAATAACTTACTAACATACATTATTCGAGACGCACGCATGTTTCTCATACAAGTTAATTTTAAATCACATTTTTTTGCTCTAAATCCGTTCACGTCTGGTTGAAACTGTAGTTTCAGGGTGCGATATCTCAGGCTTGTTGACATTCTCAAATTACTTTGGAGATTGACCATAACAGTAACATTGTTTTTCTTTTTTTCCAATGCTGTAAAGAATCACAGTATCAAACAGCAGCCCTTCACGTTCTCAAAGGACCAGAGTTGGGCTAAATGTTTGTTCTTGATTAAAAATTGAGGAAAATTAATGAAAACAATACATGACGCATGAGTTTCATATTGAATCACACATAAAAGAAACAAATAATTTCCTCTGATGAGCGCAACCGATCCCCCAGAAGTAAAGTATGAAAATGGCTTGAGTTAAGCCTGACTAAAACTTCTGCAGACATATATGATATATCTCCTTTCCTAGGTGGCATGTAAGGCCCTGACAACCACTCTCGACAGTTTTACATTGTAGTGATGCTACTTTTGCTTACAGAGGCCGAGTTCGCCGGCCTGATGCTCGACCACACAGAAGAGCATTCTTGGGAATAGGATATTCATCCCTCCATGAATTTACCGGTGAGTATACACGAAGATAGAACTGCTGACCTAAATACTGTCTGGCCCAATTCTCAGATCTCACATTCCACATTCCCACATTGTCCAAAGGCACATAAATTGCAGTCCATGAGTTGGGATACACCTGGAATGGTAGAATTGAGGTTAGAAATCGCAACAAAGTGAACCGTGAACACATAACTCGCATTGCTTTAACTTTGCCAAATATATTTGTCATGTGTAAAAATAATTGACCAAAATATTTGTTGTGTTTACCTGAACGGTGCAACGAGAGACAGTATCCATCAGATTGTATCTTAATCTGCTTGCTGGTGTCCACTGTCCACCATCCATACTGTCCATATAAAAACCAATTTATTTAAGAAACTCAACAAACAGTGAAAAGAAATGAAATGATTTGAACTTTTGAAATAGAAAATGTTGACTTACCCAACAACAAAGAAACTATAACCATCAAGGTGCCATGACTGCAAAGTATCCTCCGGATTCTCAAACACAAATTCAACAAAGGCTCGGAAATCAGCATGCATGACTGATGTCTGGAGATAAGCACCACCACCAGTGGGATTATCTGAGATGCTTCCAACGGAGAAGACCCCGGAGATCTTGAAGTAGTCAGCAACTTTTAGTGGTGTGTCAGGTTGGAGGAAGGAGACACTATTTACAGCATATCTTTGCTTGCCATTAATTAAAGGAGCAGAGTTTGTAAGCCTGATTGTCCTGGTGGTGTTGATCAATCCATAATGATATGAGCCTTGAGGGTTAGGCCTTGGTCCGCTTGCTGTCAAATTACGCCTGGTTTGATACATAGAACACATGATTATTAAGAGTTTATTTTTTTGTTCATATCAATTTTGAAACTTAATAGGTCATAGGTTGAATTCTTATATATATGCAGGTTGAAGTTTGATACAATAACTATAATGATAGTGCAAAAGAAACATTCTTGTTTTATGGCATCTCATACTCACAAAAGTATATGAACAAGGTAGAACCTAGTTCAAATTCTAGACTACCACATATATCCAAGTTTTATGCTTTCTGACATAACACAATGATAAAAGTACCTGAAGGATCGAGCTTGTTCAAGAGACCAGTCGACCTCAGTAGTTGGGCCACCAGGTGGAGGACCAGAAACACTTCGTGCCGAGTTACTGTAGTGAAGAATGGAGGTTACGGAGAGCACTTGCGAGGTGAAACGTGTAGAGACGACAATGTAGTAATCTTGTGGTGGTTGATCAGCTGCTACCAGAACAGAGAGTGACTGTCCCAAATGAATGTCAAGAGAGCTGTAAGTATTTTGCAAGGTGTGAATTCCTTCCACCTCAACCAACAGCATCTTGTGACCTTGGATTCTGAAATTGATGGATGTTGCAATTCCAACATTTGATATTCTGAACCTGTAAGTTTTGCCTGCAAAACCAAGTATGACACATGAAGCAAAGTTGCGAGTCTTCTTTTATATTCCAAACCACACAAGCAAATGGTTCTTTACTTGTATTGAGTAGCTACCTTGATCAACTGTAAATGTATTCCCATTTGATCCGCGGCCGTTGATGAGCAGTCCATCAGGGAAGGGAAGGTTATTGCCACCATCTAAAATTGCCTTCAAATCCTATAACATACAAACAAATCCATCAATCAACACATATCAAATGGCCTCATTTTCTATAGATCTGTGGTGAAAAGTAACACATGCTACACACGAAACCACCATTCCACTTAATCAATCAAGCAATTCCTATGAACCACGGCAGATTCATTAATTTTCTTTGTCTTTGTGGAGGCAGGAGAATACGAATTTCGACCTCTTTGAGACATTTCATCAATTATATTTCACTCACTTCAAAGAAACTGTATCCCACGAGAGAACATTTCTCTTAAATCACACTTCTAATGTGATACCACAATACAATATGTGTGATAATTAATTAACAAATCCTCCAATGCTACTTACAGTGTGATTTTGTTTGAACCAGTCTCCAGCAAGAATGGAGAAATCTCCTGCAGGAGGATCAAATGGCACCGGAATTCTAGGTCGACTTGAGATCTTGATAGCACCATACCCCCCTGCAGCTTTGTGGAATGCAAAGGAAGGAAAGTAAAAGTAACTTCCAATCTGATCTTTGACTTGAAGAACATAGGTGAAGTTCTGTCCTGGTGGAATGGGACAATTTGTGCCAAAGACCCCATCTTGCCATGAGTTCCTTCTCTGTTGCACACCATTCCTATACAAATATTTTCAGGATTTAGTGGTCAGACCAATTATGAATACAGGTTTAGGCAATCAAAGATGTTCACTTTATGTCACATGCCTAAAGTGACTAAAACATGCATATTCAATAGGTGATTGGATCATGCCTTCACTTTTTGATAGGGTAATAGCAATTACACATAAAGTAATTGGTGCTTAGCAATAAACATAAGTTACATATAAAAGGGGGAAGATTACTAACCAAGAAATGAGAAAAGGTTCATCCAAGCTGTTGAAAACACTGATAATAAGGTTATCATTGGTGACACAATCAATCAGGGGCCCTGGGAATTGCCCATTTATCAGTATTCCCTACATTTGTTTGAAAACTCATTTCAGCAATCGCTCATTGTTTTTTTCCTCAATAGAGAAATTGCCCAGAAGAGAAAAACTGCAAAAAGACATAATGTGCTTGTTTGTGTGTGTGAATGAGAAAGAGATAGAAATGAGATTACCTGCTGTTTCACACCAAGGGGATAGATATCACCATAGGTGACATTCCAGTTGTAGAACCTATATGGATCTTCACCATTTGTGAAGCTCGCAGTAAGCAAAGCAACCACTAAGACACAACACACACTTGTGTAGAGTCCCATATGAGATTTCTCTTCTCCAAAAACCCAACTCTTCTATCTATTTTTGAAAGCAATGGAGATGAAAATGGGACTACTGAACCTTCAAGAGAAAAAGGCTCAATCTTTGCCTCTCTTTCACACTGTAAAGCCCTCACCTCCCTCTGTTTTTTTCTTTGGGAAAGTAAAAGAAAGTGTTATATAGAGGATTCTCAGAAGTAGCTAGTGTAGTCTGTTATCAGTATCATAATGCTGGATCTGTCTTGGCTTTTCTTGATGGGGATTTGGTCGTTTAATTTTTAGAAAAGAAAAAACAATGGCCAATTGTTAATGTGTATGAGCTGTATTTCAATCTATATGTAAGGAAAGAAATGGGCATCTTGCAGTCACTTGCCCAGTCCATACCGCGTATCTTGGATTGAGTGAAGTAACCTAGATTTGTTGTCTTTGTTTTTTGTCAAAAGAGGCGGTTTCTTTGATTATTTGGAAAGTATAGAGATTTCTTGATTAATCTCTTGGGATTTCCATAAGCTCAAGAAGGAAAGTCATTTCCTTTGGGGCAATCACTGGAGTGAGAAAAAGGTTTTACGTTAACCATGAGATTCTTGGTAACTTCTTAATCCCCGTTATTGTGTTGCGTTTTCATAATAATGTGTTTCGGATACGTCTGATGACAATTTAAATTCATATGGTTAGAATATGAATTTAGAGTAAGATTTTGGATTTAGATTTAACAGGTTCTGCATCAAACTAGTGCACCTGCAATATGAGTAACATGGCCTATGGTGATATCTTATATCATACCATGACGCTTGTCTTTGGTTGGCAGACAATATAATAGAGGATTGGTTAATCCTCCTGACCTCAAGCACTGAAGCACTGAATGCAGAACTTGGACAATGAAAAGGGCAACAGATCTTACTGACCCTGGAAGACTGGTTCCATAACATTAATATTACAGCAAGCTGGCCATGTACACATTTTATATGTTCATAATCTATGCTTATAGTCAAGAATCAAGACTAATCTACTTCCCAGATTCACTAAGCTTCTGAGCTCCTTCTGTTTCATGGCTTTTAGTAGTTTAGCATTTTTTGTTTAAGCAACCCACCGACACAATTAAGTATTTTCTAATCCATTTTAAGTATGGGGTCTCTATTCCCAACTCAAATCCCACTTGATTATTGCTCTGGATTTTGTGAGATTATTTCCGCTTTTCCGTTTCAATTTTTTTTTGAGAATCACCTGTTTCAAATATTAATGAAATTATGCCAGATACACAGGTCATCGTCACAAGGGAGGGATTTTGTAGCATAAATTATTGACAACTGACGCGGTTTCTTGTGTCATTGGCATTTACTAGGAGGAACTACCATATGAGGTAATCAACCTCATCTTCTTCCAAGTACTGAAAGCTACACGGGTTCATGCTGGTAGGTTATATGTAATGGCCCAGAAGTTGGGCCCAAACTATTATTGCAAGCCCAAATATGTTTTTTGCTCAATATCAGGATTTGTTTCTATTTTTTTTGAGAAATTCATCCAAATAGTATACCATCTTTAAGTCCTTATAAACTTTAGTACACCAAATTTCTAAAACATCAGAACGATACACCATCTTTTCAGCCCAACCCAGTATTGGTACTTTAGCCATCAACTCCGTTACCAAAGTTACTAACAAAGTAACAAGCCATTTTTCATGAGTATTTTGATCATTTTCCCTCCCTGACCAGCCCAGACCAGACCTTAGACCTTAGCCTCATTGTCTATCTCTCCATCACAGAAACCACATTCTATCTCTCAGTCTCATTCTAACCCAGATCCGCATCCCTCTACAAGTGTTGTTCCTGCTGCCTCTCCTTCTTCAATACTCAACGACGGTCAGTCATCTCCACCGCCGGCTTGCCCTACATCACTACCCACCACCACTGCTGCCTCTATCACTTTCCAACTCTCCACTACATAAGGCTCAGTTGCAGCCCTATGAAATTATTCAATCATCCATACACATTATTAAATAAACGCATTCGACACAAGAAAATCCAAGTTTTGCAACTCTTTACCAGAGGATCCATGCACATATTGAGAGGCCCATCAGCAAGCACATTGAACCCTCTCTGAGGACCATTCACCTGCATCGACGACATCCCCAAATCCATCAAAATGCCATCAATCCTAGCCTCAAGCAGTGTCTCATCCAAGTCAGCCAGCAAAGACTTGACACATCTGAAATTCTCCAAAAATGTACAAGCTTTCAAACTCAAATCTGAAGCATCCAACACACCATTAATCATAGCCCGAGCCTTTTCGAGCGCCATAGGATCAACATGAAGCCAAACATACACCTCTATTTTGGGATGCGCTTCAATTATCTGTATGATAACCAACAACTGGAATCAATAATCAATACATAATATCGAAAATGTACAAGAACAATTAAAATAGGCAATTACTAACAGCGGAGGAGTGGCTGGTGGCGCCGAGGGTGAAGTAAACTAAGCGGCGGAGGTGCTTGGAGGAGGGAAAGACGTCTAGGACTTCACCGAGGAAAACTAGGATGTGGAAAGAGGTGTCGCCATAACTTCCCAAGTCAAAAGATTCCTCTCAGGAATTTCATCAAACACCTTCCCTCTGAAGTGCTCGGAGGCCTTGAAGACGCAGGGAAGGTGAAGTCATTGGGGAGGACAGAGTCGCGGAGCATGTTGATGAAGTTAAGGAGAGAGCGGATGCGAAATAACGGTTGTGAAAAAGGCAGGCGATGAGGGCGGTCCAGGTGACGACGGAGTGTGAGGGGGTGAGGTGAAGGAGGAGCTAGGCAGAGTTAGGGAGGTCGAGTTTGGAGTACATGTTGATGAGATGGTTGGAGAGGAAGGTAAGGTGAGAGGGTTCCTTGCTTGGGCGGATAGGCCTATGAGAGACATGTGGCCTTCCTCGCTTCTTGCTTGGCTGACCAGCATAAGACCTTAAAGATGCAATCAGACCTAAGTTTCAGGTTGCAAAAACATGAACCAAAGCCATAGAATGTGTAGTTCTTCTCAACCTGACATCTAAGGAAGGAGGTAGAGAAGGAAGTGAGGTAAGTTGATGTGAAATGACCAAAATAACCATGAAAAATGATCTGTTAGTAACTTTGATAAAGGACTTAACGGAGTTGACGGTTAAAAGTATCAATACTAGGTCGGGCTGAAAAGATGGTGTACCGTTCTGATGTTTTAGAAAGTTGGTCTACTAAAGTTTATAAGGACTGAAAGTTGGTGTACCATTTAGATGAATTTCTCTATTTTTTTTCGTTACAAGAGGGATAGATTCTAAAAGGGTATTGTAGAACGTGAAAGGGGATTGAAACGATTTCAATCCTCGACAAACTGGACATAAAATAAAGAAACGAACACAGTTGTTTGTTTACCCAGTGAAACCTCAATTTGAGGAAAAACATTGTCGATGCTTTAACTCACGAAAGTCCCTAATGAAAAAGGATTTCACTATGAATCAAGAACGAGTCAATTACAAAGTACGTAGCACTGAACGTGGCTACACTCTCTAGAACCCTAGCAGATATGTTTAAACCACTTTTTTTCTTCACGTAATCTTCTTCTTCAATCTCCATGGAACTGATCGCGTTCTTGAACCTTCAATCACAACTCTACTAGTATCGACAGTGTGTTAATCACATAAATATGAAGTTCAACCTTATATGAAACAATTAAACTTCGACCTTTTTTCTCAATCTAGTTTACAGCGGAAAAATAGGCATCAAAAGAGAATCTTTCAATAGTTGCTGCATCTTCTTTTATAGATAAAGAACTTCGACTTTTTATTCACGTCTTTAATCAGATTCATTTCTAATAGGTAAGTCCTTCTCTTATTACCATAAACATAAATAATATCATATATAAATATATCTCGATCAAATCACATATGGAACCTAATCACATTAGGTTTCCTTCATATTCAAGAGCACAAATTTGATAATCAATGTAATAATATCCCAATCAAATAAGGATCTCTTTGCCACGTCATAACCTAACAGATTCATTCCATTATCCACGGTAATCAAATCACATATATATAATGAATCAATTCATATATATAATGCATCAATGCTCATCAATCAAATATATAACCATATATATAAGTTCTAATTAAATTAAAACTTTCTTGATCACACTTTCTCCGTTTTGTATAGGGATGTCAATAACATTATGTACCAATATTCTAACAACTAGAACAAGGGCTCCGGTTTTTCTAGCTCTAACTTGTCACACCCCGATTCTAGAGAAATAATTTATTTTCGAGGTGCAACGCATATTCTAAATATGAAATAGAATTTTCATATTCAGAATATGAAAGAAATTGGAAAAAGAACAACTAAATACTAAACTGGAATTTTATTCTTTACTACACAAGAATCTCAAATCAAATTTACATAAGAGAACCTCTCTCTAAAGATATTCTTACACATAGAAAATTTCAACTAACTCTAATGACTTCAATCACTAACTCTCTTGCTTCTCTTGTTTCATAACCTGCAAGACTGTAAAGGGGTGAGCTCAACCTGCGACTCAGTAGAGAGCTAATCCTCTCAAAAACAAAAGATAATCAAACAATCAATAAATGATATGCATATGAATGCACATTCTACTCTAGATCCACATAGAAGAATAAACTGAGCCTACATGTCCCATACCATGTATTTTACCAAAAGGTGACTCAACGTACTCAACTATGTGATCCATTCCTAACCCTTTTTTGCTAGTCATCTTGTCCATTTCCCTTTCTCCAGCCCCGAATTACCCTTACCATTCATATATTTAATTGCGCAATAACCACGGGCATACCTGGGTATGTGGTTCCTGCTGAGGTAATGGACTCAACTACGTAAAAGATCAATTCATATTTCATTCGCCACCTTTATCCTTCAATTGTCACTAATGAATGACATGCATCAATTTATAATGCATACTTCCACATATAAATTCAGCAAATACTCAAGCATTCCAAAACAAACATATTAACAAACATGCAAGCACATAATACAATTGAGTCGAGGTTCCCCATATCCCCCTACCTTGATTCCAAGCTATTGCAAAATGTCCCTGCATAAAATAAACATCCAAGTACAATTCATAAACCATAAGCACACATTTAATTTCAAACACTAAGGCTATTATTCTAGCCTAAGAACATACTTCATGTATATTTGTAGTGAAGAAAACTAAAGGAGTATGTGATTTCACAATGACAACAATATCTCTAATAAGGTCTGAAGTGGTACTAAAAGTTTTGTTAGAAAGTCATGAATGTTTGTATTCAGTTTCTGGTTATTCTAAATAATTTTTGAAAGAAGAACATTACTTTTTAAATCAAAGAAGCAAACAATAACATAGTAACAAAAATACAGAATTTGATGATGCAGACCTTGAACTTCAAAAATACATAACTTAATCTAGAAAACTCATTTTTAAGAAATTCCAATTTTGAAATGATCATTAAGATATATTCTAAAACTTTTGTGAAGACACTAATTTCAAATAATGAACCAAAATATACAGGTTTTATAAAATTGATAACTGGTCTGAATACTGATATGCAGGATTTGCTGTTGCAGAACCTTAACTTGAAAAAATCATAACTTAATCTACATAAAGCATTTTGAAGAGATTCAAATTCTTAAATGATGATGAACTTGTATGCTACAACTTTCATCAACAAACAAACTTCAAATAATTAACCGAAAGGTACAGCTTTTTAGGTAGAAAGCTGCTAGGTTCAAGAATAGTAAAAGCTGATTTGCAGTATGCAGATTTTGCTTTTAACTTCAAATGACCCATGCAATCTAAATCAAACATAATGAAACTATACATATATTTAGCCTAAATCATAAGCTTTCAAAACATGCAAATGGTTTCAGCATAGGATTGTCTGAAACAAATGATATGGTTGCTCAAAGTAAACTAAATGATCATATTACAAAAAATCACTTGAACACATATTGTAGCAGCATATGCAAGTCTAACATTCCTAATCAGTTCTATGAATGTTTACATACTTCTACAGGTTTTTGAGTCACTATCTTACTGTGCAAGAAAAGACAAGAACTTTAAGTCAAACAACAACATTGAAATTACTCAAAACACACAACTGCAGAACTAAATGTTCTAATCATATGAACAGTTTCTATGCTTACCTTCTAGCCTATGCATGCATTCACTACATTTGGTATGTACCTTCAACAAGAAACTAATGACACATATGAATTTTAAAATCTATACAATTTCATATCAGAACAACCAAATATTCAAAACCAAAAGTACAACTAACAACAAAGATTCAAAATCAGAAAAGTACCTAAATGAAATTCTGACCAGAAAATTCTTTGGTTAAAAACGACATAGTTCAGTTGGGTTTTTATGGATGGTGTGTTCATAACATTTGCAAAGGACAACTCAAAGATCAATCTGGAACTTGAATCACAACAAAATCATTTTTCTACAATTAACTATGGATTTTCGAAGTTACTGGTTAGGATCAAGAAAATAACAGATTTTGGCTAAAACAAGATTTGTTTTGCAAATCAGTTTCTATTGATTAAACTTGAAATCAAAGAAACATGTTTCGACAAAAAGGTTTGTGAAAACAATAGAACACCTTGAATCCAAATCAAACATACCTAGTCAAACAAACATTTAAACAGACATAACAACTAATCTTTAACAATAGATAATCAAATCAATAATAACACAGTGACAACTAACAGATGTGTCTCTATTAATTCTAGAAACCAAATAATTTGATCAGTTCTAACAACATCTCATAACAATAAGGTCAGAACGAATTGAAAGTAGGAGTTCATACCTTAATTCTTCCTATCTCCCATCTACCCCTAAAAGACTGGTTCTCTCCTCTCTTTCTCTCTCTCTCTCGGTGCTCAACAGAGTATGAAGAACAAAGAAAAATAGCCTAACATTTTATGTGATCGATGAATTTCTCACCCTCTTTTTTCTCTTCATTCCCAAATGTAAATGTATGTTGGATCTGGCTAGAGTTGTCATTAGCACATTTGGCAAAAGAGATCGATAGCTTTGCTCTCGAGCTTACTCGTTAATAATCATAGACTTCATCTCAACAACAAATAATTTGACAATAGATTTCAGCAAACCCTTCCAAGATTCTTAGCAATTCAGAGTTTTGGAGTACCTCATCCTTGTATAAGACTTTCATTTTCATTCTCAGAGCTCAATAGAACAGATGGGAGCATGATCAAAGCAGCGCTGGGAGATGCGGTTTTGACCTCCCTGTGGGTTTTCAGTGACCCATCCATGGGGGTGCTCACAACCATCATAGCTTCGTTTCTTGGAGTCCAAGCAAGGTCCTTGGCATGCCTTTTCATCACAACCATACTCACCACAACTTTCGTCTTGACTTTCAGCTTGATTGGCAAGCTCTTCTCTGAAGGTGAAGAAGTGGTGTTGTTGCTGAAGGGTTGTTCACTTTTCTCTATGCTTTGGATTATACTTAGAGGTCCTAAGAATCCAATTGTGCAAATATGTCTGCTCTCTCTGGCTACTGTGGGATTGGTTGTTGTGGGAGGTGGGTACACAGGGCCTTCGATGAACCCTGCTAATGCTTTTGGCTGGGCTTATGTCAATAACTGGCACAACACTTGGGAGCTCTTCTTTGTTTATTGGATTGGTCCTTTAGTTGGAGCAGTTTTGGCTGCTAGGGTCTTCAAGGTTTTGTTTCCTCCACCAGAACCAAAGGAGAAGAAAGCCTAGAAAGCTCAATTGATGCATAAGTGTATCCAGATTCTGATCTCTGTGTATCAGTGTTGTTCAATGAATTAAGGTAAACAATGTTCTGGATCAAAATTAGAATGCATTTGGTCTGCAGAATTGGGGAAGGGATTGATGAGTTTGGGTATTATGGTTTATTTATTGCCACTTTTGTTTATGCAATTGCAGCCCAATGAGGACCCATGATAGTGGAACTCAGGAACTGATATCCTAGGTAGTTTAGAAGCAATACAAGTCACACTAGATTCAAAATTGACTGTCATATTTGGTGTAATGCGGACTCTAACATTGTTGTGTTCACTATCTTCCCCCACACTTTTCCTTTCTTTCACTGGTGTGATGTTTGCCGAAATACTACTTGAGCCAACTAAGGAGCTCACCAGTTATTTTCACACCATTCCAAACCGATTTGATAACTGTGGCGAAAGTCATCAGAGGAGATCAACGAGATCTGTTGCTGCTCCGATGACGACGGCAATTCCAAACTGAGAGGAACGGCGTCGTTGAGAAGGTAGAGGGTCTGTTGAGAGAGAGACTGATCTGAGTGATATATATATATATATATATATATATATATATATATATATATATATATATATATTTTGTTTCGATGAGATGGTAATTTTGTTATTAAAAGTTGGAATGATGTCAAATTATTTAAAATCTATACATTGAACATCTTTTTAAATAAGAGATAGACAAAAGAGCAATTTCATAAAATCATCAACTAACAGAAAACAGGAGATACGGGTCTGTCAGGCCCACTCAGATACGGGATAGCTGTGTGAGACGAAAGGGTAACAGCCGTCCGATCTTTAATGAATTGTTCATGTCCGTTTAAGTTCGTTTTATCCTATCTGTTTGATCAATTCATTAAAAATCAGACGACTGTCGTTGTTTCATCCCACATAGCTATCCAACTTCTAAGCAAACCCGACGAGCCTGCTATTAGGAACAGAGGAGACTCAACCTGCCGATAGGAAATACTTTACAAAAACTGTACTACGGTAGTAACCGGTAATTATTTAATATTTTTAAATCAAGCAAGTAAAATGAGTATAATTTGATTGATGCGTAAATGTTTTGTTTGTTTGTAGGACGGCTGAGAGATATGTGGGGACATGTCACGCATATAGGACCAAACAAAGCAGAAACACTGCATCTTTGAATCGTTGAGAGCCCCAGAAAGTTAGGATGGGTAATCTGATCAAAGCAGCTGTAGGAGATGCAATTCTGACTTCCCTGTTTGTTTTCGTTGCTCCAATCATGCGGGTTTTCACGGCCATATTAGGATCATTACTTGGATTCCAAGCAAGGTCCTTGATAGGCCGTTTCATCACCACCATCCATTCCACGGTTCAAGTCCTGATATTCAGCATGATTGGCAAGATCTTGGGTGGCGCCAGCTTCAATCCCTCCACCACTGTTAGTTTCTACGCCGCCGGCCTCAACCCGGGAACTTCCTTGTTCTCCATGGCAGTTCAGTTCCCGGCTCAGGCCGTCGGCGGAGCAGGTGGCGCCAAGGCCATTCTGCAACTGATGCCTGAAAAGTATGAGCAATTTGTCCAGGGGCCTTCACTGAAAGTGGACGTGAAAAGTGGTGCTATTGCTGAAGGGTTGTTCACATTTTCTCTTTGTTTTTCTCTGCTTTTTGTTATGCTCAAGGGTCCTAAGAATCTTGTTCTGCAAATATGGTTGGTTAAAGTGGCTACTGTGGGATTGGCTATTGTGGGTAGTGGATACACAGGGCCTTCTATGAACCCTGCTAATGCTTTTGGCTGGGCTTATGTCAATAACTGGCACAATACTTGGGAGCTCTTCTTTGTTTATTGGATTGGTCCTTTAGTTGGAGCAGTTTTGGCTGCTAGAGTCTTCAAGATCTTGTTTCCTCCACCACAAACAAAGGAGAAGAAAGCCTGATATGAGTTTGAATGTAATTCAGTGCAGATGTATGAATCTCAAATCTCTGTTACTCTGTATATGAATGTTGTGCATTCATCCAATTAACAATGAAATGTGATTTAGATCAAGATTAGATTCACTTCTTTCTAGTTCTCATTGCCTCTTGCAACCGAATTGGGAAAAGGCTTTAGCTTGCAAATAAAGTTTGGCTTTTTATGCAATTGAAGATCTAGATAGAACTCGGGTAAAAAGAGGACTCTGGTTCCAACAATTATTGGGGTTGGTGTGTGGTGTTTGTCAGAGTACAATCAGATATTTGTTCCTTTGCATAATTTGTATCAGTGGCTCTTTATCTGCCCAACACGCCTCAAACTCGATTCCAGGAGTCACATAAGGTGCACCAGCCAAGGCTATAGCCTCGTTAAATATAGCAAGTTAGTGTTTATAGCATATAACATCTACCGACATCACATGCCTGTTATTTAGATATCAGTGATCTATTTGGCCGTAATCACTCTAAGAAATTCTTCGCGGAGGGTATGTCACCTCCCCATATGTTATGATTTACACTAGTAAAATCTGACGCTTTGCTGCGGGTTAGGAAAATTTTGACAATTATTACGATTTGACAGTTGCGTCTTCTTGTTAATCTTTAATTTTTTATGGTTTTACCTCTATTCTTATCTTAGTGTTTCTTTCTCTTTTGAAACCCTGCTAGTCAGTTTTAGATTTTACCGAGATCTAAATTCATTGTCACCACCTAAAAAGTACATGCAATTAAATCTCTTAATTGTTGATTAATTGGGTTTGCACTGAAATTCAATAGGTTTAAAAATTGGATCTTTAAAGAGAGCTGGGTTGAGGAAAAAAAGAGGCGTCTCGATCTTAAGTCTCTTTTTATAAGTTATGATCATAATGACAGGTTCGTAAATAAAGCACGATGACACGAATGTAAATAAAACATAATTAGAGACAAAAAAGTATTTTCATCAATATAATGACAGATTATAAATATCTTGAAATAAAGAATAACACTGTCATTTCACCCGATAAATTTTGCAAAATGAACCGTGCTAACTCCTTATTACTATTATATATAAGACCGAGAAACACGGGGTCCTGTTTCAGGTTTAAAAATGTGACTATTAGGCCATTTCCAGGGTTTTTAGTGGTGAAGACACAAGCTTAGGTACACTGTAGAGTCTCAGTCTCCTAGTTTGGGTCACCTAGGAAATTCATATACAAACTCTAGTTTGGTCCATTTCCTGAATTGTTGATTGTTTTCGACAGGAAAAATTGACACCATAGATTTGCCAGAAGCAGTCTTCAGTTACTTTTTTGTGAGGGTTTACTGAGCTTAAAATTATAAAAAGTGAAAATTGTTACCCCATACTGTAAATATACTATGAATGATCAAATGAGGTAGAGAGAATTATTGATAGAATACACTTCACCGCTTCAGTAATACAAAAGTGAAGAAAACTCGGAACTGAAAAGAAAAGTCTCTCTAGAATGCAAAGCAAATACACAAAATAATGCAAATTGAAGCACTAAATCAAACAGATTCTTGCTCACTACAACAAATAAAATTGACATGTATAAAAATCTGCCCATCATATTGCTTCTGATATTTGTGATCATCACTCATCAGGAGGACAATAGGAGCAGGCAGTAGTGTGGTCAAGAATGACCACAAAGGACTTGAAGTTGCAAAGGGGAACTCTTCTCAGTAACTGCAAGGGTCATAAGATCCCAACATTGATGATCATAATCATCACCATGATCGGCACCTAACAAAAATCCACCATAAGACCAGTGAGGACCCTCTCAGAGATTACCCAAAGAGGCTCTATATGGAAGAGGATCTAAGCTGCAGCTCTTGCTTTGCCATGTGAAGTCACCATCTGGCATCAATATGAGTTTGGCCAACCTGATCTGACCAGTTCCAACCATCTGTGGTATTCTTTCACCCAATTCAACATGTGATTCATACTTGGCCTAAAATATTATCAGAATTTAAACCGGAAATAAATAATTCAGGTCAAAAGAGATCTAGAAGTACTAAAAGTACTAGCTTACCAGGAAAAGGTGGCACCAACAATTGTACAGCAAAAGAAACCATGTTGGTGGTGATAAGTTGTCTAACAACATGAGCAGTTTCTCTGTGAAGCTTAAGCCATCACTTCCAATATGGTATGCAACTCCAGCACTTGAATCTTGGGAATGATTCATGTCTTTAAGTGATGAGCTCCAACATTGGTGGAATGTTTCTTGGCTACCCATGTTTGCATAATAACTCGATCGAAGTGATGACATTCCTCAGCTCCACTGAACAAAACCAGATTATATTCATATGAGGTAATTAAACTATGATGGAACCGGGATTTAAACTTGGATAGAAGTATAGATTATCAGAACTAAATCACTATGAAACTATCTATACTACACCCTATTGAGCACTATGTATCTATCAGTAAGATTTGAACATGACCTCTACGTTGTGCAGTTATGCAAGTTAACCAACAAACTATAGCTCACATAAAAAATGCCAAAACAAAATAAGAGATGAAACAATATGCATTAAAAGACGAAAACTTTAACAGAAAGAATCGAAATTGAGGAAAGGTACCATGGAGCTGGAGGAAACAAAGAGATTGAAGAGGCAGAAAATGAAGTTAAATAGAAGAGGGTGGCTGCTGGAGGAGTACTCGATCGGATTAAGAACGAGAAGGTTCAGACAAGGCCATGATGATGAACCGTGCTCTAAGAAGAACCGTTGCACATTGCTCTTTTACTGTGACGTCCCATCCATCCCAACTATGAACAAGGCTTAAATAATGATCAGCACAACCAAAAAGTAGGTCATGGACTCATGGTTTTTGCAGATTCATTGAACCTGGCCAAATAGTGAGGTTTGCACTTTTCTCTCTAAATTGGCCTTGCTTAGCTAAAGCCTAAAGGGAATAATCTACTTATGGACACATTGAAAAAGCCAACCATGCATGCCTTGTAATGTTTTTCATTATGCATTCCCCTTTGTATGCACTAGTATTCTAATACGTATAGTCTTTAGTCTTATATACACCATTAACACCAATTCTCGATCTGCTAGAAAAGAGGTATGTACGTTGCGTAACAGGCCCACATGATGAATCAAGAGAATGATAGGGTGACAATAACCGTATCTAAAAATTAATACATATGATATGTTCGTACACAATTACGTATACTGATTGTTTGAATATTTCAAACATTATTATACAAGCAAGAATGGATGAAAACATTGTCCCACCATCAAACACAATGATCATGGGTGTTGTCTTTAAACACAATTTGAAAAACCATGCCCGTCAAAATTTGTTGTGAGCTTTTAGGCCAAATTTTTTTTTTAGATCCAAGGTTTTAATTTGTAGCTCTCGTCCTATGATAAACAAATTGGCCAAGGACCATCACCGGACCGGGCGATTAGGATGAAGATTACGGTTTGGGGTTAGGGTAGAGAGAGAGATGCTAGGGCTTATTTATCATCAAATATTTTGAACAATGGGGAAAGTTGTTATTCCTCCAATTTCAAACGAAATTAGGAACAAGACCATCAAAGCAGTGCTGTAAAAAGGAAAATTATGTTATTCAGATGGGTATCCCAAACAAACCCTATTTTTAGGCAAAAATATCCAACGCCACCCACCCCACATATCTCCCCTTCTAGTTACTCATGTGAGTTTGGTCTAGTAGAAGATGTTGTGTCCACCATATTGAACGAATGTTACAGTGATATTCTTGGTAATAAGGATGTCACTGGTTTGGATCATCCGCATGTGTAAAGAATCTGCATGAAGAGAGTCAAAACTTAACCTCTTTACGGCTCAAAATAGTAACTCACTCGGCCACCATTTATTTGTATCAAAAAAATATTCATTCTTCTAGTTGTTTGTATGAGATACACATCAGTACACCACCCATCCCTGCTAGCACATGTTCCCCCTTCTTAGTTGTATGTACCCATACAATACAACAGACAAACCGCTGTAGAAGAGGACATTTTTATCTTTGGGCCTTAGATTTTGGGGCAGCCTAATTGGAAAGGTTCACACTTAAGGCTAGACATGGAACGGGAGGGACGAGATTCGCCGTCCTAAAAATATATTAGTGAGACGGGACGGGACGAGACAAAATTGCATTTTTAGAAATGTATCTCGTGTGTGACGATCTCGTTCGGTACCGAGACGATATCGAGATCGGGATCCCGTAAAGATAGAAAAAAATAAAAATAAAAAGCACATAAGAGAAAAATTGATTCTAAATTCTTGAAGAAATTTTATATCTATTTTTTTATAAAGTCAATGTGAACTCATACAATATTGATGAGAGTTTTATTGTGTATAATATTGATATATATATATATATATATATATATATATATTCTATGATGTTACTTTTTTCATGGTATAATTGCCCTAGTTCTAAACTCCTAACTCTATATAAGTAGAAGATGAACAAAAATTGTTAAAATGAAAGGGGAATCAATAATCAATTAATTAAATACTTGTAATTTGCATTTAACTAATTAATTAAGATCTCGAGAAAACTCTTAAGATTGAAAAATCAAAAGAGCTCTAGTTATCGCTACATAGCTTCGTTGTGACGGCCGATATCTTTCATATGATTATCATCACCAAATGAGAATGAATTATCTACTCTTGCTATGTGAAACTAGTACTATGAATTTATCTTTGGGTTTTGGTTGTCCTATTGAGAATGTTTGAGTTCATTGTAAGATTATACACCCTAAAAATCAGACGGTTATGATCAGATACAAGTACATTTATACTTTCGGGATTGTCTCGTCCCGTCCCGTCCTATCCCATTCCCAAACTATCAGAATGGTACCGCCATTTTAAAATTTTGTCTTGTCCAGTCCTGCCAATTTTCGGTACGAGACCAAGACAAGATTATGATTGTGGTACGAAATGTCCAGCCCTATTCACACTTATGTTTCTTCATAATATTATATAGAGTACCCTGTGTTCAAAACCATGGCCAACAACTTACTTTAGAAATTATAACTTTTGGGTAAGGGGACCGTAAAAACCGAAGAGAGAAAAGTTTAGGGTTAGAGATTGTAGCTTTTCCGACTACTACTCCGCTCTGGCATTGGCTTCAGCCTAGTCAGTGTGGTGTGAGGTCGTCGACAGATGGGCGCTGTTGGTGACCGGGTGGCGTTCCCATCTGGTTTGTGGTGGCGGTGGATCAAAGGGTAAGACGTCCATAGGAGCAGATCAAGGATTGTTGGGTTGTGTTACAGGGCTGACTCGATGGTGAAGTTGTCGTCCCTGAAGTGTGGCGGGTAGGGTCTTGATGGTGGTGTGGGCAGTTGGTGCGATGGGGAGTGGAGAAGGGGGATGATGTGGCATGGGCTTCCTGGTGTTTCTCTGAGATTAGGGTTTGGCTTTTGTCTATTTGATCGAGTGATGATGTAGACGGATTGGTGGAATGCTACTCTTCTACAGCGGGTCGAATGTTATTGCTCTCATGTGGGCGGTCGCGATGACGACGGGGTGGTGGTCAGTGACAACAAAGGGTGGAGGCTGCAAACAGAGCGCGACAACTCCTTGGGCTGGATCTGTTGGGGCTTTAATTTTGAGGTCCACCATGGTTTGGGTTGGGCCTAGGTCCTTAGTATTTTTTGTTTTGGTTTTTCGGTGTCCTCCTCTTTGAGCGATACTTTAGGGATTGGTAGGTTAGATTCACTAATTGTGTTTGAAGTGAGTCATGGTTATGATGTTGTTTCTAGGAACTATTTTAATGTCGATTAGTTCTTGTTGTCAATGTAATGGTGAGGTGATATGTGCATATATGCTGATAGTTTTGACATGAAGTGTTTGAAATGATTGTTTCTTCTTGAGGTTGACTATAAAGATGTATCGGTACTTCTGGATTAGGTTAGGTTACGGTTTAACCAATTTCGTTTCTTGTCCACTGTAATCGTTGGGGTTTCATGTAGGTAGAGTAGAGAGAAATTTATTTTCACCACCGTTGTCTCAAATGATTGTAATTTGTATCCCTGTTAATAATGAAATTTTTGTTATTGTTCTTAAAAAATAACATGACCAACAAAGGGGTCTAGTGGCCTTTGCCTCGTTTGTGAAGACTCCCAGGTCCAAGGATCCGACCGGCATCATCAACAAACAACAAACCGAACAAAGGGGAGTGCAGCTACTATATATATAAGATGGGTCTTAAATTGATGAATATCATGGCGATATTCATGTTCTTCTTGCTAGCAGCAACAGCTAAAGCCCAACCCCGTGTCATGTTCGACGTGACGAGTGCAAAATAAGGTGGAAAAACTAACAGTGATATTACAGATGCCTTAGCACGCGCTTGGAGAGATGCTTGTGCTTCGCCATGGCCGAGCAAACTCGTTGTTCCAAGCGGCTTATATCGGTTAAGAGGAGCAAATTTTAGAGGTCCTTGCAAGGCTCCTATCGATATATGTTAATCCAAGGAACGCTGAAAGCTCCCGCAGATGGCCGCCAACTCTTGAACTCGATCGGATTACTGGGTTGCTTACTTGCTTTTCAGTACATTGACAGGCTCTACTTATCAGGTGGTGGAACTTTTAATGGAGCCCTTGGTCGGAATAATTATCGCGCAATTAACGTGAGGTTCGACTTCATCACCAACTCCAATATTTACGTAACTTCCCTTGACAGCACAAGTTTTCACTTCAACGTTTTTTCATCGAATACAGATGGAATCCACATTGCACGTTCATGGAGAATCAACGTAGCGGATGCAAACATTGGAACCGGAGATGATTGTATTTCCTTCAGTGATGGCACTTCGAAGGTTTTAGTAACCAATGTTAAATGTGGACCGGGTCATGGAATAAGCGTAGGAAGTCTTGGAAAGTATCGTCATGAACAACCAGTGTATGGCCTCGTTAGAAATTGCAGCTTCAAGAACACAACAAATGGTGTGAGAATCAAGACATGGCCGGGGTCTCCCATTACCGGTTTCGCCTCACACGTACATTTTGTGGATCTTATCATGAACAATGTGTAGAACCCCATCATAATAGACCAATACTACAGCCCAGGGCATGCTTGCAATCAGCAGGGTCATTCGAACGTTAAGATTAATAACGTCAGATTCAAGAACATCAGAGGCTCATCTGCATCTCAATAGTTGCCGTCAATCTTGCATGTAGTCGCAGCTTACAGTGTGAGATGATGGAACTGATGAGCCTCAGTGTTCTCTCATACGGTGGAGAACGCAATTGACCTATCTTCTCTCAGTGTTCTAATTTTCGTGTTGTCAAGCCCACAATTACTAACGTGATTGACTCTCTTGCTTGCAAACCCTATCCAGTAAACAAGCTGAAGCAAAGAAGAATGAACCAATACTAGCTTCCATTTCTCCCAGTGTCAACTCTTCATGATTTCCTCCCTGTAGCTTACTGTACTGGATCGATTGATCGGAGTGTTTGGTTATCTGTGAATTGATGATTAGCTAGGTCACTAATTACTATGCCCTCCATTTTTTAGCAATTGTTTTTATTAATTGAATCAAGTATACAACAATTTGAATACCTCTTAATATATAAATTCAAATCTTTTCAAATTAAGATTAACAAATTGGAAAAATATACATTACACGTGGGTATGCTATATTGTGACTTTTATAAATATATACGACCATTAAATCGTTATTATATATGACTTTTATGAATATATTTGACCGTTGACCGTTAGGTATATGCTATACGGCCCCTCAGCAGTTCTTTAGTGTCGGCCAACTTCTTTCGTAGAAACGCAAGCGTCCTGATTTAAAAGCTGTGATCGGAACGTTGACGTCTGTGTGGGATCTCCATAATCAGTTGCAAATGAGGGAGAGAGGAGATCACTTTCTTATGCGCTTCACCAGAGAAGAAGATTGGCAAGTTCTCCTTACTGGAGGGTCGTTGTTCTATGGACTTGCCCTATTTGTGTTGGTAGCTTTTGATGGTTTGACAGAGGCTGCATCTGTCCCGATTGAGTCTTTCATGGTGTGGGTAGAGATCAAAGGCTTGTCAGATGCTCTCATGACAGAAGAGGCGGTGGAGAAGATCAGTTGGACTCTGGGGATGGTGATCAGGTTGATCATCTGAATATCAAGTGTGGAACCCGCGCTAGGGTTCGCATTTGGCAGCAGTTATGTGATCTTGTGAAAGAACCGTTCGGGGTGATCCCTTTTGAGTTTGGTTCCATACATTTCCCTATCAATCTCAGTGTGAAGTATGAGCGCACGGTCGACTTTTGTAGTGTGGTCTGCTGGATTATATTGAGTCTGGTTGTGGTCGTAAGCCTTCACTGCAGCCACAGTTTATCGAGATTGAGTCAATGAAGGCAACTTTTGGTACTGGAAGTGCAACTAGGGTTTCCGTCAACCCTGACCCAAATCTGAACACAAAGGCTGCTCCAGCTGGTATGCGAGTTGGTCAATCAGACTTCGTCCAAAGGTGACTGCAGTAACTTCAGTTGTGAGTATTTCTCGGTCGGTATCAAATCCATTTGCGAGTTCCATTCCTTCTAGTGGGGATTCAATTGTTCCAAGACAGTCGTTCTCCATACTTGGTATCTATGCTGCAGATTTGGCAGTACTATTGTCTAGGTTTCGGGTTCCCCCTCCTGGCTTTTCTTCTGCTCCATCACCGGTTATAGAACCAATGGCACCGGTGGTTTTTCCAGTTGCGGTTCTCATGCCAAAAAGTTCTGGTACGAAAATGTTAGCTGACATGGCCCTGGTGACAATGTGTAAGAGAAGTTTTGGGGAAGGTGATGAAAGCCTAAGTTTGGTACTATATGAGCTTGACTTTGTTCATGAGATGGCTCTTAAGCACTCTGGGGGTAGATTGGTGGTCTCTTCGGCCAAGAAAAGGAAGTCAGGGCATCGGAAGGGGCAAAGAATAAGAAGAAAGGGGCAGTAGGTGTGTCTAAGGAAGGATCAATGTCATTCGGTCCTAAGAAAACAAAGAAACTTGTTTTAGGCTCGTAAGGCACAAGGGCGTAAAAAGTAAGTGGTTTTAATCGAGGCCCCATGTGTTCCAGTGTCTCAGGTAGCTGCGGGTGAGGTGTTGGAGGAGAAGCTCCTACACCTGAAGGGATATCCCTTGTGATATCTGCCATGAAGTGAGCAGACTTTGACTTAGTTTTGAGGTTCACCAAAATAAAAAGTGTTTTTTAGGATTTTTTAGATTTGCATCGGTTTTGTTGTTATGTTTGGTTACTTGGTTCCCTTTCTAGTGTCGACCGCGCCTACGTGTTACATCATAGACACTACCTAGGACTTTCCTAGGATTTTTGAATGTAGTTTTGCATGAGTCTATTCTAACGTGCCCGCAAGGATATCTCATGTTTATGTTGTAATTCAACTTTCAGTTATTAATATATTGGGTGACTAACGTCATTTATATAAAAAATATATTTAATTCTTTCAATAAGTAAATATGAAAATTAATGAATTTACTAAAACAAAAAATGTGAAGTACTAAATGAAATGATTAATTTTTGCACTAATCTTAGGACTAATTTTTGCACTTGTACATTTTCAATTTTTTGAGTTGGGTAACAAATTTTTGATCATCTTCTAGAAGAAAAAAAATAAACAATCGAGTTAAGTAACACTTTACTAAGTTTTAACATACACTTCCAATATTATGAAGGAAACAAAGCATAAGAAATGGTTATTCAAAACAGACGGAATGATGTGTCTCGAAAAAGAAATTCAGGAGAGGATCAATTGGTTACAAGGTTACACAAAAAGTTGAAAGGTAAGTGTGGGAGACCATCCAAGACTAAGAAAGAAAAAATTGTGAGACGGGTGATGAACTTAGGATGTAAAAGTACAAAAAGATCGATATACACATGCATCAAATGATTCTCCATCTTATCCAATTTACTAGTTTTTGAACAGCTGAACAAGTTTTACAACACATTTATTGTGAGAGTGGTAAAATATTTATGTTTTTATCGTTAATGAAATGTATATTTGTGTGACTATGTCACTTATATACCACAACCACAACAATCGAGATGTTAAATTAGTAAATATCCTTCAAATTGTTGTATACACTCAATTTTAACCAATTTACTAGTTTTTCAATAGTAAAACAAGTATGACAACAAATCTGTTGTTAGGGTGGTTAATATTTATGTTTTTTTTTCAGTTTATGAAATGTTTGTTTGCGTGACTACGTCACTTGCCACAACCACAACAATTGATGTTAAAGTAGTAAATTTCGTTTAAATTGTTGTACGTACTCAACTATAACCAATTTATTAGTTTTTGAACAGTAAAACAAGTAAATGTACAACTAATATTTTTGGGAGCGATTTCAACTAATTTATTAATTTATCAAATGTACAACTATTTGTTTGATTCATTTGTATTATCGATATCGGTTTCAAACTATTTTAAGAATATTTTTGGTAATAGTTTTTTCGTTGAATGCCATTTTGCAGACGAACGCGACGAACCGGGGGTGCAACACTAACAACCATCATGCCGGTTCTAGACCATTCGCAGTTTGGATGGAGGAGGCGGCCACTCAACATCCAGAAGTCAACCCGTACGTGTATACGTAGGGGATAACATATCTTCAAGCCGAGGAAGAGATTGTAAGCATTCTTACCCTTTTAACTTTATAATTTTACTTATATATTGAAATATTTACTAATTACTATTTTTTGCTTGTCCAATTAGACGATGTTGAGACAAGCTAGTGTGGAGGTGATGAGTCAGATAGTGAGGGAGACATGGCCGGAAATGCAAGAGGAAGACATGCCCCAAACCATGTCTCAGATTGACACTTTTGATTCGACGGTTGGGGCAAGGATTATAGTCACAACCTTCCCACGGTGAACAATTTCTACTGTCGGGATCTACGAAAGAAGGATGATGGGGTCCTAAAAAAAACTTTTGGATTCACACGCAAGACCTCGATTAGCAAGAGTGCTTATCTAGAGGAGCAACTTTAGAGACAGACGCATGAGAACCAGATGTTGCATGAAGAACATGAGAGCATGCGTCATGAGTTTGAGGTCTCCATAAATTATCACCTAATGATCGATAAATAGCATATACCATCAGCCTCGACGACATAGAGTTTTGCAGACCAAATCATTCCTCTTTATTGCCAATTGCCATGGGACGTAGGGAGCTCATGAATAAACTCCATAGAAGCTAGCCAAACATTATGCAAGAATATATGGAGATTACGTAATTACCAAAGGATGCGATCTATACATAATACAAGAATCTCTCCCAATGCTGGAAGAGAATTTTAATACGAGATGCTCGGTTTACTACGAAGTAGGAACTCATTCCTAAACTAGTAAAGGCCTTCGGTAAAAGGAAAGTGAATCTTGGAAACCTAACTTCAATTACAAGTAATTTTTCCCTAGTTGATTATGCAAAGACTTTCACACCCTTCTGTTCGATAATATCTCATTCATTGATTCATACTTCCATTTGCCTTCAAATTCTATGTACCTAGGTATTCTGGAAGTCTGGAACGATCTGTGTTATCGATTTATAATTCCATGGTGTTTGATCATCAACGCTATAGCTAAATGCAGAGAAGCTTTATATCCAACAGCTTCCTCAAAATTCCTTTAAAATAAGGAATTAAAAGACAAAATCTTTAAAAAAATTTGCTCCAACTCTAACAGCTTCTCCATTTTAGAGAATTCAACATTTAATAGAACAATAAAATATGTTATTACAATATTAATTATAACAAAAAAAAAATTGAAATTGTATTTTATTCATAAACAACTAATAAAATATTCTAAATATGTTTGATTCTTATTGAAATTGGTGAAGAATTAAATTTTGAGAAAATGATGACTTTGCTGCAAATTTGGAGAAATGCTCATTTTTTTCATCCCTATTTTGGAGATAGAGAAACTGTTTGGACCACAAAACATACAAAAAAATCTCCAAATTTAAGAAAATCAAGAATATGGGGAAGTTGTTAGAGATTCTCTAAATATTTAACTATCTAAAAGCATGTCTAACAGCTTCCCTATTTTCTCGATTTCCTTAATTATGAGTAATATTGAGCTATTTCTTAGTCTAACAGTTTTCCAACTCATTCTTCAAAATAAGAAAAGAGATGAAAAACAAGGGTTCATTCCCCAAATTTGTAACAATACATTTATTTTCCAAAATTAAATTTTTCACATGTTCAAACAAGAAAAAGGTAAAATATAGAATATTTTTAATTGAGAATTGTATTGTAATATTAAATATATATATATATATATATATATATATTGTGTTATAACTAGTAATGATGTAGCATGTTTTATTATTGTAATAATTGTCAGAATCTCTAAAATGAAGAAGCTGTTAAGTTTGAGGATAACTTTTTAAGAGATTTTAAGTTTTGCTTTTTCATTATAAAGAAATTTTAAAGAATCGGTTGGACAAAGACAATATTTGGCTTTTGCATAATAAAATCTAGTTGGGGCACCCTCCCTCCTATACTCTAATACACTTGGAATTGGCTTTTAAGCCTTCATATATGATATGGTACTTGGGAGGAAAAGTAGGTCCAAATGTCCAATTAATCGATCCATTCGGTGACAACCTCCTTTCTTCCTTTTCTCAATGATTTTGTATGTGAATGCCGTTTAGGTCTAGGTATACATTTCCTTCTAGCCAGTGCAGCCTCCTTCTCTGACCACTTTTGACATTGTTGAGGTTCGAAAATAGGTTGAGCACACCCAGACTACTTAGACAAGAACTACTAGACTACTTTGCAGTAGTCACTTCCTGTTATACTTGGCCACCTAAGAGAATCATGAAAAAAAACGTATCAAACTTTGTAACCGATGCAATTACCTCTCGCAAGAAATGTGTGACGAGGGCTTATCTCGTGAGAGGTGATCGAATTGCATTACAATAAGACATCCGGGATCCCGGCCGCCTCGTTTAATATCTTTCACCGCAGAAGTTAAACGGTCGGAATCTTATTTTTGGCAAAGTTAAACGGTTGAATTCACACCTTCGTGGAATCCCGGTGGGTTGAGAGGATGACCAAAAAACGAGTATTGGATTAATGGAGGCATACGTACATAAAGGCAAAAACCGTTTCAACAACTGGTGGTTTCCATTTCATGACCGATTGGCCTTTTGCCTCCCCTTACGCAGCAAATGATATGTGGAAAGGCCGAAAGCATGCCGAGTCAATACTAATATATAAGGAACGTCCAAGAAGAAAGTCCATTTATCATATGAAACGGGTTTCAGTCTCTATATATAAAGCAAGCATAGACTTCCTTTGAGATATATATGTTTGTGTTATACCGTGATATGAGTGTGAGGATTCATCTATCAAATTGGGTCACCCACTTTCCTCCCTTCTGATTCTAGTAGGGATATGCAGCATATCCCTCTGTCTGGTCTCTCTCTCTCTCTCTCTCTCTCTCTCTCTCTCTCTCAGGTCAGGTGGGGATTGAAAGCAGGTTTGGGGAAGACGATGGATCGAGAAGCAGGCCCACTCTACAGAGTTGGAGAAAGGTGTAAATTTATTCAATAACGAAGGTATTGCCGCGTCTCAATTTGAAGGCATGGCTATGAAGGCTTAGTCTTGTGTTTTGATTGAGCCGCGTCAATATCTCCTTTTGCACCTCTCGATCTCCATCTTGATTTTATACCAGAAACATATATATCATCACGGTATGCCATCCTCCTCATCCCCTCTATGTATTGAGTAGCTAGCACTTGCTTCCTCACAGTCAATTTACATGTGATTTCTAATGTTCTATTAGATCAGCAATGAAAGCAGTGGCAGAGTCAGATACAGACGTGTATGGAGCACACTTTTTCCTACATTAATAATACTTCAATTCAATACATCTCTAAATTTGAAACAGTGCATATATTATACAAAAATGGTTTCCAATACAAAAGATCTTCTCTAAAAAAATCAAAACGTTAGTTTCTTATAGGAATTGGTAAGGGTGGACGGTAGAAAAATGCACATGATATAAACAAACTTGTCATCAAAAGCTGATTCACTTGATTAATATAATGAAACAAAGATCTGGTCAACATCTTTCTCTAAGGACATTGAAACCTGATAGTCAAAATAAGTTAAATAAATTTCGATGTAATATGACTATGATTTAACATTAGCAATGCAATAATTAAAACAAGCACAATAATTATTTTTATATCTGCAAAAGAGTAAACACAATAGTTATTTTTATACCTACAGAAGAGTTGAAACCATCTATAGTTGTCCTCTATGAGGAGCCATGTTTTGAAATCGTTAAATTATAGGCTCATTATCAATGACATTGAAGATATCCACAGTTAAGCTATTATTCAACCACTGATCTCCCATTTGATTTCACATTCTACTTATTATGATGTTCATGACATTCATTCTTCTCTTGGAAGTACTAGTGCCAATTTAATGAGCAAATATACAAATTGATGTCTTATTCTTTCATGTCTCAACGAATTTTTGTGCTAAAAAATTCCTTATTATGATCAAAAATTCTTTGCAAGTGGTGTTAGATTGCATATCATCAATATATATATATATAGGGAAGATCCAAAGCGCACATCTGTAGTTTTCTTATTTCACGCACCAACAAACGCGAACCGTTGGATGGGTTTAATGATAACCCACGGCCCAAATGGTAAGACGTCCCTAATCTTGTTTATTTCAGCTTCAAAAACAATCCTCTTCTTCCTCACTCCCCCTCTCTCTCGATCTCCTCTCTATCTCTGTACGAACTTGGCTCACCGCCGTTCTCCACCACCCCAAGCTCTCCCTCTCTCGCTCGATCACTCTGCCCCGATCTCGCGTGGCCGTTCTCCACCAGAAAAATCTCATCTCCCCTTTGTCTATCGATCACTCGATCACACATCTGCACTAACTCGGCTCGAGGTCGTTCTCCACCAGAAAAACCTCGTATCACTCCCACTCTCTCTCTCTCGATCTCTCATGATTCAACTCTCTTCAGATTCACGATTCTTGCAATCAAAGGTTTGTTCTTATTCCTTTCTCTGTTACATTTTGCACTTGAGCAGAGGCATAGTGTTTTGGCGCCAAAATATGGAGATTTGAAGCATATAAACACAAATAAATTTGTTTGGGCTCAGATTTCCCTGACATGTTTGATTTTCCAATCGCAGAATTTAGGGTTTTTCATATATGGGACTTTTCTTCTTATTGTTTGTAGATTTCAACTTTTCCTTCCTTAGCCAGGGAATGAGTGGTTGGATGAAGTTATCTGATGATTTGAAATACATTATATATCAAGCTCTTATTTGGCAGGGATGGAGTGGTTGGAGTCAGATGATGATCAAATTTTTATTCCTCAAGTGAAGCATGAGATGGTTCCTAAATTAAAACAAGAGTTTGAAACAATGGATGATGTTTTTGCTTTCTGAAATAGATATGCAAAAGAAGCAGGGTTTAGTATTAGAAGTCATACTAGTGAGATGAGCAAGAATGGTACTACACTTGCAAGGAAGGAATATGTCTGTTATAAGCAAGGAGATTCCAAGGTTGAGGGAGAAAAGCGTAAGAGAGGATTACCAAAAGTACGGTGTAAAGCGAGAATTGCAGTTGTGAGGAAGAAAAGTGGAGGATATGCAATATCTGTTTTTGTCAAAGCTCACAACCACCCTTTAACAACCCCATCTAGAGTACAGTTTTTGATGTCTCATCGTGGTGTTTCCAAAGTAAATAAAGTTTTATCAGAGCAGTTAAGCTTGGTAAATGTGAAGAAACATAAACAATTCGAATTCTTTGGTGTTCAAGCAGGTGACATTGAAAATATCGGTTGTACACAACGTGATCTTTATAATTATGGAAGAGATATTCGTAAAGAGAAGAAGGGGCATGATGGAGATCTACTGAACATGCATTTCCAAGACGAAAAAGAAAAAGATCATTCTTTTGTCTACAAAATGGAATCAGATGAGGAAAACAAAGTAACACGGTGTTTTTGGCCAGACTCAATTTCAAGACGAGCTTACAGCTTTTATGGGGATGTAGTTATATTTGATACTACATACAAAACCAATCGGTATAGAATGATTTTTGCACCATTGACTGGTGTTAATAATCATGGATAGACTATCATATTTGCTTGTGCATTCTTGAATGATGAGAAAGTTGATTCTTTTGTTTGGTTATTCAAGGAATTTCTCAATGCCATGCCTGGAAATGCCCTGGAAAATACCCCCAAAATGATCATTACCGACCAAGATCCTACTATGACTAAAGCTATCTCAGAAGCACTTCCACAAACTTTTCACAGATATTGCAGTTGGCACATTCTCAATAAGTTTTCAGAGAAGCTAGACGCAGTTAAATATCAGGATCACTACCAAGATTTTCATAGTTGCATCTAGAATTCAAGTAGTGGAGATGAGTTCGACTCAAGATGGACTGAAATTGTTCAGAAGAGTGGATTGAGTGATAACAAGTGGTTGGAATCCATATATGAAATCCGGTTGTCATGAATATCAACACATGTTAATCATTGTTTCTCAGCTGGAATGTCAAGTAGTCAAAGAACATAGAGTCAGCATTCTTTCTTTAAGAATTTTGTTTCTCCTTGGAATTCTTTAGTGGAATTTATGGTTCAGTTTAAGAGAGGACTTTTTCACCAACGCCACCATGAGTTAGAGGAGGATCATTTTAATATTGAAGAGATGGTAAAAACTATCATGTCCCTTGAAATAGAAGATCATATGGCCAAGGTTTACACATGAAAGTGCTTTTATGAAGTTCAAAAACAATTAAAAGAGAGCTTCAAATATACACTTGAACTTCGAAGAGAAAATGAGACTCATTGTGTGTACAAAGTAGTGAGAAAGAACATTGATAATTGCAAGTCTCATGAACTCACTTATGAAAAAGCATTTAATTTTGTATCATGCAGCTGTAGAAAGTGCGAGAGTGAAGGGCTCCCCTGTCGACATGTTTTGTCATATTTGATTAAGATCCAAGATGTTGATAAATTGCCTATGCAGTACATTTTGAAGAGATGGACAATGGAAGCAAGACAAAGTGTGGTGTTAGATTTTGATGGAGGAGAGATAAAAGATACCAAAGCTTTACTTGCAAGGAGGACTAAATTGTTCCATCACGCTACAGATGCAATTGACAAGGCAATTGTTAGTGATGAGGCTAGTCAGCTCCTAATGGATTCGTTGGATGCTTTCTTAGAGAATTTTAAATTATTGAATTCTAGTGGACACAATGCAGTAGCTTTAGAGACTAAGACATCTACTATTGAACATGTTTTTAATGAACTAGATGAAGTTAGAGCAAAAGGGTGTGGGAAACGGCTGCAGAAGGGAAAAGAGAAGAGGAAAGTTAAGTCACAAGATGGGCAAGGTAGAAAATGTCATGGATGTGGATTATATGGTCAGTCACATGATAAAAGAAATTGTCTGACACTTATTGAAAAGTAAGAATTTATACTTAATTTAATTAATTGGGTTTGATTTTTCTGTTTATATTTTCAGATTGTTTTTTTGATATGTCACAGTGTTTTTACTTATTTATGTAGACTTGCTACTAGTAAAGATGGGGATTCAAGTTCCACTAATATGGATGAGGATAGTTCATCTGCACGTGAATTCAATAAACCTAGGATATAAAAATTTCCTGTTAATTAGCTGTTGTTTTAGTGTTAGAATTGATCAGTTTTTTGCAGACCACTAATAAGTACTGATGTATAGTTCGATTGCTTGCTTTTGCAGATTAAGGTGTATGAAGACTAGTATACAAAGTTGTAAATTTTGGCCTGAATATATATTTCAATGAGAAACAGTGAATTTTTGCAAGCTTGTCCATATGTCTGTTGACACTGATATATATATATATATATATATATATATATATATATATATATATAAATTTTTGCAGACCTTGTCAATATGATGCCTTGTGCATAAATTTTTTCAATAAACAAGGTTTCCCAGCATGATGCCTTCTGTATTATTCAAATTATCCAATTCTGAACAAGGTTTCACACAAACTGTTATTGCAATACACAACTGAAGCTACAAGGATTAAATAAACTAAGATGTCATAAGGACTAATTATGTTCTTATTACTATATAACATCTGGGTACAAATTTCATTATTTCACACAATCTATCATCTAACTATAGATATGCCTCCTTCCTAACCAGCTCAGTGATATATGGATTCATGGCAAGCTTCATTCCCAACCAGACCAATCCTGCAGAATGCTGCTTGCAGTCTGACCAGACCAATCCTACAGAATATGCAATTCAGAATCATATGTCTATGTAGTTGCTAGCAATATAAACCAAACACACAGTGACTACTAGCTAGTGAACAATTAACATCCTTAATCCACATGTATTGACTCTAGAATGCACGGCTGCTACAGAGCTATTAACACAATTCCATTCACTAATAGCACAATGTCAAGATAGGCAAAATCATCATCATATCCAAAACCAATCCATTCACTAATCAAAATCAAACAAAAATGAACTTCACACCATACATTGTATTTCTCAGTTGCATCAACATTTGTTGAGGATTTGTACAGAAGGAATCTCAAGCGTAGCTCTGGCATTAACCTTTTCCGGTTTCACTTCTGCAGCCAAACAATTTCAATCTAACATCATTTTTGTCTTCAACAAACACCAAGCATAATCGTGATTACTAGAGTTCAAGTTACCGTAGCCACCGCGGGAGTTGAGCTTGGCCTGGACGATCATGGTGGAGATGAAGCTGGACGCCTCGCGTGCCTCTCCCAAGAGCCTTTGGATCTCCGCCTTTGACGTCACGCCCCTATTCTCTTCAAATTTCTGACGGACCTCCGCCGCCGAGCCAATAACAGAAACGAAGAAAAGGATTCGATCTCAACTATCACAATCCAATACGAGCTTAATCATCCACGGAGAGAAACAAAGATCAGATTCTGGGATCAAGTTTGTGAGACCCAAATCGTTGAGACAGAGAGATCGAGAGAGAAAGGAATGAGAACAAACCTTTGATTGCAAGAACCGTGAATCTGAGGAGAGTTGAATCATGAGAGATCGAGAGAGGGGGGGAGTGATACGAGATTTTTCTGGTGGAGAACGACCGTGCGAGATCGGGGCAGAGTGATCGAGCGAGAGAGGGAGAGTTTGGGGTGGTGGAGAACGGCGGTGAGCCAAGTTCGTACAGAGATCGAGAGAGAGAGAGAGAGAGAGAGGGAGAGTGAGGAAGAAGAGGATTGTTTTTGAAGCTGAAATAAACAAGATTATACAGTTGAACATTTAGATTCGAGATACCTAATTATTATTCGAGATATGAGCAAGTATATCACAATTATTATTTAGTTATCTCAAGAGAAAAATCGACAGTTTAGTTCAACATGCAGTATTTTTATTAATGACATAAATTTTATGTCTAGTGACATACTTGAACCCTAATTACTTGACTTGGATTACTAGTTTCCCAATATTTGAGCTGGTAAACAGTGATCCTAAGCTCTCCAAGAAATTTTCAAGTCCCTGGACGATTTTGATCTTAGAACCAATCTTGCCTTCCTTTAGATGAGTCTCCATCTCCTTTGCAAAATCTCCAAAACGATCAAAGTATGAACCCACCATGTACCCTTCCATCTTCACTTGTTTGCCGATCAGATTCAGCAGATTTCTCACTCCCTCCCTCTCCTTCCAAACCTGCACCAAAAATCGACAAAAGCTTATAAACTTGGCGCTGTTAGTTGAGAAAAGAGCCAAATATAATTGACATGCATATATCATATATGACGCACGCCCCTCATTTCAATTTTCAATAACATGTCGTTTATTATATTTTCATGTGCATTTGAATACATCATATGCTTAATAATAATGAGATGAACACAAAATGGCATTAATTCAGCACCTTATTGTACCCAGAAATCATGCCACAAAGGGAGACCTTTGCGTGCTTGTTGACATGGTTAAGAGCGGCCTCGAGCATTCTCCCACCAACATTGTCAAAATATATATCAATTCCATTTGGGAAATACCTGTGTCAACAAAATTCAAATTTCACATCATTTCATAGTTTCATACATGCATTTTATGCCATTATATACCTAAACTGGTAATTTAAAAGAGTTAAAAATTAGTAATTTTACCTGGTTAAAGCAGCATCGAAATCTTTTTCTGTGTGGTAGTTGAAGGCATCATCGTATCCAAATTCCTCCTTGATCATCTTTACCTAAGAACCATTATTTATCAACATTAAAGAAAATGGTTTTGATCAACATAAATGTTCTAGCTTTGAAGTGCAAATTACATGCTCATACTCATCATATATTTGGGCTATGGGATGGATGTTTATAAATGACAAATCAAAATGGGCTTTGGTGAGCCCAAATAGCTAAATGCGATCGCAGACTCGCAGTGTTCTGCAGTAGCTTTCAGAAGTCATAATCCAAGTCATAGAAACATCATTTCTGGTTTCTTCAAATGTATATATCAACTGTGGTTATAAACAAACATAGAAATGTCAATATCAGGCGAAATTATGTATTTATTTCTGGTACCTTGTCAATAGTTCCCGTGCTCCCAACAACCCTACAGCCCTTAAGCTTGGCCAACTGTCCTGCATAGATCCCAACTGCACTCGCCGCTGCGGAGATGAACACATTCGACCCTGCTTTTATCGGAGCCGCGATCACCTCTATTCCCACCCACGCTGCCAACCCAGGTATCCCTAATGCACAAGCATAATATTATCGAACTATGCTTCCGAGTAAAGTATCACTACCAAAATAACTATTATAGCCGACGAAAAAAAAATAACAGGCTGACGACTTTTTTTTCGTCGGTTAAAGTAGATTTTTAGTCGACGAAATATTTTTTGGTCGGCTAAAATAATTTTTTCGTCGGTTATAGTTTGTGAACTATAGCTGACGAAATTTTTAAATTTTAGCCGACGACATATATAATTTCGTCGGCTAATAGTCCTTATATTTCCAGATCTAGACAACAGCTCATGTGAAAAAAAAAACGGGAGAAAAAGTTTGGAGGTTGGCGAAATTGTTGGGTGTCGTCGAAATCTGTCCAAAATTAGTTTGTAGCGCTATATATAGGTACGTATATGTGTATATATCTTGTTTTGGGTTGATTTAAGAGTTTTATTTGAGTTATATATATTGATTTTGAGTTGAATTATAGGATTTTGAGTGTGATTGATGAGTTGATCGATTTTAATTTGATAATATATATGAAGTTGTTATATATATAGTACTATACTATTATATATATATATATATATATTAATTTGATTATAATATTGTTTTCATGCATATATATAGTATGAATTAAGTAATATTTTGATTATGATTGATATTTATTGATATATATATATATATATAATATTGTTATATAATTAGTAATTAGTATATATATATATATATATGCATGTATATATATGTTAATTATTAATTTGTTATATATTAATTAATTGTACGTTAACAGTAGATAGAATACTAAATGATTTGTAAATTTAATTAATTAATTAGAGTTTATACATATATATTATGTTATCTTCTCAAGATATGGATAAGAGTTAGATTTCGCTTCTAAAATAAGACAAAAGATATGGTAAAAGAGTTATTAGTTTTATTGAATATGTGATGGATAATGCTAAAGGAAATACAATTTTCGCAGTGATATGCATCGATTTGCAATTGACAAGGTTTGGCAGCACCTTAAGAGTAATGAGTTTTGGGAGAACTACACATGTTGGATATGTCACGGTGAAACATCATCAGGGGGTCCGCATGATCATGGGCAATTTTCTGAGACGGGCAGTACATCCAACGATCCAACAATGGCCTTTATCAACGATATGTTTCCTTATGAGAGCGGTGTATGCTCTAAATGACCGTATATGTCTGAGCCGGTGCAGCCCTTCCCTAGAGTTGTCAACACTGCTGGTATTGACAGGTATAACAAACTACTTGCTTTCCAACAGACCCCTGTGTACCCCGGTTGTCAGAAGACGGTTCTTGAAAGTGTGATGGACGTTATGAAGATTAAAGTTGAGACAAAATCTACTGTGAATGCTGTTGATGACTACCTACAGTACACTGCTTCGATGATGCCCCACGATCATACCACTCATCATAAGGTCTGATGTATCCTGAAAGATCTTGAACTTTCCTACATCAAGATCCATGCATGCAGATATGATTGTGTTTTCTTCTGGGGTAAAGATCCAGAAGGGAATGACCTTGGTGACCTTGACGCATGTCCAGTATGTCAGAGTGACAGGTATAAGCTGACTCCTGCAGGCAATAGGAAACCTGTAAAGGTACTTCGGTATTTCCCGTTGAGGGATAGGCTGGAATGGTTGTACATGTCATGACACACGACCAAAGCTATGAGATGGCACTCTGATAGGGAATTGCATGGCGAAGAGACCCTTATACACCCTGCTGACAGGGAGACTTGGAAGCATATAGACCGTGAGTTTCCTCATTTTGCGTCAGAGGTCCGAAATGTGAGGCTCCGGCTCTCATCCGACGGGTTCAATCCTTTTGGCAACATGAGTCTTCAATACAGTGTATGACCGGTGATTTTGGTACCATACAACCTCTCTTCATGGATGTGTATGAAGAAGGAATACAATATGTTAAGTTTGTTGATTCCAGGACCCGGTTATCTAGGGAAGTGTCTCGATGTGTATTTGAGACCCTTGATTGAAGAGCTTAAATTTTTTAGGACGTTGGTCATCCCACTTATGATAAGTTCATGCACGAGATATTCCAGATGCATGCCATGATTGTTGGTACCATTAGTGATTTTCCTGCCCGTGGGATGTTGTCGGGCAACGTTGTTAAGGGATACAAGGCTTGTCCAGAGTGCCTTAACGATGAAGAGAGCAGTAGTCATTGCAACAAGATATGCAAATTGAGTCACCGTACTCTCCTTCCGTATGACCACAAATGGCAGTTCGATGACAAGACATTTGATGGGACTATAGAAAACGGTGTGCCTCCTAGAAGATGAACGGGGGAAGAACTTTTAGAATGAGTATGATTTTGGGCAGCTCAGCAATCAACCCAATATTGTGGCGGCAATACCTGACAGACCCGACAGGTATAAATTGGTGGGTATTGATTAACTGTCCAGAAGTTGAATACTGGAAAGACATCCATTTATACTGTCCAGACATTCAAGGTGATCTCGACTACTACAACAAGGAGTTCACGAACTATTTTGGTAGCTGGCTATGTAATTCTTTATTTTTTTTCATGACTCATTCATTGAATAATTATTCATATTTATAATACATTGAATATTTGGTTGCAGATGAACCATATTCAATTTGATGGTCACCCAAATTGGTCGCACGAACTAAGACTTCTAGAGATGAAGCCGATAATGTCAAGAGTTTATCCGATAGGCAAGGTGAATGGCGTGCAATTTATATGCGAACATAGAGACAACAGACGGAGAACACAAAATTCTGGGGTGATGACGCATGGTGGGCGGAATGGAGTTGATTATTACGGTGTTCTTGATTCAGTGGTGGAACTTGTTTATGGGCCAGGCATGACAGTGCACCTCTTCAAGTATAGATTGTTTGATACTAGAAGCTCGCAGAATATGAAGATTGATCAATACGGGATTTTATCGGTGAACACTGCTACAAGCTGTTACGAAGATGACCCGTTCATTTTTACGACATCGGTAAAACAATTGTTTTATCTTGATGACCTTGTTAAGGGTGACGCGTGGAAAGTCGTCAACCTCGTGCACCCTCGAAACATTTACCGGACGGCTACACTTGGAGAGGCCGAAGACGAGGAAGAATATGTTGCGTATCAAGAGCCCAGTGTAATAGGTATTCCTGACTCCTCTACAATTCCCCTTAATAATGTCGTTCGATTCGAATTCGTGATTTAGACGCAAGGCTTATTGATGTGGATTCAAATCAAGAAACAGACGACGACTTTTGTGATGAAGAAATGCATAGATTGACAGAAATTAATTCTAACACCGAAGAATACTCATCGGATGATTCCGATTACGAGCCTTCTTAGTTTGAATTTGTAATACAAATTAATGTGTGTTTTATATGCTACAAGCTGTTGAATTCATAATTTAGTTTAATGTTGGTGATATATGCAGGAAATTGGTATGGTTACATTAAACAACCTGTTTTTTTTATCTATTTTTCATTTTTAGCCGACGAAATACATCATATTTCGTCGGCCAAGATAGTTTTAGCCGACTAAATACATCATATTTCGTCGGCCAAGATAGTTTTAGTCGACGAAAAATGATGTATTTCGTCGGCTAAAACTATCTTGGCCGACGAATACCCTAATTTTCAGTCGGCTAAACTGTAAACCCTAAACCATATACTATAGCTGACGAAAAATTAGTGTATTCGTCGACTAAATTTAAATAAATAAAATAATAATTTATACCACTGGTTGCGTCTCATCGATTTGAAACTATTTGTAGTTGAAGGTCCGGACAGAATACGTAATTTAGACGGTCAAATTACCATTTTTTTGCGTTTAGGGATTTGACTCACGTGATTGACATTCCGGATTGAGTCCTTAAGTTTGTCAGATCAAGCTGAAAATTTATCCACTCACATGTTTCACCATAATGATGATGTCTGACGGTCGGATTTTCGTTTCACAAGATTGATCGTCACAATCAAAATATGCATATTAATGTTGTATAACTAATTTACCAAGTTTTAAGTAAATGTTCTGTTTCAAAAACAAATTATAAGTAAAAGCTTCAAACGAAAAAAAAGTCGTGAAATAATATATGACCGGAACGATGAAATATGTCTACGGTTGAAAATCACGTAATTCCGATAAGTTTCGGTGCCAATAGTTACGGTCAATGCATTTTTTCATTCTTTCTCCCTAGAGGTAGCCCAATCTCCGAAGGTTATTTTTCTGGTAATTTTTATACCACTAGTTGCGTCTCATCGATTTGAAACTATATGTAGTTGAAGATCCGGGCAGAATACGTAATTTAGACGGTCAAATTAAGTTTAGGGGTTTGACTCACGGGATTGATCCTCCGGATCGTGTACTTAAGTTTGTCAGATCAAGCTGAAAATTTACCCACACACATTTTTCAACATAATGATGATATCTGACGGTCGGATTTTAGTTTCACAAGATTAAACATATAAATTGGACATAAATTTAATAAATTAGTATAAAAAGTACTATAGCCGACGAAATATTAGTAAATTCGTCGGCTGTAGTATTGTAACTAGCCGACAAATTTTTTTTAATTCGTCGGCTAAAGTGAAACTATAGCCGATGAAACATATAGCTTTAGCCGACGAATTTTTTATCTCGTCGGCTATAATTCTTCCTATATATGTAAACCCAGCGACAGAACCCTAGCATTTTCTCCTCTCCCTCTCGGCCTCCACTCCATTACTCCCTCTTCTCTCGGCTTTCTTTACATTTTTTTATCTCCTCTCAGCCTCCACTCTGCTCCTCTGCCTTCCAAAGCCACTGCCCTCTCCTAAGCAATTAAGGTATGCAATTTCATGCATATATTGAATTATATAATTATTCACAATTATTGATGTATATATTGAATTATATGAAATTTTGGTTAATTTCGTATATTTGTTATTGAAATTGTGAATATTGCATAAATGATGTGTGTGTTTTATAATTTGGTATATTTAATAAATTTGGTATATTAAAATATTAATTGGTATATTTAATATATTTGTGATAATGTTGTTAATTTTTTTTAATTTGGTATATTTGAGTATAAAAATATTAATTGTTATTAATTTGGTATATTTAATAAATTTGGTATATTAAAATAGTAATTGTTATTAATTGTACAAATTAAAAATTCTAATTATTTAATAAAATGATGAAAGGCTTGTTTAGTAAATCTAAGAGTTCAAATGACCAAAGGTCTGAATCATCTGAGGGAACGTCTAGCAACCCTTGGGCGTTGTTTCAGGGCCCAATGACAGGCCGACGTGCGTCTCTTCTGGAGCCGACGCAGAAACAGCCGGGGGTCACACATTCCTCCAGGCAGCCGGACGCCCCTCGCGCCTCCAGGCAGCCAGACGCCCCTCGCTCGAGGCAGTCGAGCGTCCCTCACTGCTCGAGGCAGTTGTGGCCTCCGACTCAGGCGGAGGTGTCTGCACCACGTATGCCTGAGATACACAGGGCACCGACTCTGTGCCCTATTGTTTCAGAGGGTGGGTCTTCTGGGGTACAGATGCCGCTGCCTCTTTCTACCTTCCGCGGTTGATACCGGTATTACCGGCAGTCGATGACCCAGGGGCGCCGATTTATCCACTGCCCCCGCAGGTGACCCTATCGGCGGTGTACCTGTTCGTGCATTTTGGTACGGATTTAATTTCTGCGAGGGTATCATCATCGGCGACAGAGTCGGAATCCGTCGCGTCCGCCCCAACGCCCTCAGGTAATGATATATAAATAATTTGTTTTCTTATAATGTCATAATAAGAATAATCTATTAATAATCAATTTATGATAGGCACTGTCGGAGCCAAGCCGACAAGAAAAAAGAGAGGCCCCGTCACAGGGAAGGCTCTCGAGAAGACAATGAGTACCTCGGGAAGGATCGTCATCGATACTGACGGGGATGGGAACATAGTATCGGGCAGGAAGACGAGGATATACTCAGGCAGCGTGGGAGCGCTCATTAGGGATAGAGTCCCTATGTTGTGGTCAGACTGGGACGAGGTCCCACAAGAGGTTAAGGACATGGTCCACAACGCAATGTCGGTAAGTATAAAAAATTCACAATTAACATTATTTATTACATTGTGGATTTATGAAAAACTAAACTAATAAACGTTTTAATGCAGGTGTGGTTTGACGTTCCCCATCACCTGAGGAACACCTGGGCGGACGTTGTGCATGGGGGGAGGTACGTTGGAAAGTTAATGAAAAAACAAAATTATGTGTAATTAATAATATTTACAATTTTTTTGTCGTATCTGTAGGTACAAGGAGTGGAAGAACGAGTTACTGGCCCACTGGACTACCCTTGGATACGAACGTTCTGGTACCCCCTTGAGTTCTAGTTCAGGGAATATGAGTGGCGTTGGCTTCTGATATCTGAATTCAACAACCCTTATAAACAGGTAAGTAAAAATAATAATTTCTTATATTGTTATTAATTAGTACGTTTTAAAATATTTTACTATTTTTTTTCCTTTGTAGGTCGTTTCCTGGGTGAACGCTCAGAACCGGCAATGCAACACAAGGAACCATCATGCCGATTCTAGACCGTTCGCATCGTTGATGGATGAGGCGGCCAAGGAACATCCAGAAGTCAACCGGTACGTCTATACGTACGAGAAGGCATATCCTGACGTCCAGGAGGATATTGTAAGTCTTTTTACGTTTTAAATTTTTTTAAATTATATATATATATATATATATATATATTTCAAAATGATAATTAATTATTTTTTCTTATCCAATTAGGCGAGTGTGAGGTAGGCTAGTGACGAGGTGATGACTGCTATAGTGAGGGAGACATGGCCAGACACGCAAGAGAAAGACATGGCTTCAGACACATGTCTCGGATCGACACTTCGGATCTCAGGGTTGGGACGAGGATCATGGGCACAACATTCACACCCTAAGGAAATAACTTCTACTGTTGGGGTCTAGGAAAGAAGGGAGAAGGGAGAAGGGGTACTGAAGACCACTCCCGGATTTCAAAAAAAGGCAGTCTTGATCAGCAGCAGAACGACTCAGCTAGAGGCGGAAGTTCAGATGTTACAGGAATCATAATGCGGCAGTATATGCCACCTACGAGGCATAGCAGCAGCAGATGTTCTAGTACTTGCAAGAATTTTCAGCTGCCCAGCTTCAGGGACTTCCGCCTCCGCCTATGCCTATGCTTATTCTCTTACCTCAACCGCCGCGACCTCCTCAACAGCAACCTGCTCCTGGTGCGGATATAGATTTAGATAATATATATTTTATTTAGTTTTATAGGTTTATGAACAATTTATAAATTAATAATTTAATGCAAAACGTTTAGACTACTTTTGATGGTGTATGTTATTGGTTATATGAAATTGTTTGTGTAATTTGCAGCTTGCTTGGATGTAATTTAGAAATTTTGTAGTTTTTTTAGTATAAAAAGTACTATAACCGACGAAATTTACCATAATTCGTCGGCTATAATATTTTTTTAATTTTTTTTTCAACATTTAGCCGACGAAATATGGTAAATTTCGTCGGCTATAGTTGTATTTAACCCGACGAAATATACTATATTTCGTTGGCTATAGTTGTATTTAACCCGACGAAATATACTATATTTCGTTGGCTATATTATTTTAATTTTTAAGTTTTTAAAATATTTAGCCAACGATTTATAGTACAGTTCGTCGGCTATAGTTTTTTAAATTAGCCGACGAAGTATTTATAGTTCGTCGGCCAAAGTCTTAAGTTGAGACCGACGACAATTTATTTCGTCGGCCAAAGTCTTACTTTAGCCGACGAATTATTGAAAAATATGTCATCGGCTAAGTGTGACACTATAGCCGACGACGGCTATTATTTCGTCGGCTAAAGTCATAGCCGACGAGTTGTCGTCGGCTAAGATCTTAACCGACGAATTTGGCTAACGGGCCGACGAAAATTTTTCGTCGACCAAACTACTGATTCCGGCTGATTCCGGTAGTGTATGTGAAACTCTAATTATGAAAGGATAAGACAAGGATATGATTCTAGTGAAAGTTAAGGAGGAAATTACCTAGCAGACTGAGATATTCAGGCAATGGAATCTCAGAATTTGGTTCCACCTTTCTTAAGATCTTAGATGATACCACACAGTAATCGGCAAAAGATGTGGAAGGACAGATCACTATGTCACCCTCATCATAGTCCCTATCCTTTGACCTAATCACTCTTCCAACCCCAAATGCCGAAATCACCTGCATATATAAAACATCAACCATGCAACACCACTGAAAACATATGTAAACAAGTATGAAGTACCAAAATAAATGAACGAAAACCGAGAAATATTAATTGGATCTGAAGTCTGAACCTCGTTAAGGTTGAACTGCTCAAAGTATAGCCCTTCGTCGAGGCCGGTCATTCTGCCACGCAGGTATGGCTCAACGGAGACGAAGAGCGTCTCAAGGACGACATGTTGGTCCGGGATAGCATCAAGGGCCAGTGTGACGCAGCGAAGCTTAAGATGATCTGAAGTTGGTAAGCCTTCAGGAGCATAAGCAGCCATGTACCATTCTCTGCTTTCGACTACTGTACCACTCATCTCCTTCCAGTTTTATTTTTCCTGGTCTGATTGCGTTGCAATTACCAGCACAGCACCCCTAGTATATATAAGAGACTCAAAAGAAGGATTACAACTATTTGACACCCCCACAACCCACTTACCAAGTTTGATATGTGGTATTCGCATCTCTTCATGAATGCTGAGTTATTTCAAATGGACGAAGTTATTTTTGAGTAGATGAAGTATGTTTTCATGAGAGCTTATTACACGCTTATATTTGGAAAATCAATTTACAAATATTAACTGTATGGTTATCAATAAATTACCATGATTGACCGAATAGAGATCATTTTTCTTTCAAATTTATAATTTTAGATTAATTTTATAAATGATGACAAATTTCATTAGTGCTGCTAACCTCCAAATTAGTGAGTGATTGGATGAATATCATTAATTAAATTTAATGACTGATTAATTTTGTTTTAATTTTCAAAAGGTAACTGATTAGTTGTCTATATATATACTAGACATACAATTCTTCAATGTTATAAATGATAATGAATATTATTTAGTACCGATTTAATAAATATTATTATCACTAATGACTGAATAATTATCAAAATTAATACAATACCATAATTATATAATTTTATAAATATAAATGATAATGAATATCCGCTACAAGGAGAAGGTGTTTAACTGACGAAATTAAAAAAAAACATGCCGACGAAAAAATATTTTATCGACTAAAGTCAATTTTAGCCGCGTGTGAGCGCTTATTAAAGATAAAATCCCTCTGTTGTAGTCAGACTAGAGCGAGATCCCGCAGGAGGTTAAGGCCATGGTTCACAACACGATGTCGGTGAGTTTATAAAATTCTTCAATAATATTATGTATTATATTGTTGATTTATGGAAAAACTAAACTAATAAACGGTTAAATACAAGTGTGGTTTGATGTTCCCCAGCACCTCAGGAACATCTAGGCGGACAATGTGCATGGGGGAATGTATGTTGGGAAGTTAATGAAAAAAAACAAGATTGTATGTCATATTAATAATATTTCTAAAATTTTTGTGGTATCTGTAGATACAAAGAGTGGAAGAACGAGTTGCGGACTCACTGAACTATGCACGGGAACACACGTTCTGGTACCCCGTTGAGTTCCAATACAGGGAGTACTAGTGGCGTTGGCTTCTGATATCATAATTCAACAACTCTCATAAACAGTTAATTAAAAAATTTATTTGGTTAAATTGTTATTAAATACGTCCGTTTTTAAATATTTTATTTTTTTCTTTGAAGGCCGTTTCCCAGGCGAACGCTCAGAACCGGCAACACAACACAAGGAACCATCATGCCAGTTCTAGACTGTTCGTATCGTTGATTGACGAGGCGGCCAGAGAACATCCAGAAGTTAACTGATACGTCTATACATACAAGAAGGCATATCCTGACGTCTAGGATGATATTGTAAGTCATCTTACGTTTTTAATTTTTTTACTTATATATATATACATGAAAATGTTAATTAATTATTTTTTTCCTATCCAATTAGGCGAAGGTGAGTCAGGCTAAAGACGAGGTGATGACTACTACAGTGAGGGAGACATGTCCGGATAAGCAGAAGGAAGAGATGTCCGAAGCCATGTCCCGGATCGACACTTCAGATTCAACGGTTGGGGCGAGGATCATGGCATAGGCACTGTTTATATGTGGAACCTAATATTTCTCCTTTACCGGGTTACAATTCAAGAAATAACACCAAGTATGGTCAATTATTAAATATGCATCGTTTATTATGCTTGAACTACTGTTTACAGGGCCAAAGGCCAGTCAGACTGGAGAAGCCACTCTGGGTCCTTTGTCAGGGCCCAGTTCATTGTAAGTTTGAGGCAAAGCAAGGGAGTTCATTCCCACATTGGAAAAAGACAAAGTGCAGCCTTTAATGCTACTATAAATACCGGTGAGGACCTCCCGGTAAGAGGAGAGAGGACCTTAACTACTCGAGTTTTCTGCTTATCTGACAGTGTCTGACTTAAGCATCGGAGTGGCTTCCCTCGGTAAACCCGGGGACGCCCTTTGACGTGTTTGTTCTTTACACAGGAAAACTCGGAATACAAGGAAGTCCGCTATTTCTGGAGCCGTGCAACCCGCTAAAGGGGCCACGAGCATCCCCGGAAACAATTGGTGCTCTCGTTGAGAGCCGAACTCAAGGCCTCCCAAACACGTATTTCGAAGAACGATGGAAATGGCAGGAGAACAAGATCCAACTGGAAGGCTTAATTTCTCAGGGGATGATAACCCAGGGACCTCCGGGACCCAGTTTGGCCAAACAGATTTAGCAGCAGCGTTCGAGCTCTTGAAAAAGGACTTTCTCGCTCAAAAGGAGCAATCTACTCGAGAACATGCTGAGTTGATAACGGTAAGGGAGCAGTTAGCGACTATCCAGGCCGAGCATGGGCTTCTTCAAGCAACCTTAACTCAAAGAGCGAATGCCATGGGGGCGTCAGCCAGACTTGCTGATATCATCACCCCAGAAGGGAATCCTCCGGGTTGTGGAAACCCGCGAACTTTTGACGGTGCATACATACCATCCGCTATTCTCCCAACCACTGCCCACCCTAACCCAAATCCACAAATGATCCATCTCTCCAATCCTTTGTTTAATCACAATCTTACAGGACCTCCTCCACTCCCAGAGCCGTTGTTAAATCAACCCCTTCCCCCAGCAGATGCCCAGACCCAGCTGCTGTTACAGTTGACACAAACTGTGACCCAACTTGAGCAGCGGCTAAACTCGGGAACGGGACCACAACAATATCAACCCTTTATTACCCGTGCGAGCCCATTCTCCGCACGGGTTCAAGCAGACAAAAAGCCACCAGAAGCAAAGCCATTTAAGATTAAGAGATATGCCGGAATGGGGTGCCCGTATGCACACCTTGAGTTGTTCCAGTCTCAGTTAGATTCAACCCGGTTCACAGACGCCCAAGCATGCCATGCTTTCCAGGAAACACTCAGTGAGGAGGCGTTGAGTTGGTTCCTCAAGTTACCGGCTTTGTCAATAGAGACCTATGGTCAGTTGACACAGAGGTTCCTGTCCCGGTTTATCCTGCTGTCAAGTGCCAATCGAAGCACCACTTCGTTATTCAAAGTCCAACAAAGGGATGATGAAAGCTTGAAAATTTTTGTAACCCGTTGGCTGTCCACGACTTCCAAGTGTGGGCACCTGGACGAGTCAGTAGCATCAGAGGCGTTCTTACAGGCGCTCAAACCAACCCGCTTTGTGGTAGAGCTCAGGAAGCAGCGGTTCAGGTGCTACGACGATCTAATTAATGAAGTAACTCGGCAAGCTCAAGCCGAGTACGACACCTTCGGGGAACGCCGGACGAACACCGGGTTCACAAGCCAGCGAGCTGATGGATGGAAAAAGGAAGGGCAGCATAAGAGTGGCCAGGGATACTACGGCAAAAGTTCAAACAGACCAAGGGAGAAACCAAGAGAGGCTCCATACCTTCGTCATCCAACCCGGGAGGAAAAGAACACTTACATCCCTCGATATGAAGTGTTAACCAACTTGACTGCCTCCTATGAAGAAATTTGGAACCGCCATAGGAATGAAGTTCCCCCGGCTCCAAAAAGAAAGTTTCCCAAAAGGACAGGGCCGGACAACGGGCAACATTGTGCCTATCACAACGAGTCTGGCCACACGACCGACCGGTGCTTTTCTCTTCGGAACGCCATTGAGTACATGATCCAGAACGGCAAACTACAGCAGTATAAATCACCCGCCACAGGTGTCAACCTCATTGAAGTATATGGGGAGATAATGACGATTCACGGGGGTGGCACCCAAGGGGTGTCCGGTCACCGGGCCAAAAGACTCTGCCCAAGAGGCCCGGAGTTTGAGATAATGCAGCTTCGTCAAGAATGCCGCAAGGAGCTGGTTCCTTGGGATACCGTGTCATTTTCTCAGTCTGAAGACACGCTGAAAGTGCATCACAATGATCCCTTCATAATCACTCTTCAGATTGACCACTGGAGAACTCGGAGGGTTCTAATAGACACGGGAGCCGCTGTCAGCGTCATGTTCAGCAGTTGCTATAAGGGGTTTAAACGAGGACGAGATAAGCTCTATAGGAACCACGAGCCATTGATCAGTTTTTCAGGAGAGACGACTCAACCGTTGGGGTCTGATCAACTAACGGTTACAGTTGGAACCGGCCACCAGTCCACAAGAATTGTAGTTCCCTTCATAATTGTGGACTGCCCATCCTCCTACAATGCCATACTCGGGAGAGATGCACTCTGGGGCCTACAAAGTTTTATAGCGGGTCACATGCTGCTTATGAAAGTGCCTACACCCGGGGGTTGGGTTACAATTCGTGGAGACCAAGAAGCCGCTGTCAGATGCAACGCGATAGCAACTCAGTCCCAGCACGAGATGTTTTCGGCCGGTTTTTCCTTGTCTCCATTTGACAAACCCGATGACCCCAGGGATGACCCGGATTCTTTGCCCATCAGCAAGACGGCACAAAAGAAGAGCCAGAAGTATCCTGCCAAGTTCCCCCGGCCAGCCCCAATTGAAGCAACAGAATGGATTCATATTTCAGAAGAATACCCGGAGAGGAAGATTTGCATTGGCACAGGCCTTGACCCCGAGGTCAGAAACCGAATGGTTGAGCTGCTAACCCGGAAACAGAAGGTGTTCGCATGGTCATATGCAGACATGCCCGGGATTTCTCCAGACGTTATGACACATTCCCTCAATATTATCCCGGGTGTTAAACCGGTAAGACAGAAGCGTCGTGCATTTTGCGCAGAGAAGTACAAGGCCATTCAAGCAGAAGTTAAACGTCTTAAAGACATCGGGTTCATTGGAGATGCAACATACCCGGATTGGTTGGCCAATGTGGTGATGGTCAAGAAGGCAAACGGAAAGTGGAGGATGTGCGTCGACTACACAGATCTGAATAAGGCTTGCCCGAAGGATAGTTTTCCCCTTCCAAAGATTGATCAACTGGTGGATTCAACCGCGGGCCACCCCCAGTTGAGCTTTATAGATGCATACTCGGGATTTAACCAAGTTCCGATGAATCCCGCGGATCAACAGCACACATCTTTTACAACAGACAAGGGGATGTATTATTACAGAGTGATGCCTTTTGGACTCCGGAATGCAGGAGCCACGTTCCAGCGCCTCGTAGTGGGCATGTTTGCAAACCAACTCGGGGATACTATGGAGGTTTATATAGACGATATGCTGGTCAAAAGCCGGGAAACAAGCAAACACCCGGATGACTTGGAGACCGTCATCGACATTGCCTTGAGCAAGGGGATGAGGTTAAACCCGGAGAAGTGTGTGTTCGGTGTTTCAGGAGGAAAGTTTCTCGGGTTCATGGTCAGCGCTCGGGGAATTGAGGCAAACCCCGACAAAATTCAAGCCGTCCTGGCCATGCAACCGCCGAAAACCAGGAATGAAGTTCAGCAACTTACTGGCAGGCTGGTAGCCTTATCCCGGTTTATATCCAGGTTAACAGATAAATGTGCCCCCTTCTTCAAAATTCTCAAGAGTCAACACCGCGAACGGATTACATGGCAGGAAGAGCACAATCAAGCTTTTGAAAAGTTGAAGGAATACTTGGCGTCAGTCCCTTCTTTATCCAGACCAAACCCTGGGGATATACTCTATCTGTACCTGGCGGTGTCTCAAACAGCTGTCAGTTGTGCCTTGATAAGAAAGCCAGACTCTAAAGAACTGCCGGTCTACTATACTGGGAAAGGATTCAATGATCCTGAAACTCGTTATCCAGATATTGAAAAACTGGCCCTGGCCTTGGTTGTAGCAGCAAGGAAGTTAAGACCCTATTTTCAAGCACATTCCATCCATGTACTCACCAACCAACCGCTACGGCAGGTTCTGCAAAACCCGGCAACTTCGGGCAGACTGGTCAAATGGGCAATTGAGTTGGGGGAGCATGATTTGCACTTTAAACCGCGAACGGCAATCAAAGGGCAAGCAGCAGCAGACTTCATTGCCGAGTTAATCCCAGCAGATTCAACATTTGCTGAAACTCTTCCTACACAAGCTGAACCGGAGAGTTGGCAAATATTTGTAGATGGATCAGTCAATCAGAGACAATGTGGAGCAGGCATTACGTTGGTAGACCCGGAGGGTAATATGTTTGACTATGCCTTACGCTTTAACTTCAAAGCATCAAACAACACGGCTGAGTACGAAGCTCTAATCAAAGGGCTCCAACTCGCTAAAGATATGGGCGCCCGGCATCTCCGCATACTAAGTGATTCACAGCTGGTAGTGCAGCAGGTTAACGGCGGATTTCAGGCAAAGGAAGCACATCTTTCGTCCTATCAAAAGTTAGCGGCTTTCTTGCTGGAGAAATTTGATAGCTTTGAGGTTACTCAGATACCGAGGCAGCGGAATGTGAGAGCAGATACCCTGGCTAGGATTGCAACAGGGGACGATTCCAATACCGAGTTTAAAAGCTTACTGGTCGAGACATTGGAGAAACCAAGCATCTCACTCTCCTTTTCTGAGATTTTCGCGGTAGAGGCAAACCCGCCACCGTCTTGGATGGATGAGTTCATCAACTTCATCCAACATGGAACCCTACCTGAGGACCCGGTAGCGGCCAAACGACTACGGGTTCGAGCGGCTCGGTATAGTATCCATGATGGGAAACTGTACAGACGAGGACAAACTTTTCCTGATTTGAAGTGTATTACACCCGAGGAAGGAGACCGGGTTTTGCAGTCGCTTCATAGCGGGGTATGTGGAAATCACTTTGGAGCCCGTAACCTGGCTTTCAAAACCCTAAGAATGGGATATTACTGGCCTTCTTTGGAACACGATGCCAGAATTGTCGTAGATTCCTGTCTTCAATGTCACCGATTTGCAAGCTTTCCACGTGCACCATCAGTCCCACTATCAGTAATAATTTCTCCATATCCATTTTGCATGTGGGGGATCGATTTCATCGGACCGCTACCCACAGCTCCGGGACAGCTCAAACATGCCATTGTCTCAGTGGACTATAATTCCAAGTGGATAGAAGCTCAACCCCTGGCACGGATCACGACCGCAAATGTTAAGAAATTCCTTTGGAACAATGTCTTTTGCCGGTTTGGAATCCCGGAGACGTTTATCACAGATAACGGGACGCAGTTTGACAACGATGAGTTCCGGGAATTCTTACACTCTAACGGGACAAAGGTCCTATATGCCTCCCCTGCACACCCGCAGACTAATGGACAAACTGAAGCCGTTAACAAGCTCATCAAGCAAGTTCTAAAGAAGAAGCTGGAGGACGCAAAGGGTTTATGGGCTGAGAAACTTCCAGAGGTTTTGTGGGCACTAAGGACAACTCCAACAGAAGCCAATGGGGAGAGCCCATTTCTTATGACTTTTGGATCTGAAGCAGTGATCCCGGTAGAGATGGAAGTCCCGAGTGACCGGGTACAACTGTTTGACAGGGAAACCAACGATGAAGGCATCCGCCTTAACATGGACCTCCTGGAGGAACGCCGGGAGCGTGCACATCTCCGAAATATCAACAAGAAGCAAAAGGTGGCTAAACACTACAATTCCCGGGTTATCAACCGCCCACTCAAACTCGGGGATTGGGTAATGAAGGAGGTTATCCCTAAGCCAACGGGGCTTAAAGCTCCATGGGAGGGTCCATATGAAATCGTTGAAGTCGTGGGCCCGGCAACGTTTTACATCCGGGGTACAGATGGAGTTACGCTTCCGCGACCATGGAACGCCCAACATCTGCATCTCTTCCCCAAATAGGTACCGAGTTATCTATGAATGTCCAATTTTATTGTTTATGATGTTGTATATAAAGCCTTTCAGGCCCACAATGCATGAATTACCCTACCGGGTTATGTTTTATTAAAGAGTTTGTTGAAGTGAATGCAGCCTTTAGCGGCCCTACTTGTATGCCTTAATCGCCAAGCTCCGATAATCTCCGATAATCTCCATGACATGAAATATTGCAAGCCTTTCACGGCCTTATTTCATGGTCAAAACTCGCCAAGCTCCGATAATCTCCGATAATCTCCATGACATGAAATATTGCAAGCCTTTCACGGCCTTATTTCATGGTCAAAACTCGCCAAGCTCCGATAATCTCCGATAATCTCCATGACATGAAATATTGCAAGCCTTTCACGGCCTTATTTCATGGTCAAAACTCGCCAAGCTCCGATAATCTCCGATAATCTCCATGACATGAAATATTGCAAGCCTTTCACGGCCTTATTTCATGGTCAAAACTCGCCAAGCTCCGATAATCTCCGATAATCTCCATGACATGAAATATTGCAAGCCTTTCACGGCCTTATTTCATGGTCAAAACTCGCCAAGCTCCGATAATCTCCGATAATCTCCATGACATGAAATATTGCAAGCCTTTCACGGCCTTATTTCATGGTCAAAACTCGCCAAGCTCCGATAATCTCCGATAATCTCCATGACATGAAATATTGCAAGCCTTTCACGGCCTTATTTCATGGTCAAAACTCGCCAATCTCCGATAATCTCCATGACATGAAATATTGCAAGCCTTTCACGGCCTTATTTCATGGTCAAAACTCGCCAAGCTCCGATAATCTCCGATAATCTCCATGACATGAAATATTGCAAGCCTTTCACGGCCTTATTTCATGATCAAAACTCGGCAAGCTCCGATAGATCTCTAATAATCTCTGATTACCGTGTTGTTTGGCAAAGACGCCCTTGGAAGTCCTAACGGACCCGTAAAGCCTTACTGCCCCTACTTTCACTTTATAATGTTAATATGCCAACCCGGCACTATGTGTGAATTTTATCAACACTTGCAGGTTATGCATCGGGTTGGAATTTCTAACGGATCCATAAAGCCCTAGACCTTTAAAGCCTTAGCGACACTATCTTTATTCACACAGAAAACCGGCGTTATATGTACATTTTTGTACTTATCAGGTTACCGTGTTTTGGCACAGGAAGGATTGCGAGAAGGAAAAATTTTATTACTTCAAAAATATCGATTACAAAAAAGTAGCAAACCGCTACAGGTAGACTAATCTTATAGAAATGAAAAATATCCTAAGGCTCCGTTGACGACCCCCTACCCCGGCCAGTGCTAGAACCGCCACGACCTCCCCGGGGCTGTATAATGAACTGACCCCTACGCAGAGGTGGCCGATTCCTAGGACCACCCACAATCCCACCACGGGAAGCACCTCTCCCGGCTGCTGAAGAACGAACTGGGGGACTCCGAGCCGGGTTCGCAGGAGCCCTAGGGTTCGCAGCCACGGCAGGAGTCGACCGGGAGGTGCCTGCAGCCTCGTCGGGTCTAACATGACCTTGATGACCGTCATAACCCGCCTTGTCCAGCCAGCCTTGGCGAATACCAGCGCTAACTATTTCGGCACGAGCCTCGGCCCTGGCCGACCGCAGCTTCAGGTCAAACTCTGCGCTCGCCAGAAACTCGGAGACCGCTAAGTCCTTGGCCCGGGAAACTGCCTGGAGCAAGTCTCCTTTTTGTTGCTCCAGGGAGGTGACCTGTTGCTGCAGCCCCTGGTTTTGCTCGGTCAGCTGGGCTATCGCGGCGTCTTGAGCACACCGGTCCTCCCGGTGACCTTCGATAACATTCTCCAGTTCAGAGTTCTTGGCCACCAGGTCTGCTATGTGTTCTTCCGCCTCGGGTTTCAGTGGGACCATCCAACTGAAGTCCAAAGGGGTCTTCAAGAAGATCGTGGAGGACCTGCCTACCTCTGTGAGCCGGACCTGGAGGGAAAAGAGTTTCTTGATAAGAAACTTTCAAGACCCGGGACACGCGTTTCAAGTACCGGGTGACTTCCAGCCACTGATGAATGTTCCCGACATTCCTCTGGAGCCGGTGATGGAGAAGAGGATCCGGAGGATGCTATTCATATTCCCCCACTACAATACGGAGATGTCATTTTCAGTTCCCATAGTCAACGTGTCTGCGGGGCACCCTTGCGTACGGACTTGGGGGACTGGGTACACCGGGTCTGGATGATACCCTTGTAACCCGGTAAAGAAATGGTTTCAAGTCCCCACCCAAGCGTACCCCTTGACTGAGGACTTGGGGGACTTGTTTATATGTGGAACCTAATATTTCTCCTTTACCGGGTTACAATTCAAGAAATAACACCAAGTATGGTCAATTATTAAATATGCATCGTTTATTATGCTTGAACTACTGTTTACAGGGCCAAAGGCCAGTCAGACTGGAGAAGCCACTCTGGGTCCTTTGTCAGGGCCCAGTTCATTGTAAGTTTGAGGCAAAGCAAGGGAGTTCATTCCCACATTGGAAAAAGACAAAGTGCAGCCTTTAATGCTACTATAAATACCGGTGAGGACCTCCCGGTAAGAGGAGAGAGGACCTTAACTACTCGAGTTTTCTGCTTATCTGACAGTGTCTGACTTAAGCATCGGAGTGGCTTCCCTCGGTAAACCCGGGGACGCCCTTTGACGTGTTTGTTCTTTACACAGGAAAACTCGGAATACAAGGAAGTCCGCTATTTCTGGAGCCGTGCAACCCGCTAAAGGGGCCACGAGCATCCCCGGAAACAGGCACAGTCTTCCCACCGTAAGGAAACAAATTCTACTGCGGGGGTCTAGGAAAAACGGGCGAGAGAGTCTTGAAGACCACTCCAGGATTTCAAAGAAATGTAGCCTTGACCAGCAGCAGGACGACACAGCTAGAGTCGGAAGTTTAGAGTCTACGGGAGGAGCAAGCCGCTCAGGCTATCGCTCATGCCACTGAGACGCGAGCTCAGGCTGCCACCCATATCATCGTCCAGATAGCATATAATGTCGCCTTACATGAGTATAATGCCGCGGCATATAATATGCCACCCAACAGGCGGCGCAGCAGCAGATGTTCAAGTACTTGTAGGAGTTTTCATTTTCCCAACTTCAGGGACTTCCGACTCTGCCCATGCCTACGCCTATACCGCTACCTCAGTCGCCACAACCTCCTCAGCAGCAGCAACCTCCTCCTAGCGTGAATTATGACAAATCTCGTCGGCTATATGTCCATTCCAGCAAAAAAAATCTGAAAATTTTAAATTATCATTCCAAGCAACCTGCAAATTACACCAAAACATCTAAAACTATAACCAACAGCACCATCAATGGTGACAACACGTTTTTCATTAAAATATTTATAAATTGTTTATGAACACATAAAACTATATAAAATCTCGTCGGCTATAGTATTTTTATTTTTTTAAGGTTTATCCAACGAATTATAACAAATTTTGTAGGCTATAATAGTATTTAGCCGACGAATTATCTATAATTTGTCGGTGATAATATTTTTATTTATTTTCAAGGTTTATCCGACGAATTATAGTAAATTTTATTGGCTAAATACTACTATAGCCGACAAATTTAGCTATAATTCGTCGGTTATAGTTTTTTTTTTAATTTTTTTATTAAATACTTTAGCCGACGAATATAATAAATGTTTTGTCGGCTAAAGTGCAAGACTAAGGTCGACGAAACATCATTTCATCGACTATAGTATGACACCTTAGCCGACGAAATAGATAAAATTTTCTTCAGCTAAAGTCTCAGACTATAGCCAACGACTACTTCTAGAGTACCATTTTCTTCAGATAAAATTTTTTTCAATGCTATATATTGTTGAAACGTACTCGAGAGCACCATTTATTCACCTAAATCAATGGGATATTGTGATCAAGGACTAAAATATCCTTGATATTTTTTTTCAAACTTTCGGTTTTTTATAAGCATTCATATTAATTTATATATATACATACATACAGGAGTTATACTAACTTTTATCACTATTGTTGCAAAAATATATATTTCATTTTGTTTTTTTTTGTATATTTTTGCTAAAGTAAATTGTTCAATTTGTATTTTATAACCTCAAAAAATAAATTATTTTGTTAAAGTAAATGTAAAAATGATATATTTGATAAAATGATGAAAATGCCTTTAAATTTTAACGGTGTTAGTGGTTAAGGTATCAAAATGCTAACGGAATGAAACTTAGGGTATGAAAATGCAAGTTTTTGATAGTTAGATATGAAAATGAAAATAAGATTATAATTCGGGTAGTATTTTGTAATTAATTCTATTTATAATGAATGATTAATTAAAAAATATCACCTGAACTATAATGATATTTTCATTTTCATATTTAACTGTCAAAAACTTGTATTTTTATACCTAAAGTTTCATTCCCTTAGAGCATCTCCAACAGAATTGTTAAATCAAATATTTTTTGAAAGTTATCAAGTTTTGGAATGAATAGAAGCTCCATCAGAATTCTTAAAATATTGCTAAATCTCAAGATTGCTAAACAAAATTGATAGATCTATTAATTTGAGGAGAGAGAAACCACTATTGTTAACTTCTCCAACGGTGCAATTTCTTCACTATTGATAGATCTATTTAATTTGTTTTAGCTGTTGACCATTTATTTTAGAAAATAATTTGAAATTTAGCAATTTAACTAGTTATTCTTGCTGGAATCACACTGCTTAAAATGAGTAACTAAATCAAAATTATTGCTAAACTTATCAATTATTCTAATACAACTTCTGGAGATGCTCTTAGCATTTTAATACCTTGACCACCAACACTGTTAAATTTCAATGGTATTTTCAATATTTCATCAAATGTATCATTTTTACATTTACTTTTAACAAAATAATTTATTTTTTGAGGTTATCACTTATAAATAGAACAATTTACTTTAGGAAAAATATTTAAAAACTGTAAAATTAAATATTTGTTTTTGCAACAATATAGTGATAAAAGTTAGTAGAACACATGTGTATATATATATAGATTTACATGCTAAGAAAAATAAAACAAATTAAAACCTTACAACTGAATTCATTATAATTAGATAAATTACAAGCCAATAAGAATAACCAATCACAATCAAGTACTAAAATATCAACGATCATGAAAATATAATTGGTTCAAAAAACCGAAAATCTCGATAAATATATTGAGAAAAATTGAATATCCATGGAAAATTTATCAGTTTCTGTTAAAAGTAAATATAAAAGTGATACATATGATGAAATGACGAAAATGCCCTTAATATTTAACGGAGTTAGTGGTCAAGGTATCAAATTAATGCTTATAGAATGAAACTTGGGATATGTAAATGCAAGTTTTTGATAATTATGTATGAAAATAAAAAGAACATCATAGTTTAGGTAGTTTTTTGTAATTAATCCTATAATGAATCCTAAGAAATTAAATGGTTTTTGCAAATACGGACAAGTTTTATAAGAGTCACGAGCCTCATTTTATAGCTCACCTTGAGCCCCCGAAACCTCAGGGTTGGCTCTGACATGAAGACTAAATCTCTAATTACAAATACCCAAAATAATATAAAAAATATCTACAATGTACCTATATTCTAACAAGTATCAACTAACAAAGAGTACTTTTTTATTAATTTGTGGATCCTTGAATGAAATTTTATGGCATGTGGGGTAGAAATTAAGGATGAAATTAAACTCAAGTAATTTAGGTACCTATCATACTGAGATATTCAGGCAGTGGAACACCAACATTTGGATAAATTTTTCTCTTCTAAAGCTTGTGATGGCAGTACACAATATTCAACAACAGGTAAGAAAGGACCGATCACTACGTCACCTTCTCCATAGTTACCATCCCTTGGCCTAATTACCTTTCCAACAAATTTCAGAGTACCTTCCGGTACTCAAACTGTCATAACTTCTTCCTGAAATGTCAAAATCACGAACCGTAAATTGCGTTAGAAACTAGACATCCATACCTTTCTACCAATATGCAGCTTGCTCACTGATTCGCTCGGGATCTTCCCAGGTATATCCGCAAAGTTACGGAACAGAAGCTACCACTGAAATTGGTTGAACTGCAATTGTTTAGTTTTGACGTTCTTAGTGAGGCGAAGGAGGATAGTGAATCTTGAGTATCAAGCTCCCAAGCATATAAGAACATGTATTGAAAACACAAGTATACATTCGCCAATCAAACAAGACCTTTAATGCCCATTCGCCATGCATATATTCATGCTGCCAATTTTTCGTTCATTATGACCTTCCTGTCTTCAAATTGCAATAATTTTTTACTAGAATGTCGGAATCACAAGCCGTAAACTCCGTTAGAAACTAGACATCCAGGAATTTTCACACATATGTATTTCGCGGACTAGTTCTTAGTAAATCATCACCAGCGATTCAACGAAGTTGTTGCATAGTAGTATAGGCTGCTGAAAATGTGCCTTCTGACATTCCGGGACTCAAACTGCCATAACTCCTTGGATTGTTGAGATTACAAGCCGCAAATTGCGTTGGAAAGTAGACATCCATAGTTTTTCGTGCATATGAATTTTGCCTTCTAATTCTTTCTGGATCTTTGCAGTTTATTCCGTGAATTTGCAACACAGAAGCTGCTGCAAATCTGCTCAACTGCATTCTTGCTTCAAATCTTCTTTTGTCTTGCGCTTTCTGGCAGTAGGACAACAATTTTCGAAACACATATATTGTTCCTTACATCTAAGACCTCAGAAATAGGTCTCTAATATATAGGATAGAATTCAAAACTCTATCAGGTAAGAACATTGTCTTGCATTTCAGCAAAACACAGAATCTCTTTTTGTATTTTCTATTTTTCAATGCAAGAATTGAAATGAAACTAAAAATGGCTGGAAGTAAGGTAAAGTGGGAAACTCATCATGAATTAGTTACCCTTTGTAAGTTTACGGGGGTGGCTACCAATGCTTCACTCCAAGCCTTGACGTTTTGATATTTGCAGCATGGTGTTCTCTCTTACGAACATTGAGCAGAGATGCTTCTTGTCACCAACTTGAAAATTCAGAAAAGTCTGCTCAAAGGGTATGTTGTTTAGCCCTCCATACACCTTCATTGAGTGGAGGCTTGAGGGCATGCTAGTACCTATGGGTCAGGTACAACCTTGATCTTGATGCGCGTTCGCCTTCTGACTTCTCTTCAAACGACTGTATACAGGCGCTGGTCAAGCCTGCATATAGGTTCTATAGACCTAGCTGAAGAGCAACTAAGATTTTTATCCTCTCCTTGCGAAGCAGACGTATCTTTCTCAGAACGAAATGGTTGAGCAGAGCTATAATTCAGGATTGCAGGTCGTTCGCCAAAGGGTTCCTTGACAAACTATGGATATTTGCTAGAATTCTCACTCCAACAATGATTTTGCCGGAATTTGCCTACGGATAGGGCTTTATGAAGCAGTGATAAACTGTTTGCTCATGGATGAGGCTTGGTGAGTAGAAGCGGGTAGTGCTCACGGATGAGGCTTTGGTGTGGAAATACACCTTGTCGCTGACTACTATGTCATGGTGCATGCTATGTACAGTTGCAGCCACCAATTAGCTTTCATAATAAATCACTTGCTGGTTTATATCTTTAACACTAAGAGGCTCTAAGTAATTAAACTCATCTGCTTTAGACTTGTTGATTTTGGAGCCAAGAGTCAACCTGTAGTCATTGTCATATTCGTCGTAAGTTGACTCCATGTTAAAATAGCAATCACCACATATTGGTGATTTAAATTCTGCCTCAGACATATGCATATTCCAACTATAAATATCATTGAGGACTATTTGTTCGGCTTGACATGTGTCCATATATCATGCGCGAATAGAATGACTTCGCTTTTAGAGCAGTTCTGTTGGTTGCTGACTTCATTGCTGTGCTCCTCATGAGATTCACCACAAATTAGCAAATCAATCTTTTCTGACATGACCAGAGAAAGGATTTCGCCACTAGATTGATCAAAACCTGATTCAACCTCTTTGGCAAGAGTATCTTCGTCAGCTTTAGGTTCTACTTCTTAGGATTGTAAAACCTCTTGATTAGTATTGCAAACATCATGGTTTGTAAAATCTTGCAGCTTTGTTGACTTCTCATTTGCTGCTTTAATTTCTTGGTTATGCTGATCCATGGAAGCATTTATCCGGTCCGCGGTTGCATTGATCTTCTCAATTTGCTCAATGATAGTCTTCAATTTCTGTTTCAACTCGTCGTCCATGATCAACTCACTACAGCTAATTGACTGGTAATCATCCGAAATGTGAAATCATTTCTTCTACAATCCTGACACATTATATCCCACCGGGCGTGCCAAATGTTTGGCGTGAAGATGAATTTTCTTCGAACAACCAAGCTTGAGGGCGTGCCAGTACCTATAGGTCAGGTACAACCTTGATCTTGGTGCGCGTTTGTCTTCTGACTTCTCTTCAAACGACTGTATACAGGCGCTGATCAAGCCTGAATATAGGTTCTATAGACCTAGCTGAAGAGCAACTAAGATTTTTCTTCTCTTCTTGCGAAGCAAACGTATCTTTCTCAGAACAAAATGGTTGAGCAGAGCTATAATTTAGGATTGCAGGTCGTTTGCCAAAGGGTTCCTTGACAAACTGGGGATATTTGCTAAGGTTATTCACCCTCACAATGGTTTTTGCGGGTATTCGCCTACGGATAGGGCTTTATGAAGCGGTGGTAGACTGTTCGCTCACGGATGAGGCTTGGTGAGTAGATGCGGGTAGTGCTCACGGATGAGGTTTTGGTGAGGTAGCAGCGGATAATACCGACGGATAGGGCTTTGGTAGAAAAAAAGACTCGAAGAATCCTTTTGGTAGAGGTGCTCCGAAGATATTTGTTTTTCAGTGTGCAAAATTCGTATTGAATCGTTGAGATGTCTCTATGTCCTGTATCTTGACCCCTTTATATAGTAAACACTAGGGTTTGTTCTTACTTGCAGATTAAGACATATCAAATCTTTTTGGATCTTGAAGGAATCCTTAAGCAACCACAAATCCTTGCCAATAATGACTTCAAATGGAAAGAGAATCTTTAGAATTACTTAGACCACAAGAATCGGTCCAATAGACTCGAAGAGTCATCATTCGTCAAGAAATATTATTTTGGCCCAAACACTACCTACTTAACAACCAGTGCAAATTGATCACGAAGAAACTAAAACCAGGACGACATAGTTGATCGGGGATAAATCAAGAGCAAGGGAGAATTTGACTGTGCGGAGTTTGAGATGATCGGAGGTCGGAACTCCTTCAGGTGCATAAGCAGACATGTACCACTCTCTGCTCTCTACTTGTGTCTTCCTCATTTCTTTCACTAATCTCACTCGTTCTCTATTTCTCTTTGATTAGTATCATCTTGCCTGGTCACTCACCAAGATATATAAGCATAGAAAGGTGCCTCTAATTTATTCTCTATCGAGAGTAGGTCACCCTTCTGGTAGTAAACAACAAAATTGATGCCCCCAAGATATCTATGAACTTAGAAAAGTCCCTGTAATTGACTAATTCCTTCTACATTCGAGTATGTGAACACTGATATATCTGGTGGTAAACAACTAATTTTGGTGCGCCACATTGTGATTAGTTTAGGAGGAAAAAAAGTGAAAATTGGGATTTTCAAAAACGCTAGAAGGAGGGTTTGAACCTCCGACCTTGTGGTTAACAGCCACACGCTCTAACCAGCTGAGCTATTCCAGCTTTCAAATAAGTTATTCAACGACTTATATTAAACTCATTGTTTGTGAAAATAACAGAGCAGAAGACACGGAGATCACCATGAAAAGTGCAATGGAATGAAGACCATCGGTTCCCTGACTGCGCGGGATTGTTGATGCCAACATTTGAATGGTTCAAATGGGCTTTATTCCTTCTATTGTTGCTCGTTTTCTAGTTATATAAAACATTCTTATCCAACCAAGAAGCTACTTCACAGTTTTGAGTTTTGACTAGAGGTCTATTTAAAGTTATAAACATATCATTCTTGCAAGCATCTTCATTGTTTCTGATCAGCTATTGTTGTCTGAGAATTACGTACTTTCTTTCACTCGAACTCTTCCATGTGGCTTAGTCATTGGCTTTGATTCAAGAAATCGTAAACGCAGAACCCATGTCTGATCATCTCATCTTTTTGATCGTGGTTAATTTTATGTAGTTCAGATTCCAGTTACGTGTTTCCTCAAAATGTTTAACTATGGAGGAAGAAGAAGAAGAAGAAGAAGAAGAAGAAGAAGAAGAAGAAGAAGAAGATGACAGTAGAAGTATGAAAGACTGACCAGCATTATACCCATGTAGATGGAGAACTATCAAGACTTTATGAGATAGTTCTGGCAAAAAACCAGAAAATAAGAGAATAACTCTTATTATTTGAATAAAATTAATAAACTGAACTGTTTGCTACCCATAAGGTGCTTATGAGAAACAAAACTCTAGGACGACTAACATCTAAGCCTAAAAGCCCAAGGATTGAATTAAAAACCAAATCTGAAAATAACTAGAAAACATAAAATACCGAAACTTGTAAATCGTCGAAAAAGTCGATAAGTCATGGCAAAGCGATGAGTTTAACTATTCTCGCCGTTCCGCTTCCAGAAAGGTATAATAATAATCATTCGGTCACCAAACGTCAAATCTGTATCAAATCTGTAGCAAACCAGATTTAGACATTCAATGTCCTCTGTGATCCCTCCTACGTAAGAAGATGAATATTTGAACCTCAATGACTCGTACATATTCATAAGAAATTGTACCCAAAATAAATATTGCAACATATTTTACTGAATAATACTAATTCTCCTTTCCCTTATTAAAAAACAAGTTCACCTTTCCTTTCACTAATCCAGTTTGAACACAAATCCTTCCTTTGTGGTGGATTTACATTCATTCTATGTAGAAATAGCTCAATGAGTTTCAACAGTTGGATAAATAAAAGGAACACATGGAATCAATTTGAGGGAAACACGTTTCTTCATAGAAAATAAACAGTCATCAACCTGAAACTAAAGACTGTCTCAGCAAATGCATCAACACAGAAAATAAAAGTAAAACTAATGTATAATTACAACTCTCAAAAGTTTTTTCTAATTAGTCATTTCGAACATTTCAACACGTCCCAAATGTGCTCTCGCCACTGTATGTCATATAAAGAAAACCATCTTCATCCTTATTTTCCTCATAAATTGAAGACATCAAAGCAGCTGCAACAAAATAACAAACACAAATTACAAAACTTAGCAGACAGAGTATTGAAAGGAGAAAGTAATACAACAAAGAGCTTCATCTGACCTGTCGGTGGCAAAATATCCTTGACGAAAATGAAAATTGCCTGGTCAGCATCAAGCTTGATCTTTTTCCGGATCACAAAGACTAACTGCCCAACAGTAATATCGGCAGGCACCAGGTATCTACATTCAATCAAAGAAGGTAACATGAAATTTGGTACCTCTTTTTCCAAAAATTTGGAACTCTTAAATTCTGGAGAATCTCAAAAAAAATTGATAGATTTCCAAAACTTACTATAAACTTTATATATGGCTTTACATTAAAGGGATCTTAAGAATGGTCCCATGCACAGAATGAACAAGAATAATAATTTAGAAAAAAATACTTGGCACCTTTACAAAACTTATAATGACTGCAAAGAATCTGCTGTCTTTAGAGGAATAATGTACAGTTATACACAACTATATAAAGCTTTTAATGTTTAAGTATATCGACTTGAGCTCAGTAACTTAATGAGCCTACATCTAAGATAACAAAAACAGAAGCAAAGAAGAAGACCAACATGTGACTGGGCAACTTACTTGTTCTTCTCAATATCAGGCACATCACTCTTGTCAGCCTTTTCAACAATCACCTACAGAAGACAGAATTTCAAAACAGAACAGAACAAAGAGTTAAAACTGCAAGATCAAAGATGGCTCATACAGGTACTCTATCAGGATGATTCTCTCTAATGCGAGCAGCTTCTGCTTCCCTTTTCTCTGAAAATTACAAGAGTGACAACTGAGACCACAACAACCAACATTCGTGAACCTTATTTAATCAAATCATCGAATCAATTTGACTTTACAACACACATACTGACGTTATAAACAAATATATAAAGATAGAATCTTGCAACTGTTTTCTATTTCCAGCTTTCAAAATTTTCCAAAACCAAGAACATAATAGGCTCCAAGAACCGAAATTTAACGATTACAAAAAAAAGCCCAAATAGAAAATTTCAACTACATTGTCATTGAAACTAGTTTATCCATTAAAATTTCCTAAAATACGAACCAAAACATATCAAGGATTAAACATGGAACCAAGAAAGAACAAGAAATATTCGAAGGCTTCACGCAGAATAGATAAGGGTCCTAATGATCAAGAACAAATGTAAAAGAAGAGAAATCGAAGAACAAAAGAAGAGAAACCGAACCGAAAGGGACTTCGGACTTGTAAGACTTCTTGACAACAACGTTTCTGCTGCTAAAACCCAACATCGCTACGAGGAGAGAATTAGGGTTCCAATTGTATCAAATCGATGATAGGATCTTGCAATTTATAGTTTTCTGAGAGAGCGGATTTTACTATTTGGATTTTACCCAAATTTTTATAACCCAATCGAATAAAAATCATTTTTCAATGTCTATTTGCCCAAGTCTAAAAAAAGACAACATTACCCTTCATAAATATCAACCTTACTATTTTCTCACTCATTTTTCTGATCAGAACTTCTCAATATCTCTCTTTATCGAAAAAAAGCTTCTCACTCTCAAGCCCAGATTGTCAAAACCGGTGCACCAGATCGGCGTAGTCCCAGTCACCGCCACCGGCCAATGCTTTGTTGCAGAGCTCGCGGATCTCCGACGCCGATTCTCAGATTCTCTCTCTCTCTAGAAGGCAAGACCACTGCCGACTCCATCTATGCTGACATCGGCCTCCTCCTTGGTACGAGCCGCGCCACTACACCGTCATCAAGGACCTAAACGGCGACTGAAGCCTCCACCATTCAACTTCGAGTTGCTCTGCCCAGATCTGAATTGCTGATTGACATCGACAACAATCTCTTTCTCTCTCTCTCTCTCATATCGCTTTGGTCCTTGATCAATCGTATGCATCCCAATCTCCTCCAGCGACGCAGCGGCTTTGTAAGGAAAGCTTCGTCATCATGGAGCCTTTGTTCTGAATTTCGATTATTTTGTTTCGATTCCAAATCGAGGAACATCATCTTGTTTTGATCTCTGCTTGGAATTATGAAAACAATGATTATTAGTCATCGGTAATGTAAGTTGTGTTGATGTAGACGGAGGACAAATTTGAGGCGATAAAACCTTCGTCAGCAACCGTCGTCGGAGTGAGGAGATGTCAGCGATGTAGAAGAAGCTACAGAGGCTTAGCAGGATTATCCATTTTTTTATGATTGATTGGATTTTTTTGCATCATTGATACTAGGTTCAAATTTCAATCTTTATTTTATTATTATTTTTTCTCTGTAAAGTGTGGACTATGTTAAACTTCTATCTATTAGTGATATATGAGCACAACAAGAATCAATATCAACATGTTTTGATGTTCATCGATCTCTTTTCTATATTTTATAAGGGTCAGTAATCTGTTTTGGGTTGCTTGATTGGGGTCAGTAACTGATAATTATTGAGGATTAGTAACCGAGTATTGTGGGTCAGTAACCAAGTTATTTAGGGTTAGTGTCCAGTTATTGGAAGTCTATAAAACGAGTTATTGTGGGTCAGTAATCGAGTTACCAGTGGTTATTGGTGGTTAGAAACTGAGTTATTAGGAGTCAGTAACTGAGTTACTGGTGACCAGAATCCAGCGATCGTAGAAAATCTGAGTTATTAGGTGTCAGTAACCGATTTACTGGTGGTTATTAGAGGTCAGAAACTGAGTTATTGGGGGTCAGTAATTGGATTATCAACGTTACTAGACGTCAGTAACCGATTTAGTTGTAATTATTAAAGGTTTGAAACTCAGTTACTAAGGGTCAGTGACTGGAATATCCGAGTTACTGGGTGTCAGTAACCGATTTAAAGGTGACCAAAATCCGTCGACCGAAAAAATATGATTTTAAGGGTAAGAGGTAAGGGTAAAAACATTTTGAAAATTATTATTTTAATATAGTTTTAATAAGGATTTGTGTGTTTGGGCACAAATAAGTGATATTTCATTCAATTGAGTTTTAAAGTCTTATTTTCATTAGAATTGGGTTTGATTTTTATTTTTTGTGCAAATGATCATTAGCTCTTACTTTTTTCTATTATTATTAGATTGGACCCAAATATGTATTAATTGATCCCCATATATAGAGGCCCAACTTAATTGGGTCCAACTAATTATGAACATAAAATCACTCGGCCCAACTTAATTAAACATGAGCATCAGAAAACCATTCAGCATGGAAGAGGACGATCCAATATGCAAGAAGCTAAAATTATACTATCTAACGTCCATTAAGAAAATGTTATTAACTTTCCTGAAGGAGCATGATCTAATATCCAATCAATTTCAAACTTTTACAATTAAATAAATAGCAAGCTGCGTCTAACACTTGTTTGCTTGAGCCAAAAAAATTAAGAAAATACTACTGTAAAACGTCGTATGGGACATGAGATGTAGTGTGTTGCATGGTGTTGAACCAAATGATAAAGGAGAATGACGAATGATCATGGAGAATGATGTTTTCCTACTTGAGATAGAGAGTCTCGGTGTAATTCCTAAAAGTTATGGATTTGTGTAGTTGTAAACCTAAATTTGTTAGGGTTTGTACTGTATATATATCATGTAAACGTTTATTGTCGAAATAAGATCAAATCTTCACCAAACACAAACTGCTTTATGGTACTAGAGCGCCGATCCACGGTCTAAAACTCAACCAAAACCCTCGAACAAAATCCTCTCTTCTCATACAAACATGTATAGTGAGGAAGAAAAGGTTCTCGTCTTGTTAAGGGATAAACTCATGAAAGAAGTAGAAGCTTCTCTATCGGCACCTCCTGTACACACACCGGATCCATGGGAATACCCTAATCATCCACTCTATCTGCTTTATTCTGATTAGCCAGGAGCTGTTCTTGTGACTTAAGCCTTGATGGAAGACAATTACTCTGAATTGATCAGATCTATGACCATGGCTTTGACGATCAAAAACAAAATCGGCTTTGTCAATGGCTCAACTGTTCGACCAGCAGCTCAAGATGATGAGCGACAACAATGGGAAAGAAAAATTTATTAATGGTTTACCTAAATTATTTGCACATAAAATCAGGCAAGTTTTAAGTACTGACACAGGTCATATTGATTATAATGCTCTCACATATGGAAACATTATTACTACAATACAAAAGGAAGGATTAAAAATGTGTATCGATATGAAGTTAAAAGCCCAACTTAAATCTGATAAGAAAACAGCCAAATACGAATTAGGCAATTTTTGTGAACAATATGACTTGCCTTCTCTTCCTCCGTTGATGGTGTCAAACTCGGTGAGTATATTGCGAGCCACAAACAATGAAGTTTCTAATGTGTCTCAATAACAGTTATGATGCATTACGGAGTAGTGTTATCACCATAGATCCTCTTTCAAATATCAACAAGGTTTTTGATATGGCGTTGCCTCATGAAAAACAAGCAAAGGCTCTGCACAACAACAAGGTTACAGATGCACCAGACTACTCGGTGCGGCGACAATGCCGCGAGAGTGAGAATGGTTCGGCAAGGGTCCCTAAGTGAGCCTCGGCACGTAAATTCTCAAGCAGCTCTTCGGGAAGCAACTCAAGGTGGTGTGATATTTTTCAAAGAGATAATCATTCCAAGTATTGCCAAGTACATATAACATGTGAATATTGCCATTGGAGGGGGCATGATTCTGAGCATTGTCGCAAAAGAAAAACTGATGAAGATGTCACTGCTACAGCCAAAGTAAGTTGTGCAAATCATGTTATGGGAGTTCAAGAAGGGATGCAATTCCCTATTTTGAAAGAAGATTGTCACCAGATCATGGAGCTTTTGAACAAAAACAAAGTTTACACATCTAACCAAGTCGGTAATATTTCCTCTCCTAATGAGATCTTAGATAAAGCATTCCAAGTTGCTTGCAATAACAAAACTGGTGTTTGGATCATAGACAGTGGAGCTAGTGACCACATTGTTTGTGATCATATTTTACTTACTGAGTCACATCTTACCCATAACTGATTTGTTAAACTTCCAAAAGGTCACACCGTAAGGGTTAGTCATGTTGGCTTAGTCACCTTCTCTCCTCTGTTCACCCTCCACAATGTCCTTTGTGTCCCAATATTTTTCCTAAATTTGATATATATTAGCAAGTTATGTAGGGATTCATTTTGTATCACTATCTTTCTAAAACATTTGTGTTACATACAAAACCTACGTTCAGAGAGGATGATTGGGATAGTTCATGAGGAGGAATGACTCTATTGCCTCAACAAATTTCAACAAGGTACATGCAACTCAGTTGATAGTGGTTCACAAACACTCTGGCATCAACATCTTGATCACCCATCATCTAGGGTTTATCCCTTATTTTTGTTCATTTTCAATAAGTCTTATGATTCAAGCAAATGTTCTATTTGTCATTTCGCCAAACAGACTCGTGATCGTTTCCCTTTGAGTTCAATTACAAGTGTTCAATCTTTGAAATTGATTCATGTTGACATTTGGGGTGGTTATCATGAGTCTTCCACATCCGATGCTAAATATTTCCTTACAATCGTTGAAGATTTCACTCGATGCACTTGGGTGTTTTTGATGGTATCCAAATCAGATACAAGAAAGTTTTTAATCAATTTCATACAAATGGTTGAAACTCAATTTGATCAAAAGGTCAAAACAGTTCGTAGTGATAATTGCTCTGAGTTTAATATGTATGATTTTTATCGTTCTAAAGGCATCATACATCAAACCAGTTGTGTCAACACACCACAACAAAATGGTGTTGTTGAACATAAACATCGTCATTTTCTCAACATGGATCAACCTCTCTTGTTCTAGGCACAACTGCCTAAATCCTTTTGGGATTAAGCAATTCTCACTTCCGTCTACCTTATCAACCGTATACCTACTCCTCTCTTACAAGAGAAAACTCGTTTTGTCTTTGCTTTGCCTCCACTCATCCAAGAAAACTCACCAAATTCAATCCTCGAGCAACCAAGTGCATGTTTGTTGGGTACCCAAATGGTCAAAAGGGTTAGAAAGTGTTTGACTTAGAAACAAAGTAAATATTTGTGTTGCGAGATGTCATATTCTATGAGGACGCTTTTCCTTACCCCCCCCCCCTCACAGTCTTCTCGAGAAATAGAGACTCCTAAACCTCCTGAACATATGGTTTCTGATTATGATAACTTGGGCTCTAGGGTTTTGGATTCTACACAACCATCTAGGGTTACTTCACTATCAGCTGAAACTGGGGTTCTTGACAATGCCTCATCAGTTCACACACAAGCTTCCGCCCTCAAACCCTAGTGAGTCAACCTCTAATGAACCTAATTCTCACTGAAGTCTCGATATCCAACATGTTGAGATCTATTCTCCTTCTATTCATACGACATCAACTTGTCGTTCTTTCCGTTCAACTCGCACTCCAGGTTACTTAAATGACTTCCATGTTGAGGCACAACTTCTTCTCGTACCATATCGTCAGACTCCACGGGCACAGGTACCGCTCACTCATTGACAATTGTTTTATCATATGATAACTTATCTCCTTCCCATTGAGCTTATACTGCATAATTATCACTTCACAAGGAGCCACAAACCTTTTCAGAGGGAGCAAAATGCCCAGAATGGCGTACTGCCATGTTTCGAGCTCCAAGTCTTACAAGAAAATAAAATGTGGAACTTAGTGTCTTTGCCTCCTAACAAGCGTTTGATAGGTTTTAGGGCTGGGCAAAAAACCTGAAGAAGAAAAAAACCCAGACCGGACCGACAGGCCGGGCTTTTTCCCGGCTCATGTGATTTTAAGTGACGTACATGCCAGGTTTTATGGGCTGGGCTTTGCGGGCCGGACCCAGGCTTTCAAATTTTTAACCAAAAAAACCCGGAAGCCCGGTACCTTATATGTCATTCTCTGATCAGGTGTCCTAAACTAATATCATACATTCACCACACCGAAAGCCTACTCTAAATTCCCATACATTCGCTAAAAAATTCCGTTTCATACCGGTTCGGGCTTACCTGAGCCTTAGAGATAACACACCTGGGTCGGGCTTTACCCGGACCCTGATTTTTTAACGACTAAACCTGACCCGTCATACTATCACCAGGCTGGGCTCGGGCCCAGAAAAAAGCAACCCGGGCTGAGCCTGTGCCCAGCCCTAGATAGGTTGCAATGTGTATACAAGATCAAGCTCAATCCTGATGGTACCGTGGAATGCTACAAAGCAAGACGTGTGGCCAAAGGTTATTGTCAAGTTGAAAGTGTTGACTTTTGAGAGACTTTTGCTCTTGTTTCCAAACTCACTACTGTTCGCGTTCTTCTTGGTCTTGCCTCTCTTCAAGGTTGGCATCTGCACCAGTTGGATGTCAACAATGTCTTTCTTCATGGAGATATTTCTGAGGATGTTTACATGCACTTACCACCTGGATTTGGCCGAAAGGGGGAGAACATTGTATGTAAGTTACATCAAAGCTTGTATGTTTTGAAATAAGCTTCACAACAATGGTTCATCAAATTGTTTCAAGCACTCAAGTCTGCAGGTTTATGTCAGTCACGGAGTGACTATTCTTTGTTCGTCTGAAATCAATACGGTAAGTTCAAAGTTTTGTTGGAGTATGTGGATGACTTTATTCTTGCAGGAAACAGTTTAGAAGACATCACAAGTACCAAGAAGTTTCTCTCAAGCAAATTCAAATTGAATGATCTCAAGATGCTTAAGTACTTCCTACACATTGAAGTAGCTCGATCCAAGCATGGGATAGCCTTATGTCAAAGAAAGTATGCACTGGAAATATTAGAAGATAGATGTTTCTTGGGTTCTAGACCTTCTCATTTTCCAGCTGATCATAATCTTGTTTTAACACAATCAGGAGGTGATTTGTTGTTCGAGCCTTCACAATATAGAAGGTTAGTTGGACGTCTGATCTACTTGTCAATTAGTTGACCAGACTTGGCATATGCAGTGCACTTTTTGAGCGAGTTCATGGACAAGCCTCGGCAACCACACTTGGATGCCGCATACCAAGTTCTTCGATATCTTAAAGGGACACCAGGTCAGGAAATTTTACTGTCTTCAATTGAAAAGTTAGAATTGACGGGCTTCTGTGATGCTGATTGGGCTCGATGTAAAGACACAAAAAGATAAGTTACAAGTTATTGTGTAATGCTTGGGAGAGCACCAGTTTCATGGAGATAAAAGAAGTAAATCACAGTTTCACGGTCTAGTGCAGAAGTAGAGTATAGATCGATGACGACTACAATTTGTGAAATTAATGGTTAAGGAATATTTTGAAAGATTGGAATGTGCAGTAGCTTCGGCCAACCAGATTTCTTTGCGACAACCAAGAAACACTTCGTATCGCTTCCAACCCTGTCTTTCATGAACGCACAAAGCATATAGAAATTGATTGTCATATGATGAGAGAAAAGATAGAACAAGGAGTTATTCAAACCGGGCATATAAGGACTAAAGAACAACCGGAAAATTTGTTTACTAAACCGGTGGGCTCGACTCAATTTCATACTTTACTTGGCAAGTTGAATGTAATTAACATACATGCCACCTTGAGGGAGAGTGTTGAAGCGGATGATCATGGCGAATGACGTATGATCATGGAGAATGACTAATGATCATGTCCAATGATGTTTTCCTACTTGAGATAGAGAGTCTTGGTGTAATTTTTAAAAGTTAGGGATTTATCTAGCTGTAACCTAGATCTGTTAGGATTTGTAGTATATATATACTATGTAAACGTTATTTGCCAAAATAAGATGAAATCTTCACCAACTTCTTTAGTCACACCCTTGTATTGTAAGGAGCTACAGTACAAAACACCAAAAATTTCAGTTAGTGCACTATATATTGAAGACATTTATTCTCCTCAAAACGTGACAAATCTACACCGCCCGTAATGAAAGAATCTCGATCCATATTTGTTTTCAAAAACCTAACATTTTGAATATGATCTTGGGTCTCTTCGCATAAAATTGATCACAATGTATTACCAAATTGAACGATGGAGAAACTATTTGAAAAGAGACTGAAGAGAGGGCAATGGCATCAAGGTGTGAAGGCAAGGGTAACGTTAAACTGTAAATTCAGATGGTGTCATCTCAATATTAATTGATTCGACCAAGCAACACAACTCATTAACTTCAATGTCTTGGCAAGTAGGCAATAGCCGACCTGGGTTAAGAATAGTAGAATCTGATGTTAACTTGACAGAAGCAAGTCAAGCAACTCGTCTTCTTCAATTTGCCTAGTTTTTTCCAACTCTTACAATGCAAAGACCCCCTTTTCTGAGGAAAATTCACCGACATTCCTCAAACTATATTGTAAATGTCAACTTGATATCTGAACTCTCAAACAAATCGACGTGTTAGTTAAAAACTTATATTGATATCTGTGGTATCCCCGTCTAATTTTTATGACGGCTCCGTCTTATTGATGATGTGACAAACACGTGCAAACAAAAAATAATAATTGAATGACCCTTTGCCCCTTCATTTGTTAATTCAATTTTCTGTTATTTATATTTCTTTTTCTTCTTCATTCTTCTTTTTCTTCTGCGAATTTTTTTCTGAGCTTATCAAACCTGAAACACGACGCTTTTTTTGGTCAAGAAACCAAAACAAAGGAATAAGTTATTCTCATATGACCTATTTATCGTTGCATTAGTTGTCCATCAACATTCATTATGTGCTTCTCATTTTATCAATCCAATACACCATCATCACCCAAACTCCACCAAAAAGGTTCATCTCTTCAAACTTGCACAATTTAATTGCTACCGACCCAATATTTAAATTCACCTTCAATCCCGATTTTCCTTAACCAAGCAAATGCTCACGAATCGAGCAAAGATTTTCCTATAAATATTTGAATAATCAAACCCTAATATCCCTCTTCTCCCCCAAGTGAGCCAAAATATCGAATCAAATATCATTCCCACACAAAACCCAGAAAGCCCAACGATTGACGTCACCACTATTCCGGGCGACAGCCTCGTTTCCCCCAACAAAACGACGACCTCAATTTCGACGACAGGTCGTTGGTCATCTTCGGCACCAGCATTTTCTTCAATCGGTATTCCAAATCTCGGACCTGATCAGGAGCTTCAGTCCCAGGAATTCAATGGGGTTTAGACCCAAGATATTGTGAAGGCTAGGGAGAAAGAGGCAGTGTTGGACTGTTGGTAAGACGAAAAAAATAAGAACGAGAGTTGGAGAGAGAGAGAGAGTGAGAGCAAACACACAGATCTTCATAATAATACCATAGGTCTTTTCGGTTTTTACATTTTTGTAATGTTTGGAGTCAAAGACTCTTTTACCCATGATGATAATACCACAAACCATGCACAAGTTCGCCACGTTAGCAAATTGACTAATCCATCACACCATGGAGGTAACTTTCTTATTTTAGCTTTTATTATATTGTTAATTTTTTATTTTACATTTTTTCTGTCATTTTGTTACCCTAACTTTCATAAATTTATCAAATTACTACCTAACCTTTATATATGTATTTTTCTGTTAGGTATTCTGTCAATTTTTTACTTGAGAAAATTTTCATAATTTTGAATTCAAATTGAGTTTTTTAACAATTAAATTTTTCTCTTTAAATTCTGAACTTCATTCAGGAAAAATAAAATAAAATAATATATGAAATCTGATTAAAAATAGAAAAACACATCCATGAATTCAATTTTTTTTGTTAGGTGTGTCTTTCACGTGAGAGGATTTTTATAATTTTAAATTTAAATTAGGTTTATTTAACAATTGAATTTGTCCCTTTAAATTATGCACTTCATTCATGAAAAATAAAATAATACATGAATTCTGATCAAAAAAGAAAAACACACCCATGGGATTGAATTGATACCCAGTTCTTTGTTTTTTTTTTCTAGTCTCATAGATGTATTTTTCTTTTTTTGATCGGAATCCATGTATTATTTTATTTTTTCTAAATGAAGTTCAAAATTTAAAGAGACAAATTTAATTGTTAAAAAAACTCAATTTGAATTCAAAATTATGAAAATTCTCTCACGTGAAAAGCACACCTAATAGGAAAAAAAATTGACGGAACACCTAACAAAAAAAGACATATATGACGGTTGGGTAGCAATTTGGCAAATTTATGAAAGTTAGGGTAGCAAAATGGCAAAAAAATGTAGGGTTGCTAATTGATAATATAATGAAAGCTAGAGTAGTAAATTGGCTAAAAAGCTTAAACATTAATATGAGTTTTTGGGTATCATATTGACACCTTTGAGAGTATAGGTATGAAATTGACCTCGATAATATAGTTTAGACATTGATGATGAATTTTTCTCTTATCAAAAAAGGCCCTTTTTTCTTTTCTTTTTCTAGAAAAATTACAAATGAAGACTATTGGTTTTGAGTTGAATGCACGAACTATAATCTATCGCTCATGCGACATCGTGACTCATTCTTTAGCTAAATCATCCTTCTAAAGCAAAGAATCTTTTGCTAAATCAGTGTCGACTATAACCATCTCGAAGTGTATGCTACATTGTGCGATGTGGTGACTCATTCTTTAGTTAAATTAAATTTGACTATAGTCATTTCCAAGCATAGCATGAGTTTATATTTGAGGTATGAGTTTAAATGCCATAGCATGTAAGGAATGGCCCTATAGGACTAGGGTTACCTCAAAGTTAATGCACATTGGCATTGCAGAGAGGGACATTTCCCAAAGAAATGCAGGCAAACGACATTTGAAGCAAAGAAACTCGAGACGATTTGCAGAAGTTGGGAATGAGTTTTGAATTCAGAACACCAAAACAGAAGGGAACCTACGAACCAAGTAGGCATTAGTGCTATGCTTTGCTTCGCTTCGCTTCATGGGATGGGATGGGATGGGATGGGATGGGGAGTAAACAAAGGTACTGAACCCAATTAAAAACCGAAACCAAACAAAACAAGACAAAGGTTCCCTCCTCTTCTTCTTCTTCTTCCCTCCAATTCTATCTGTGAGTTCTGTTTTGATACATAAATGCGGATTGAACAGAACGAACATCAGCTTCTTCTCCTACCCCATCATCCATTAATGTCCACATTTAAACATCCAGATTTGTGTCCGTGAACTCTGTTCCTTTTTTTTCTTCAAGTTTTTTTTTTCACTTTGATTCTTGTACCATTAATATTCCCAACTTCCTTTGTTGTAAGGTGGTTGGAGATTTTAATGCAACTTCTTCAATGCTACCCATCTCTCTGTTTCTCTTGGGCATTACCTTCTTTAAGACTCCACCCCCTTCCTCTCACTCTCTCTGCTTATTCTCTCTTATGCTCCTCTCCCTCTCTCTCTCTCAACCAATGCCCCATTTCTACTTTACCCCCATAACACCAACCACCCAAAAGCTTGTTCTTTGTTCATTTTCTTGCTACCACATAAGCTTCTAGTATGTTTCTCTGCTGGTTTTATCTTTCTTGTTCTGTGTTCTCTGTGTTTGTTACAGAAAATGGTAAAAGGGCTTGTTTGTTTTGAAGCCGAATTAGCAGCAGGAGAATGGATTTGGATCAGTATAACGGGATATTGGTCCGGTTCAATAAGAAAACAGTTGCTCGATGTGAGCTTGAGCTCTATTTTTTGATTGAGCCGTGCCAATATCACGTGCCACTGCTCCTATTTTTCCATTTCTACCTCACTGTCCCCATCGTCGGAGGTTTATAAAGCTATGAACTTTTCATTTACTTGTTCAAAAAAAAATTTTGCATTTCTGGTGTTGCATTTGCCTTTTGATCCAGATTTAAACATGGTAATTTCTATTATAACATATTTTATAAGTTTGGTGAAAAGAATAAAGCATAGTTAACAGACAAGGATAGAAAGATATGGCATAAGTAAAACCATAACTGGTGTATGATAGAAGGTAATCCATGTAGCTGTGAATGTGTACTTGTTTTTACAACTGTTCAGAGCCTTCAACATGGTAACATATATTTAGTGCAACATTGCTGATATTCACAGAAGGTAGAGCACTAGTGCAGTATCTCTAATAAAGCGCTTTCGACTAATGAATCATGGTTTAGTTCTGAAAGCGATAATAACAATACATAGTAGTCTATAGTCGCCTTCATTGCTATCCTCTCTCTCACTCCATTGTTAGTTTTTGGGTGTACACCCAAGTGATTATTTCTGCTTGGAGACATTATGTTGAGCTTTCTCAAAATGTTCTCATCTTTGAATCAGATGCTATTTTCTGCATTAGAACTAGGTCTTGGATTTTCCCTTGTTCTATTCTGTGGTAAGTTGCTGGAAGCCCACAGAGGAGCTTAGGAAACCTTGTGTGCTAGTTTTAGACATTAAGAAGCCTGGAGAGACTAATCAAGGACAGAGTTTAGAGTTCCACCAATTATTACTTGCTGATTTGTACATCAGAATCCTATGTATAATGCAGTAGTAAATTACAGATATGCATTGGTCATATTGCGGTAAAGTTTCAAGAGCTTTTACTTTGAGGTTAAAATTTTCTAATAAGACACTGCCTGTGACTTCACAATGTCTCAAGGGGTTTCTAAATTCTAATGAAGGTAATGGAGTTGTAATGGTTATGGGGTAAAGTTCCCATAGAGCATAGTTCTGGGCAGGATTGCTAATTATCATTTAGTAAATAATTTATCTGACTGCTTTTTATCAGCATTTAAAGGAAGTTTGATCCTTCAAATTCATGTTGTCCTGTACAAAAAATACCATGAAAACAACATTTCAGCTTTTCTCTACCTCATGGATAGGTTGCCTTCCAAGTTTCATCTATGTTTATGTACTACCTAACTAACAAGCTAATCAGCTCAGTTTTACTTCTAAAGACTACAAATAAAAGTTGTCAGATTAGTCCTTAACCTGTTATATTTATGTAAAGGGACATATCGAAGAGGCATTACAGACAATCTGACTAGGGTCAGATGAATCACAAGTGGGAAGGACATGAATATGTGAAATAATGTTGTGCTCAACTGTTCATCATATTATGTGAAATTAGTGAAACAAGATTGTACAAGGCAGGCAGGCATAAACAGCACCCACAAAGATATTCATTTATTGAGCACTTGATAGTTGATACCATAGAACTGTAACTTACAAGGTGGCTCTGCAAGCCTCAAAGAATTTGTATATATGGGGTCCTATTTTTGCAGCTTCAGTAACCACAATCTCTCCCTATTAAAATGGAAGTGGTCCTATTTTTGCAAAGCTCTCTCTTTCTCTAATTTCTCAATTGTGAAATTATAATTTTCTATGCTAGGCACAGGAAGGGGGAAAAACAAGAAGACTAGCACACCTGCCTTTATACTGAAGCCCAAAATTCTTCCTGAGATTGGAAGAGCTTCAAGCTAATTCTTAGAAAGAAGCACTCCATAAAGTGTTTTCCCCTTCCCCGCAGCGTCGATGGACTTCCTTAATCCTCTCAGCTGACCTACAAATTCCACTGCAACTCCAATCAAATGAAGCAACACAGACGTTTCCTGCCTGGGCCTTCCACTCACAATCTGCAGCGAAAAGTCGCATTAAAGTTAAACAACTCTACTGTTAAGAAACAAGTATATTTTCTTATTTTTACACCCAAATTAACCAAATATGGATTTGATAACTTCATATCACTTCTGAACAACCAGACTAAGAATAGAGTACACTGAGGTCAAGGTCTGAGATTTGAAGCATCTGTTTCTGGTTGAATAAATTTTTGTTCTTGATACATTATAACTGAACACACTGATTGTGTGATTTGAAACAGTATTATCCAGCAGACATGCCATGTTTATCTTAATCTGGGACACGATTATCTATTCAAATCATTAGCAACATGATACTGATGACAAGTATGCTTACCAGGTGGGGTGCCACAACACAGCCTCCGATCATCTACATGCTCTACATCAAGTCCAATAAACCAAGCTCCCAAAGAAACATCCTCATTAGCATACTTGTGGAGGACATGCCTGAAAAATTTAAGAGAAGTGAACCTCACAGGCAAAGGATAAAAGCAACATACTTTAATTTTTATGCAGAAATAAAGGTTGAAGCTTACTGGTTTATTGATATATATGTAGCCAAGTCTTTTGAAATTGCGTACAACTGTCCTGTAGCATGACGGAAATACTTGTTTCCAGGTTCACCAAATTTCCAATATTCAGGTTCATGGTACCTCACTCCCCTGTATGAGTAAATGGTCAGTCAAGAACTTGAATCATTTGCTTTCTAAAGAAGCAAAGAACAAAAGAAAATAAGAACAAAGGGCTTACTTTTGTGCCAGAACAGGACCAGATTTCATGCATCCAATGTACAGGCGTGATTTCTTTCGGTGTCTAACTAGTGTTTCTCCTAGTGTCGCTGAAGTAATTGGACAAGAGATGAGAACACCATGTTGCAAAGTTTTTAGTATTTCTTTAATTCTGCTCAACAGCATCATAGGAAAAATATGGATTGCTGTTTATTGTAAGTAAAGTTTAAAATTACCAATATTTACGTGGACATCATCATCAACTTTGACGTAAAAATCAGCATCCCACATAGCAACAGCAGTAGCAAAATATATTTTTGTCTTGGCAGACAATTCCAGATATCCTTCAACGTGGTCCTGCTCAAGAGATATAGACATGAAGTCACAAGATGTTTTTTTCTGAATGAAAAGGTATATATGTTCTAGTAAGTGGGCAAGCATGCATGTAGAACCAAGGACAGTGTCAAGTAAAAACAGAAGAAAAGTTAAAAGGGTTACCAGCCTCAGGAGATCTCCGTGCTTTCTGTCCTCAGCTTCAACTGCTCTGTCTAAAATGCCTCCTGATGTGGCACTGAACAAGGAGGAGAAACATCATGTAAGATAAAATCATCTAAAAAGAACTCGCAACTTTGAAGTAATCTTTAAACCTATGGAAGCTTGAAAAACCTTAGAAAAAAAGATTTAAATGCTTTGAAACCAAACAAATACTTATTTTAGACTCTAACAGCTACACCAAGAACACATCTACAAGACTTCAACACATTATGCTATCCACATTAGCTAGGATGAAAGTATATTACACACCTATGACCAATGACAAAACGAATGATGATACCCTTCTCTTCCTCCAGCCTCTTTCTTTTTTCACCTGTCATCCATAGTTTTAACAAGCAAGAGTATTCAGACCAGTGAGACCACATGTATAAATCAGCACCAGCAAAGGCATGGAAGAAAAAGATAAAGATATCAGGAAACCAATTACCTACCTTGAAGCAACCAAGTAGCACGAACTGAATCTCTTCTTTTCCGGCTGCTGAAAGCAGTATTGATTCCAACAACCATTAAATACCTCCTCTTCCCAGATGAATCAGTCTTCGGGTCACCTGATGAAGGGGAGCCGCTACGTATAGACTCTTGTGTTGCCCTTGCAGCAGCTAATTCCATCTCTAAATTTGAAATAGTCTTATCTAGTGTCCTGATTCAACATACCAAAAATAGTTTCCATTAGTTAGCCAGAGAAACCAAAATTGGGGAAATTAAGAGCTTTTGTGGTGAGCATAACTTACTGTATAGCATTATGAGTCTTAAAAACCTCTCCAAAAATGTCCTTAGTTTCTCGCTTTACTTCCTTCTGATGCAACTAAAATGACCAAATCAGATAAACAATAAGGAAGTTTGGATGAGGAACATGAATTGATAATCCGAATTGTCGACAACATTAAATCAAGGGATGAGTCATTACAGCTTTAGGATGGCAGCCCTCTGATACTAATTTTAATTTCTCCTCTTCCAAAGCTGTTCTCCGTCTAAGACCTTTACCCTCAGAAACACTCCACATCCTGCAACCGACCAATTTATAAGTTTTCGAAGAACTTCATCATAACATAAATCCTATAATTCAGAAAAAAAAAAGTAACCATATATGCAATTCACACATCAAAGACCTCAAATTTCAGACTCACCCAACCTTGAACATTAAAGATCACAAATTTATCAAAACCCAATAACAACCATTTGATCATAGATCTCAGAACAGAATTGAACTACACGAAATTAGCTCGAACCCATTTCAGAAAAAAGTCTCAGCTACCTGATTGATTACAAGAACACGCCTTTCAAGAACTACAAAGAAGATTGAAACACAAGCAATACCTGTTGGTGAAGAGCATTCCAGCACAGAAGCAGCTTAAACAAAGCAAGAGAGTCCATTTATGTGAAATTACACTTCTAGAAGAAGAAGAGTCCCCTCTGCTTCTCCAAGACATCTTCTTCCCAAATTACAATACCAACTTTCCAACACCAACTCTTCCACTAAATTCCCATACGAACAAAACAATGACCAAAATGGACAAAACTCAAACAGACCCCAGACCAGAACAAAACAATGACCAAAATGGACAAAACTCAAACAGACCCCAGACCAGAAGAAGAAAGAACCAGAATATGAAAGCGTGACAAAGTTTGAAAGCGAGAGCTTTATGTAGAAGATTTAAGGGAAGAGAATCAGAACAAGAGGAAGTAGTAGTGCCTCCTGTCTTTAACTGGTCATTTGTAGTCCTGTTCAGTTGTTCCTTTCTTTATCTTGTTTTCTTTGCTTTGAGCACACTTTCTCTCTCTAGAAAGCTCTTGTTCTTCGCAGCAAGGGACGTTGTTGAACATAAGTGAAGAGGAGGACTCCCTAACTGCTAAGACAAAAAATTACCAAACCGTCCCAGGGGCTAATGACCGAGCTTCCTTACTATGTAGGCTATAATTAACATTTTCTGGAACTGATTGCCCTTGAGGACTTTGTTATTGTTTGATCTACCAAATTTTTGTATATGTAGTTTGTAATTTAAGTTGTAATTCCCAGTTATATATGTATTGCATGGGACCATAGAGACAGTCGGCATGTTCTCATCACTGGTAGTCACATGGCAATAGGGATGGGCCATATCTGACATATGAGGCGGGGATGGGATGGTTTCCCATTAACGATTCGGAGTGAGTCCGCGAGTGAATCGTTGATTGTCACTTGTTTCTGAAATTGGCTTTTGTTATGAGATACCCAGTTTTGCTTTTGTTGAATTCGAAATGGGTTTTTAATTTTGTGAAATGGGTTTATGTAAAAGTTGATAATTGGTTGAAGCACTTGGTCTTTCAACTGATTGATAAGATTGAAGCAAAATAACTACTGGATTGTTTGAGTTGAAAATCACTGCTAGGCATCTTCCATATGTGTATGATTAGCATCTGTCTGATAGATTATGTAAATAACTTTGCAACAGATGTGGCCTAACAAGAATGTTTACTGAACTAAGGATTGTAGATATCTCTGTTTCGAAGGTACCAGTGAGTGCCTTTTCAATCTAACAGGAAATTTCAGTACATTACTGTTGTCTTGTTTTTTTTTGTTTCAAATTTCTCTGGTAATCATAGAGCGCTTGCATTGTAATTGTTTCTGAACAGTAGTAAGGAGCTTTCAATATGTAGTTGACTATACACAATAATTGAATATATAGGCATAGCAAAGTGCAATAAGATGAAGAAAATTGACTTGGCATGGCATGCATGTGGATCTTCTTCTTCTTTATGTGATCCAGTCTTGTGATATAGGGCGGTGACGCACATATATTCCCTATAAATGTATATAATGTTCACTACTACGTTGTGCTAGTTGACTCGAAAATAAACATAGGACCGCTACAAGTGCCCAATCAAAATTATTGTATCCCAATGTACGGGGCATATTGCAGTTCATATATACGTAATGTTCTACAGAAATAGCTTGCTTATTATTTATTAAGCTCTTATCTAGCCAAGCAGTGATGCTCATGAAGCCTACTATGGTTCAACTTTAAACAGCTCATATATAATGTTGGAAGAGGCTAGGAGGAGTGTTACACATATGATTGGTGTTTAAAGATTTTTATGGACCCTTTTTCATAACACAAGTGGGAGCTACATAGGTCGTGAAAGTTGAAGGAAACCATGTGTAAAAAGGCAAACAAGATCCATTTTTGTTTAAAATCAATCTGGTAATAAGATGAAGCTCTTATTCTTGATGCAGGAATTAGATATATAGCCTTGACATTTTGAATTCGATGGTGAAATTGGGATGCGTTTTTGATGAGGATAAGAAAGTTGGTGAAAATTTTGATGCTGAAATGGGTTTGGATCGATATGCGCAAAAGGAATAGATTGGAAGTTCATGATTATATACTATCATTTTGGCAGTATTTAACCCTCCTCGATCACCATATAGCTTAATTAACTATGGCATTCAGTCATAGATAGAATATATATAGTTGTTCCCCTAAACTTTTGTTTGATTCTCAGGAGAGCTAGCCTTCTATTGTTTAGTGCTTTACCAGAATCATATCAAACTACTGCTTGGAACTTGGAAGCTGGCCTTACAGACCATGGGCATATAGTAATCATAATAGTAACTAGTCTTCCACCACGTACGTCTGAAAGTGCGTGCGTTTTTTTCGGTTTGATTAATTAATATGAAATTTTTGCTAGTCTGATCAAAATTATACAACAAATAAAATAACACAACACGTAAATCCTAACCCCTAAATCATAAACCCTAAATCGATATTGATGAACATAATTATTTAGGTTTAGAACGATTCAATTTTCTTTTCATTATAATTGTTATGATTATTATTATTATTGAAAATGTAATTTCCTCTCATGCAATTCAATTTTTTAAAAAATATATATTTAAATTATCTCATTAAAAACAAATTTAATGGCAAAACTGAAATAAATTTAAATTGAAAAGTATAACGAAAAATTTATTCTGAAATGGCTGACTTGTAAAAAATTTAAGGAAAAAACTTCCGACCGATCTAGATCGGATGGAGTTCCCCGTTCGATCTCCAAGTTAGGCTATGTGTACAATATCAATCGTAATCTTAACCGTTCAATAGTTAAATTAACCAATGAAGGTCATCTATACAAATAATCAATGTAAAAAAGATTGTTTACTTGCCCGAATGCATTAAACCAAATGGACAGTTCTTGAGCTTTTATGATAATCCATTCATTTTGTTCGATGCATTCGGGTTAGCAAACAATCTTTTTTACATTGATTTTTTGTATAGATGATCTTCATTGGTTAATTCAACTATTGAAAGGTTAAGATTACGACTGATGTTGTTAAAAGTACATTTTGAGGAGATCGAACGAACTACTTGGTGCGATCTAGATCGGACCCAAGTATTTTCCAAAATTCAAAATACGAGGAATAAAAGGAGCGGGACACTGTTCACATGAACAATAATCCACCCCACTTCCTTTAATAGATAGAGATAACAATCCATACTTATAAAAAGAACTATAACGATCGCTAGGCCGTGCCAAGACAACTCGATCCGACCTCTTTAAAATTTATTCTTCCAACTTAGATTTAAACCTTTTCCAATTTAATTCCATTTTTCGATGTGATGCGGTTCGGTTTGGGTGTGAACCGATTTATTTATTTTAACAAACAAGGGATGTCCAAATCTTTGTCCAACAATTTCTATAAGGCATGAATAAATTGTGAATGCATTTAGAGTCTATCAATGTTTTAAATAGTGAAAGCGTGAGGCGAGACGTTTTGTCGGAGCCTTGCCTCATAAAAGCCTTGAGGTAAAAAAGGCGAAGCCTTTTATGTATTTAAAATTAAATAAAAATAATTAAATTATAGAAATAAAATCATCAAAAATATTTAAAAGCAAACTTTTACTAACAAGATCACAAATATAATGTTTAAGATTTTTAATGACAAACACACAATAACATAAAATCATTCACTCATGATCTGAAAAAGAAGATAAGAAAAGTTACTCGGTAATGAAATGAAAAAAGTCAAACAACACTATTTTTTTCTCTTTAGATTTTATTTAAAACGGCCTAGCTTTAGGGTATAGATTAAAAATCAAAATATAAATAGTGACGCCTCAAGATACCTTTGACCGTCTTAAGGCGCATTTTTCATCTCAAGGCGAAAAAGACAAGCTAAAGGCGAGCCTTTTGTGACAAAAACCTTTCAAAGGAAGGCTTGAGGCGAAATGGAGAAGCCACGCCGCGCCACACCTTAAGCTATAGCGTGTCTCAAGGCGCGTTATTTAAAATAGAGGAGTCCATACAAGTAAACAAATGTCATCATAATATCAATTAAGTAACAAAAACATCATAATTGATAACTTAATAAATCAACATATACACTAGTGGATTATGGCTCTTAGCAGAAGGAATAATTTCGTCTGCTAAGAGTCATTTTTCATCTTCTAATATTTTAACCGACAGAAATTTCGTCGACTAAGATCTGTCGGCTAAGACATGTCAGTGAATACAATAGCCGATGAATAAATTTTTTTTGTCGGCTAAGAGACAACCTAGTCGACGGAATTCCGTCAATTAAGATCCATCGACAAAGACCCTTACAGACAGAACTTTTCTGCCGGCTAAGATCATAGTATACAAAATTATTTTAAAACAAAAATAAAAAATATTCCTCTTAGCCGATGAAATATTCAGTTGGTAAACCTAAAAAAATATTAAAAAAACCATCGATCTCCGACCGGTAATCTACCGTTGGCCATCGATCTGCTGAAATCCACCGCCGGCCATCCTGAACCCACCACACATCATCACTACCACCACCACAACCATAGCTTGGAGAAGAGAAGATAAGAAGAGACAGAGAGGAAAGATAGAGAGTTTTGGTTTGATCCGGATCGGATCAGACCTTTTAAAAAAACCTAGCCGACGGAATCATTTATTCTGTCGATTAAGTTTTTATTTTTTTTAATTTATTTTTTTATTAAAATTATTTTGTCGGTTATGTGTAGTTTTCTTTCAGCTAAGAGTTACTTAGCCGACAGAATAGTATTCCACGTCCTAGGTTGTTACAAATCCGGATCAGACCTTTTAAAAAAACCTAGCCGACGGAATCATTTATTCTGTCGATTAAGTTTTTATTTTTTTTAATTTATTTTTTTATTAAAATTATTTTGTCGGTTATGTGTAATTTTCTTTCAGCTAAGAGTTACTTAGCCGACAGAATAGTATTCCACGTCCTAGGTTGTTACAAATAATTATTTATATTTATATATAAATATTTCGTCGGCTAGGTTAAATATTTTCGTCGTCTAATTGTTATTTTTCATTAGTGATATCAACTATCATGCAAATTAACACAACAACTTACAAACTACAATTTTAAACATAATTGATTTTTATTTATACTACAAATTAAATTCTATCAATGAAAAATTAAAAAAAAAAATAAGAAAAATGTAATTCGGTGCGGTTTAGTTTAAATCGGTTGAATAATAACGTCAAACTGCAACATAACCGCTTTCATGCAGTCCAGTGCGGTATAACCATAAAACGACACCGTTTTAGTTCAGTGGAGTTACCGAATCGTGTTTTTGATACAATTTAAGTCGGTACCCGTATCTATACAAAACACTCCCACCTAAATTCCATATCTATTTTGGAGTTTTGGACCATTGGTATGTGTGTTAAGCTATCATTTCACTTTTTTAATCCTTTAAATAAAACTTGAACAAATGGGCTGGTCCTTGCTTCAGCCTTCGTTTCCTTTCCAAAGTAACTCTGCAAAACGACGTCATTCGCCAAAAAGAAAAAGAAAGCAACCGACGGCAACTTCGTCGTCGACCTTCCCAAATTTTTGCCTTTTTTCTACCATTTCTATCGAGAACCAATAAGCTGTATCATCCAATGTAAATCAAAACCCAATCTAGGACTCACTCGCCCAAGTCTGATTCCACCACTGAATATTATTGTTTTTTCTTACAGCTCACCACGTAAGAGTTAGCTAGTAACAATAAGAAAGATTAGATAAAATGGTCATAATTTTAAAAGAACAAAATAAAAAAGGACTTGTGATATAAAATATTTTTAATTAAATAATGTATTATAATAATAATAAAATTATATTTTTATTATAACACGTATCATATTTTATAGCTATAATAAATGTTATAATTTTTAAAATAAAAAAATTGTTAGAATTTAAGCATAATATTTTTAAAAATTTATATTTTATTTTTAAAATGATAAAATGATGATTTTAAAGAAACAAATCAAAAAGGACTTGATTTGTTTATCGTGGTTCATGATTCATGATCGAGAAACAATAGTTCATTAGTAAATAAAAATCATTTTTTGAACATGTAGATAGAATGATTCTTGAATCTTAAAGGTATGAGTGAGTGAATGATCAGTGATGTGATAAGACACCTGAAACAAAAAGGAAAGGCAGAGCACCAAGTTAGGGTTTGCTTTGCACTTCTGGAAAAGACCGCCACGTGCACGTGATCAGATCTAAGCACACGAGTACGTGGCGCACTACCGTTGGCAGGGTCACTCCCTTTGGTCCACTGATCATGTGACAGCTCACGTGGAAACTGCAAAAGGAGCTCCTCCCTGCATGGAGCGGGGCCCGCACCACACGTTCAATTTTTAGGGTTTACATCCTCTAGTGTTCTGAATTCGATTCCGAAAATTGTGTTGTGTATCAAGTTTGAAGTGAAGGAATCAATTATTATAAAATTTTAACGGTTCATAATTATATTTTAATTTTTATTAAAAAATTAAATAATTTTACAAATACAATCTAATCATCTATTTAAATTGATTTAACTACGCTATGATGTACTGAATATTCTCTAAATATATTCTCATGTAGTCTTAGCTTTGCATATCTGATCTTAAATGTGTTGGCATGAGATAAAGGTTATTGGAAACATGCATGTACCTTGGAATTAACTTGGCTAATTAAGGATTTTAGTTTAATTTAGCAAATATATAACAGAAGTATCAAGATTGTGATTCAAATTTTGTTGCGAATCACGGTATTGGTCGGTTTGGACTAAATTAAAAAATACTGATGATCGAGTCTGAGATCTATGCGACGAAATGAAACAATTTCGTCTCATAAGTTTCAAGTTATGCCAAGAAAATAATTTCGTTGCCAAAATTATAACTTATGAGACGAAAACAAGGATTTATCGCTTAAGTTATCATCTATGCGACGAATCCAGAACTTAAACGACGAAAATAAGTTATGCGACGAAAATTATGTTTTCGTCGCATAAGTTTTAAAAATTTGAAAAAAAAATCAATTTTCCCGCTCGATCTTTCTCTCTCCCTCTCATATATTTCCCAGACACAAAACCGGCCTCCACTATCCCTCATGCATCTCTCTTTATCAAAACTGGCCCCAACCCTCCACAATCTCTCATGCACCTTCTCCCCCACCAAACCTCTCACCTTTGTCGCCACCAACTCCACCACACTCACCCTCCACAGCCCCTAATCCCTCTCCTCCACCTCCCTCACCCTAGCTCCACAACCCCAACTCTCCCTCATCGACGTCAACTCCTTCGCCTTCTTCCGCTGCTGCCGACCTAGCTCACACAGACTCATCCGACTTCCACCTCCTCCGTCGACGCCAACTCTGACCCCACCGCCGCGTCCATCTCATCCACCACTCGAAGTTTCTTCAATCCAGTCACCTCGCTTCTCTCTATGTCCACTTCTAACGCCGACGCCAACTTCGACCATTACGACGACTCCAACATTCCGACTTCCACCACTCGATGATTACGACGACAACTCGTTCTCTACTCTGACGTTGTCGATGAGCGCGCGTGGGTTTGGTGGATAGAGGTCGGTGGTGATGGTGGCGCGTGGGTGGTCGACGAAGGAGTAAAGGAACTAAAAAAATTTCACATTCAAAATTTTTCCGCTTTTTTTTTGAAATTTTGTAAACACTAAAGCGACGAAATATTTGGTCACTTAAGTTCAAAAACATTTTTCGTCGCATAGGTGTATTCTCTTGCGACGAATACTTCATTTTTGTAGCATAGGTACCAGCAATACGACGGTAAGTATGCGACAACACCTATGTGACGAGATTTTCGTCACTTAGGTTCTTATGCGACGCATATGTGCTTCTATGCGACGAAATAGTTTCGTCGCATAGGTCTCGGATTCTACTAGATCAGATCTTGGATGATGCATGATAAGGCAAAAGCTTACTACATCAATTGTTTAAAACTTAGGGGCAAGTGCCTCACTATAAAATATAAATACATATTTTTATACTTGTGTGTGTATTCCTAAGTTTTCTTAGCTTTCTGGATACTAGCATTGATGCCCGTGTCTTTCAGGCACGGTTGATTTGATTTTTTTTCTTTTTTAAATGACTCGCAGTTGATATATTTTAACATTAGTATGATAATACTTAATAGTGACAGAAAGGAAAAAAAACTCTTAATATTGATCTACTTAATTGAGTACCTGAATTTGAGGAAGAACTTAAATTAGAAGTGCGATTTCGATCGGTTTGATTAGCTATTGTCTAATTTTTTGCTATTTAATTCAATTATTGTGCAATTTTTGCTATTTGATCAATTATGTGCAGTTTTACCATAAATGAAAATTTCATTTTGGAAAAAAGCAGAGCAATAATCAACAACGAAAATTTCTAAATTATATGTAGTAAGTTAACAATAAATATCAAAATTGATAAATTTTGAGAATACATGTAATAAAGGGCATCCATCAACAATAAGTTAAAATATCGAAATTAGTAAAACGTGTTAACCATGGATGTTTGTTAGCTGTATAAATTTTATTTACTTTTCCTTTTGTAAAGAAAGTCCTACCCTTTTCTTCTTCTCAAAAAGAAAAAAAATCTAGAAGCAAAGAGTTGTCGCGCATGCCGAAATGAGTTTATGTAGATTCAATTAATTATTATGAAATTTCAGTAGTTCGATTAATATTGTGCAACAACTCTCTGAAACTATAATAAAATAACACAAATGATTGAGATGAAATTAATACCGAATTTATATTAACAACCAAGATGTCTGGAATTGTAAGTAAGAAACACCTATCAATACATGTCATAAGCTGAAATTGATAAACTGAATCAATAGGAAAATTAATTGATGTCCTAAACCCGAAACCCAATTTAAATTCAAAACCTAACCTAAATAAATCCACATGCCAACACTCATATGCACCGCTAAAACTACTATTTTTAAAAAGTTATATAAGTGATTATAAACCCTGAACAATCAATATATATTAATCAATACAATTATTTAGGTTTAGAGCGACTCAATTTTTTTACATTATTATTAGTATTATGAATATTATCATTAATATTATTGTAATTAAATTAAAAAATAAAAACAAACACAGTGACAAAACTGTAATTATATTGAAACTGAAGGTAAAAATGTCAATTACATAACAAATAGGTTGACTTGTAAAAATAGAGGAAGAATGGGCAAAATCGTAATTTCACTGTTCGTAGAAACATTGAAAAACGAGTTTCGCTTATATATATAGATGATAGCTAGATTTGAAGGAAGAAGGATAGCTAGCTAGAATTCGAGTACTGATCTTTGTTTGTAGATGCTCCTTAAAAGAAATAATTTAGAGCAAGGAGAAATACAAAATAGAAACCAAATGATACTTGGCCATTTCGAAAAATCTACAATATCATTCTAGACTACTTGATGACAACCAAAATTAGCGATCAGTACTTATACTCCCAATGTTTATTTCGTCCAGTAGTGTTTGCTTTGGAATTTTGGTATGGGATATCCGGTTTACAAGATAGATTTCTAAAACAAATCTTATATATGCGCATCGAAAGCTAGGCAATGATATGCAACTTATTGATCATCTGATCGTGAACTGTGCAAAAATTTATTCAGACAACTAAAATTAATAGATTAATACTAGATGAATCATCTTTAGAGTATCACATGTATCCCACATTACGTGATAACTAATGTGATATAGACATTTTAATGAAATTATGTGATATTTTTTAGAAGAATATTGGTCTTTATTGATAGAAAGAAAGTTATACAACTAGATAAATAACGGTGGTAGACTGAACATCCCCACTCTCTCTTCTACTAGGAATAGCTACGGGTCTGTCATCACCGATAACGTCCATGAGCCAGTCGGGCCCAACCCCTAACCAAGACATACGCCCCTCAACTCGGGCTACACGCTTTGCAATCAAATCAGCCACTCCATTGGTACTGCTATAATTAAGCATGAACAATCTCAGACACGCAAACATTATGCAACAAGGAGCGGACTTTATCCACTAGAACTCCTTTTGCACCAAAACAATCCTCCCCACTATTAACAAGGTCTACTACAACTTGATAGTCGCACTCCACACTCTCCAACACAATACCCATCTGGACTACTGCCTCCAAACCAAGAATTATCGCAACCAATTCAGCCATTCTCAATCACAGCTGCATCACAATTAAGTTTGAAGTTACCTGGAGTTGGAGGCCTCCATCTCATGTTATGCACCCTTCTACCATTATTACTAACAGGAGAGTCTCGTGCCTGCACCTCAACTAAAGCTTTCCACCCAGACAAACCATGCTCCAATAGAACTTCTAGAGGCCTAGGATGATCCTCATGAACAACCCTATTCTGCTCATACCAATTGCCCCACAACAGAAACACCAACAACTTCATTTCATCAACATATAACACCTGGATAACATGGTTGAAAAATTCTAGAAAATTTCCTTAAAAATCTGGACCCAGCTTCGTGTAAAAACTCACCCTCTCTAACATCGCAACATTCAAAGAACAAAACCAAGTTGCGTGCAAGGGTGTTTCATTAAACAGCTGACATCTAGGACAAACAGGGTAGTTAGTGATGTACCTCTAATACAACAACCAATGACAAGGAATAAAACCATTCAAACACCGCCACAAGAAGTGAGACATTTTAGGAGGAATTTTCAGCTTCCATAGATGTCTCCACTGATCTGAAATCACCGGTGCTACATTCCTCCTCTCCCTTGACCCCAACCAATAGGCACTCTTGACAGAAAACTTACCACTACGGTTGCAATTCCACGTATGAAATTATGTGATAGCTAGGTTAGACTTTGTGTCGTATATACGTCAACAAAAGCCATTTAATGAAATTATGTGATAGGTAAGACTTTCTGTCGTATATACATAAGTCAACAAAGATAGGATGCAGGTAGCACTGACATTGAGACCGCATTACACAAATTGAAACCACAACATCTCAAACAGCTTCCTCATATTCTTGAATTTCTCAAATTTGGAGAATTTTTGTGTGTTTTGTGATCTAACAGTTTTCCTATCTCATTCCCCAAAATGGAGATTGAGAAGAAAAATGAGTCTTCTTTCCTTAAATTTGCAGCAAAGCCATTATTCTCCAAAATTTTATTCTTCACCAATTTCAATAAGAATAAAACATATTTAAAATATTTTATTGGTTGTTTATAGATAAAATACAATTTCAATTGTTTTTTTGCTATAATTAATATTGTAATAACATATTCGATTGTTCTATTAAATGATGAATTCTTCAAAATGAAGAAACTGTCAGAGTTTGAGCAAATTTTTTTTATAGATTTTGTCTTTAACTTCTTCATTTTAATTTTTTTTTAAAGAAACGGTTAGAGATACTCTAAAAGCTAAAAAAGAATAAGAATTATAGAGAATGAATGCATAATAAAAATGCACGGGTCCTTATAAGTTTGAAGGCCGGAGTTCTTTTAAGAACATCCCGACGGTATCTATACAACTAAAACTATTTTAAACAGAGTGGTAAGTTTTAGGTACAACAAGATGATCAGAAACTTGTTTTTGGAAAAGATTATGTTAACTACCTAATAACTCAACATCACACACTCAAATTTAGTGAATGATATGAACTTTTATAATCGATCATCATTGTTCATATCAATCATATGTTGCTTTACTTCTTTCTCTTTTTTTAGGAGAGGTCATTGTTCCTATGAAGTCGGCTAAATTGTTGAAACTTTTTTGGCAAAGGGATCGACATGAAGTCTTGTTTGCAGTGTCGTTCTTATATAATTTCAGTCACCAAAAGTCCATTAGTGAGTGTTATGGTCCTTCATGTTATTCAATTGAGGAAAGGGAGAATGAGTTTCTAAATCCTAATTAGGAGGTGATAAGCAGTTTTATCATGCCGACAATACAAATAGTTAGTTGTTTTTTATTTTTATTTTTTTAGAAGAAAAAGAAAATTACAATGAGTTGCTTAATTATATGACAACCAATATTAATTGTATCTAAAAGTAGAGTCTACGCAGCTTGAGAAGGAAAGACGCTCAGCCAGATCTTCGAAGAATACAAACCGTGGCTGAGATTTGCAAGAACATCAGCCAAGAAAACAAGTAGTTAGCTGTTAATCATCTTCTTATGAGATATTTTGTGATACAACTATACAAGAATTAGTTTCGTGCACAGATCGAAACTAAATTGATGTGTATTAATAATTAATATTGATAGAAACAAAGATATCGCATCGATCAGTCTTCAAAAATAAATGATTGGTGGTGTGCTTGCATGTTGAGAAATTGGTTGGAGCTCGTTGCTTGCGAAAAGAGTCCCTGTCGCTTTACAACACTACGTTTTCATGGTTTCTATTCTCTGTCGCTCTATTCTCTAAGCAACCCAAAGCTGCCATTACACGAGACCATCCATTGTTTGGTGCAGAGAAACCCATCTTGAAGCCACAACGTACACAACTACTGCAACAAAACTCGATCAGTACGGGGGAGACTTGATGCAGAAGCCAAATTAAGAGCAATTCTGTATTATACAGGAAGAAACACTTTGAGCCATTAATTGGCCAATTTGCAAAGGCTGAAAAGATTTCGTTTTTATATATATGCTACCAATGTGTCAAGTCCCTTTGTTGATTCTTCTTGAATTTACAAGCTATCATAAGAGTATGATTGCCATTGTCTACGGCTTTAATATTTAACATGGTATTATAGCTTTTGGGGTCAAAAGTTGAGGAAAATCAGACTCTGAATGAGCTAAAAGACGCAACAACAAGTACAATCAAAATGCTAAGCTACTTGCTAATTACTTAGGTTAGTTCAATCAAATGGCATGGGATCTAAGCAAATCCTAGCTTCCAAAGCTAAGAGAACTATACATTCTTTAACCTAGCTATAACTTGTTGCTGGATAGCTATAATTTCATATCTTTACAGCTGGAAGAAATACCATTGTGATAAATCTGTTTTAATATCGATCTACGGCGAGTGTTATGTTAGTACGTATAAATAAATTTTGGTGAGTGATTGCGTAGCATGGTTTGAGATGTGATCTTCATTATTCACTATTAATATGCATCATATATAATATTAGTTTTGTTTATATTGAAAATATACGTTATTTTTTGTTTCGATTGAAGAAAATACACTATTAAATTATTTTTTCAAGTAAACATATTAAACCAAACACAAGGATAAAAGATAAAGGACCTAACCTGTTAATTTGTTGAATAATATTGTTTGCTAGTAGATTTAGGAAAAGCAACACTATGTCCAATGTGAATATGTATACAAGAAGAATGTTTTGGTGCGTTTGTTGAACTTCACTTTCTTAAAAATAGTTGCTTTTCAGCAAAGAATAAAATGGATCAAACTGCTTTAGCAGTTGTGCTTTCAGCATATGTACATATTATTCCCAACGTTGGTTGAAGCAGACTTACCAGCTCATGTTTCTTATATCTTCGATTACCTCATGACACCTTTCCTCCATTATTTTCTAAACGGTCGAGCTCTCTCTATCTTCCACACGATCTCTCACTCCCTCCATTCTCCATCAAGCAGGCCCATGAAAGATGAGAATGTCCCACAATCATATTACCAGACCTCCTTAAATGGGAGCACTAATACCCCATCCGCCACTGCTCTCTGTCTGCTGCAGCTATCCTTCGATCATGCCCATATACAAAACATTTGGTCTTCAATTTCTGTCATTCATTCGCAGCATTGTAATCAAATGCATACATGATTAGCTATATCTTCCATTCCCAGGAATCCCAGCTAACCAGCTTTGTTTAGTTTACCTTTTGGTTTTGGTATCTTCATGAATTCTCATTCTCAAAGTTTAAAGCAAGTGCAGCCCTCAGGAGACTAGTAAGAAAAGAATCTGAAAAGGCAGTGTGGGCAGTGTGGGACTGTCGGAGAGGGAAGATGTCAGATAGATTTATAGCTTTACCTAAAGCTATTTAGTAGTGTGTGTCACTTTCCATTCAGCAAAATGAATGAAATGATCACGAAATGAACTTAATGGAAGTTTTTTCAGAATACAGAACTCTGCAACGTAAAAATTATATAATCGTCAAGAAGCTTTTAGACTTGTACCATACAGCAGAAGCCTTTAAATCTCACTTCAGTAGAAGAAATAAGGACCTTGATCCATCGAGCACTTGCTCTCTGTGTACAGGTTGACTTACTATGTATATGAAGTACTAATATATATTAAGAAGAGCAAGAAAGTGTGACACGAAACAAAAACAAAACAAATGATGCACAGCAGAACTGAAGGTTTTTGTCTTGCTGCTAGATTAGGAGTAAAAGTACTTGACGGGGGAAGTTCTCAACAAAAACAAGACAAAAACATTCTAGTAAATTAAAGCTGAAACGAAATATATATTGAGTTCTAGAGTTTAATATCCCAAAAAAAACTATATGATAATTGAATTCAAATAACAAAGAGTCTAAAAAGCTAGATATATAGGTAATAGCAAACCCCAATATAAAAGGAAAGATTTAAAGAAAAAAATAAAACATAAAAATAATAATCTCCTCATTAATTCAGGACTTTATGGATGCTCCTGCATCAAACTGCCTTGGTTAGAAAAAATTCATCCTCGAATTTGAACATTTGATGTAGAAAATCCAGACAAAATCATCCACTGCATCACTTTCTTTTGACATATCAGCCTGCAATTGAATTCTTCCATCCCAAATAAATAAATACTTGGAATAAATGCTTAATTATAATCTAATAAATTTTCTCTTCAACTTCTATCTCGCAGTCCCAAAATTTCTTTTACCATCATCGATTTCATTGACACGATTAACAATGGCCTCTGCATAAGGATTACATTAACTCCAATAAAGTCCACACATTTGTGCTCAGTATTTTTCCAAAATACAGACTTTACTGTGTCTTGATCATCCACGATCGAGTTAGTATACTTGTAATAGAATTCCTCAATTCCATCTAAAGTCTCCTCCAAAATACACAAACCATTATCTTTCCTGGAGCATGAATGGTTCGTGGTTAATTGTTAAACAATGGTTTTGTCATTTGAATCATGAAGAGAACTAACTAATGCAACATCCAAGTTTGCAGACATATTTGCAGGCCTAGAGCACGGCTCTGATACTAGCTGATGTCCTCAACAAAAAGAAGACAGAGACATTCCAACAGATTAAAGCTTGAACAAAATATTGAGTTCTAGGGTTTAATAGCTCAGAGAAACTTTATGATAATTGTATTCAAATAACAAAAGTTGTCTTACAAGAGTCTAAAAGGCTATATATACATATATATATATAGGCAATAACAAACCTTAATATAAAAGGAAATACTTAAAAAAATAATAAAACATAAAAAATAAATCCCATAATTAATTTATTATGACTTTCTAGATGCTCTACACTACCAGAAAAAAGACTTTAGCTGACGAAATGACCAAAAACAGGCCGACGAAATTTTTTTTCGTCGGCTAAGTTATATTTCGTCGACTAAAGTAAACTTTAGTCAACGAAAAAAAATTTTGTCGGCTAAACTAATTTTTTCGTCGGCTATAGTCTGTGAACTTTAGCCGACGAAATTTGAAAAGTTTTGTCAATGAAATTAGAGTATTTCGTCGGCTAAACTATCTTTTATTAAAATTCGTCGGCTAAAGTTAATTCAAAATTTTGGGCGGGGATTTTTAAAATTTTAAACTTTAGCCGACGAAATACCCTAATTTCGTCGGCTAAAGTACCCTCAAATTTTCAAAATCTCCTACTAAAATTTTAAACTTTATCCGACGAAATTAGGGTTATTTTGTCAACTAAAGTTCAAAAATTTCAAAATCTCCGTCAAAAATTTTCTATATCTTTCATTCTTCTTCTTCTTCTCCTCCTCATCCTCCTCCTCTCCTCCTTCTCCTTCTCCTTCTGCTTCTCCTCCTCATCTCCTTCTCCTCCTCGTCCTCCTCCTTCTCCTCTTTCTCCTCTCATTCTCGGCCTCCTCCTGATCTCCTCCATCTTTCTCGGCCTAGCCTTCTCCTCATCCTCCTCCACCACCGGCGGAAAAATGAAAAAGAAGAAAAAAAATTAATCAAAAATACAAGAAAATAAAAAAGAAAAGAAATAAAAATAAATAACTATAGCCGACGAAATTTATTAAAATTCTCCGGCTAAAGTATTGACCGATGACTTCTTAACCGAAAAAGTTTTTTACTTAGCGGATGAAAGAAAGAACGGAGTAAGAAAGATCCGAAATAAGTTTGCACCAACTTTTGGACACTCACTTGCATTGAAAAGCCGAGTAAGAAGGGAGTCGACGAGGGATGTCAGATACTACTTCAAGAGAGAGAGATCATCACGGCAGAAACCAACTACTAACAAATGATCTGATTAATAGAAATGAAAAAAACAGGCAAGAAAAGATCTTCCCCTAGCTGCTGCAACATGTTGTGTACATATATCAATCTTGCACAACTCCGACCTTGTCATCATCACGGCAGAAACCAGCTCTCCTGGTTAGGGTTTTGCTCATGTGACACTTCTTAAAGGGAGACGAATGGAAGTAGATTACATAGTAGGTGAAACCTAGATAAACCGTATCTCACAGGCCAATACGCCCAAACGGTAAACTCGGTCGTTTAATAACGTAAACTGAAGCGGCGAAAACCAGAAAGTGAATAGTGGAGAAGAGAGAAAAGGTGAAGATGATGGATGCAGAATGTGATGGAAGTTGGCAATTCGCATACTTTGAGTTACGAGGCATGTCTTTCGTTTCTGGTATTCTTTCTCTGCATAATAATCAAATGCATATATGATTACCTATACAGTATATGCTTACATTTTTTGGTTTGTGTTTTGGTATCTTCAAGATGCAGCCCTCGGAAACCTGTTTAGAAAAAAATCTGGCAGTGGGATTGGAAGATGCAAGTTCCCATGCTTCTCATAAGTATCACTATCCAATGGGGTTCCATGCCACAACTATTCAATCATGAACTACTCTTAACCCAAGTGAATGAATCGATCATTGAATAACTTTATTGAAGTTTTTCCAATCCATCCATCTCGATCAGTATCCGAATAATGCAATTAACAAGCACATTTAGACTAGTACTTTAAATCACTTCATTAGAAGAAAAAAGTACAATGATCAGATTAGCATATGCTCTGTTTATAGGTAGTCTTGCTATGTAATAGTCCACTTGTTGGTGCTATATACTTGTAAGTAAAAATTCAATAAGAAGAAGAGCAAGAAAATGAACGTAACGGAAGAACAACAGTCATTGCAGCATAGAAACCGACTGCTTATTCTCATGAAACATAACATAATATAAAGAAAATTTAGACAGAGTCAAACTTGAGAAGGCCGGGGACTTCTAACCCTAGGAAGTGGTGTTGGCCACCACGGATGCGTAATCGGATCCATACGTACCTCGAACATGCAATATGGACCACCAAGAGGAGCGTACTTGCATGCTCCGGATAGAACGTTGTATCTGCAAACCTCTCCATTTTTTCGTAGCATATAAGCGGTATCCTCTTCGAATGAGTCCAAACATAGTAACATATTATCACACGTACTACCAACGGCAACATACCCGTTGTACGTCATCTCATTCTTCTCGGTAATCAACAATGAAGCTGAAGCTCGGTGAATAAAGCGCCATTTGCCCCAATGCTCATGATAATGATGATCATCCTCATCTGATCTCAACTCCCAGCTACGAATGTAGTCACCATCCTGAATGTGATCGCTGCTATCGATCGACATCGCCCGCATACTCCCTCTGCACAAGCCCAGACACATAATTCGGCAATCAAACTGCTAATCTAATTCAATTTCTATAATGCGACAGTATTTAGAAGCAACATCTTCACTACTAGTACTAAAGTCAAGTGCCAAAGCATCCAACTCCACAATGAAGCCTACGACCAGCCAGTACAACTTTCCACGGTAAGCAATGCATGGATGCTCATTGTTACTGTAAAGCATTCCACTCTGCGGTAAGGGTACATCAAATTCTCTCTATTCACCGGCTTCGGGAAAATAGATCTTAAAGTTCAGAAAAAGACTATAAATATAGACATTTGCACGACCCGGCAATTATAATCAACATTGACGACGATATTACTACCAGCACCATTTCGTTCCCTATAACTATAGTAGGGTTCACAGATAATTCCCTCCTTTGTGGTCGTAGCATATTTCTGACAAAGTGGAGGAGGAAGGACAACCCGTTGTTTAATATATGGATTCCAGATTGTCAAGTCATATTTAGGCTTATCCTCCCCGTCTGGCCAATAACACAATACTAAGTCACTATATGTTGCGTCTACTCTACATTTTTCATGCCTCTCTTCTAGAGTTCCATTGGACTGGAGAAAAAACCCCAATCACTACTCTACATTTTTCATGCCTCTCAATCACTACTTGTTCAGGGAGATCATCCATCTTGAAAAACCCCAGGCTCGTCATCATTACGGCAGCAGAAAAAGCTCCCCTGATTAAGTTTGGACATGCAACAATAGAGAACAAATTAACAGTGCTATCATTCATGTGTACAAGGATTCAACAAGGGGAACTTGTCTCTATTACTTTGAAGTGTCTTTGAGAAACCCCAATCTGAGAACGGCAGAAAAAATCCCAATTCAACATTGAAAAGCTAAAGAGAAACAGTTTGAATGGGTGTTAGGGATATGAAACCTGGATCTGAAGCTGACTGAAGAAGAGGGAAGAGCGAATGAGAACTGAGAGGAGATAGGTACGCCGTGCGTCTGTACGAAGAGGAAGTGGAGACGTCTGTGCGGCGAGAGAAGCAACTCCTATGCTAAATTTTGTTCTTCATGTATGGTAATATATACTCCAAACCTGAGGGTATTCGGCCCAAGATTCTCTCTAGGTTGCGCCCAGATAGTCCATATACCTACCTTGGTTTTTATGGTTTTGGTATCTTAGTATCGAATCCTCGATTTCCAAGCAAATAAGGGCTAATTCTGCATTGCGCCGCGTTCAACTTGCGTCAATGTGGGTCCGGCTGACGTGGTATATTTCTGTCCACACATTTTGATTTCGGAGGGCAAGAAAGTAAATACATAGTTGAAGTCTGTTATCTCTCATGCGTTAGCTGTCAAAAGCATTTGGATAACGACCACGCGCACTGTCAGCGGAGGTCCAACGTGAGTTAACCCGAGTTAGTGGTGTGAGAGTGGGAGGACGTGAGGCACGGGGCAACCCTAAAATGGAGATGGATGTGATGGTTTGATGCAGTCGTCTCAGCCCAAATCAGATTGCTCCGAAGAGCCAACGAGAGACGATCTCCAACGCAGGGATAGTGTGGTGGGAAATTGATGGTTTTAGTGCCTTCCTTCCCGCGCGACACTCTTGGTCAACATTGACCGACGAGGAGAGCAAGCACTACTGCCAGATTATGGTTTGTCTGGGTTAATCCCATCTATCTTTTCTTAATATTATTTATCTGAGTTTCTATGGATTTCCTTCAAAAATAGAAAAAGGAGAAATGAGAGAGAGATATGAGAGCTATGGCTTATGGCTATGTAATTGTTCAATTATCATAAATAAAGAGAGACATGGTTTAGTTTGGAGGGAGGGAGAGAGATAATGAGAGTTGAAGAGGTTTCTGGGTTATAGTTAAAGGCAGAAAGAGGATCATCGGATTTGTACATGGTTATGAAAGAAGAGAGGTGAGGAGAAGTCAGTGTTAAGTAAAAATCAAAGATCTACTTAAAAAGTCAAAGGTATTTACATAATATATTTGCTGGAAAATTCATATATACATAAAAGCTACGTATTATTGATCAAAGTTTTATGAAGTGCGATTGTTTAATTTTTTTGTTGCCCCATGTCCGAAAATTCCTGTATTAGTAAAGGTCTAGTTCTGATCATCCTTCTGATGCATTTCTGTTAATCATCCTTAAAATTTGCTAGCACTAAGCACACACCATTTCTATTTTATCTAAAAGGTAATAATAGACTGATTATGTTAATCTCAATGCATACATAGTGTTGCATTGTTATGAGTTGTCTTAGAATCCTCTTTGTTCTCCCCTCTTAGGCGACTTATAGTAAAACAACTTGTTTTAAATGGTTGCACGACCTTCATTGCAATAATTTCGTTACAAATTTAGTGCTAGAATGTTGTAAAGTTTTGGATTGCGTATTATTTTTCAGATCAAGATCTTAACTTTGTTAGATCAAGTTGATTTATCGAAACCGAAAAAACCGAACCGGAAGAAAAACCGAACCGAAAAACAAAAAACGGACCGAACCGGGTACGTATGGTCCGGTTTGCGGTTTGGGGTCGGTAGAAACCGGACCACACCGGAAAAACGGAAAAAATAAATAAATAAACTCACGAATTAAAAGGACTTTAATTATGTAGTAGGAAGGAAAAAGGCTTTAATTATGGAAAAAAATTATAAAAAAACTCGTGAAATAAGATGTGTTCGGAATGATGAAATACAGCTCTGGTTAAAAAATCACGTAATTCGGGTAACGTCTCGGTGCCGATTGTAGCGGTCAACCCTATTTACCTTTATTATTCCCTATGGGGAGCTCTATCGTTGGAAGGTAAATATCCAAAAAAATTTGTATGGACGGTTGCGTCTCATCAACGTGAGTGTTTTCTGTGTAGAAGGTTTGACAAAAATACGTAATATAGAGGTAGATATGAGTGTTTCCGTGTGATAAGTGACGATGGATCGGCGTTGACCGTTTCGATCGAGCCCTTAACTTTGTCGGATCCAGTTGAATTTTTTTCCACAGACATATTTCGTCACAATGATCATATCTGACGGTCAAATTTTAATTTTCGACTTTTAGTCATCGGAATCACAATATGCATACTAATGTTATATAACTTGTTTATTAGGTTTTAAGCAAATGCACAACTTTATGAACCAACTCTACATAGAAGCAATATTATCAAAAACTCATGAAATAAGAAGTGTTCGGAATGATGAAATACAGCTCTGGTTAAAAACCACGTAATTCGGGTAACGTCTCAGTGCCGATTGTAACGGTCAACCCTATTTACCTTTATTATTCCCTATGGGGAGCCCTATCGTTGGAGGTAAATGTCCCAAAATTTTTATACGGGCGGTTGCGTCTCATCTACGTGAGTGTTTTCCATGTAGAAGATTTGACAAAAATACGTAATATAGAGGTAGATATGAGTGTTTCCGTGTGATAAGTGACGATGGATCAGGGTTGACCGTTTCGATCGAGCTCTTAACTTTGTCGGATCCAGTTGAATTTTTTTCCACAGACATATTTCGTCATAATAATCATATCTGACGGTCGAATTTTAATTTTTGACTTTTAGTCATCGGAATCACAATATGCATACTAATGTTGTATAACTTGTTTATTAGGTTTTAAGCAAATGCACAACTTTATGAACCAACTCTATATAGAAGCAATATTATCAAAAAACTCGTGAAATAAGATGTGTTCGGAATGATGAAATACAGCTCTGGTTAAAAATTCACGTAATTCGGGTAACGTTTCGGTGCCGATTGTAGCGGTCAACCCTATTTACCTTTTTTATTCTCTATGGGGAGCCCTATCGTTGGAAGGTAAATGTCCCAAAATTTTTATATGGGCGGATGCGTATCATCTACGTGAGTGTTTTTCGTGTAGAAGGTTTGACAAAAATACGTAATATAGAGGTAGATATGAGTGTTTCCGTGTGATAAGTGACGATGGATCAGGGTTGACCGTTTCGATCGAGCCCTTAACTTTGTCGGATCCAGTTGAATTTTTTTCCACAGACATATTTCGTCATAATAATCATATCTGACGGTCGAATTTTAATTTTTCACTTTTAGTCATCAGAATCACAATATGCATACTAATATTGTATAACTTATTTATTAGGTTTTAAGCAAATGCACAACTTTATAAACCAACTCTACATAGAAGCAAAATTATCAAAAAACTCGTGAAATAAGATATGTTTGGAATGATGAAATACAGCTCTGGTTAAAAAATCACGTAATTCGGGTAACGTCTCGGTGCCGATTGTAGCGGTCAACCCTATTTACCTTTATTATTCCTTATGGGGAGCTCTATCGTTGGAAGGTAAATATCCAAAAAAATTTGTATGGACGGTTGCGTCTCATCAACGTGAGTGTTTTCTGTGTAGAAGGTTTGACAAAAATACGTAATATAGAGGTAGATATGAGTGTTTCCGTGTGATAAGTGACGATGGATCGGCGTTGACCGTTTCGATCGAGCCCTTAACTTTGTCGGATCCAGTTGAATTTTTTTCCACAGACATATTTCGTCATAATGATCATATCTGACGGTCAAATTTTAATTTTCGACTTTTAGTCATCGGAATCACAATATGCATACTAATGTTATATAACTTGTTTATTAGGTTTTAAGCAAATGCACAACTTTATGAACCAACTCTACATAGAAGCAATATTATCAAAAACTCATGAAATAAGAAGTGTTCGGAATGATGAAATACAGCTCTGGTTAAAAATCACGTAATTCGGGTAACGTCTCAGTGCCGATTGTAACGGTCAACCCTATTTACCTTTATTATTCCCTATGGGGAGCCCTATCGTTGGAGGTAAATGTCCCAAAATTTTTATACGGGCGGTTGCGTCTCATCTACGTGAGTGTTTTCCATGTAGAAGATTTGACAAAAATACGTAATATAGAGGTAGATATGAGTGTTTCCGTGTGATAAGTGACGATGGATCAGGGTTGACCGTTTCGATCGAGCTCTTAACTTTGTCGGATCCAGTTGAATTTTTTTCCACAGACATATTTCGTCATAATAATCATATCTGACGGTCGAATTTTAATTTTTGACTTTTAGTCATCGGAATCACAATATGCATACTAATGTTGTATAACTTGTTTATTAGGTTTTAAGCAAATGCACAACTTTATGAACCAACTCTACATAGAAGCAATATTATCAAAAATCTCGTGAAATAAGATGTGTTTGGAATGATGAAATACAGCTCTGGTTAAAAATTCACGTAATTCGGGTAACGTTTCGGTGTCGATTGTAGCGGTCAACCCTATTTACCTTTATTATTCTCTATGGGGAGCCCTATCGTTGGAAGGTAAATGTCCCAAAAATTTTATATGGGCGGATGCGTATCATCTACGTGAGTGTTTTTCGTGTAGAAGGTTTGACAAAAATACGTAATATAGAGGTAGATATGAGTGCTTCCGTGTGATAAGTGACGGATGATCAGGGTTGACCGTTTCGATCGAGCCCTTAACTTTGTCGGATCCAGTTGAATTTTTTTCCACAGACATATTTCGTCATGATAATCATATCTGACGGTCGAATTTTAATTTTTCACTTTTAGTCATCAGAATCACAATATGCATACTAATGTTGTATAACTTGTTTATTAGGTTTTAAACAAATGCACAACTTTATGAACCAACTCTACATAGAAGCAATATTATAAAAAAACTCGTGAAATAAGATGTGTTCGGAATGATGAAATACAGCTCTGGTTAAAAAATCACGTAATTCGGGTAACATCTCGGTGCCGATTGTAGCGGTCAACCCTATTTACCTTTATTATTCCCTATGGGGAGCTCTATCGTTGGAAGGTAAATGTCCCAAAATTTTTATATGGGCGGTTGCGTCTCATCTACGTGAGTGTTTTTCGTGTAGAAGGTTTGACAAAAATACGTAATATAGAGGTAGATATGAGTGTTTCTGTGTGATAAGTGACGATGGATCAAGGTTTACCGTTTCGATCGAGCCCTTAACTTTGTCGGATCCAGTTGAATTTTTTTCCACAGACATATTTCGTCATGATGATCATATCTGTCGGTCGAATTTTAATTTTTGACTTTTAGTCATCATAATCACAATATGCATACTAATGTTGTATAACTTGTTTATTAGGTTTTAAACAAATGCACAACTTTATAAACCAACTCTACATACAAGCAAAATTATCAAAAAACTCGTGAAATAAGATGTGTTCGGAATGATGAAATACAGCTCTGGTTAAAAAATCACGTAATTCAGGTAAGGTCTCGGTGCCGATTATAGCGGTCAACCCTATTTACCTTAATTATTCCCTATGGAGAGCCCTATCGTTGGAAGGTAAATGTCCCAAAATTTTTATATGGGCGGTTGCGTCTCATCTACATGAGTGTTTTCCGTGTAGAAGGTTTGACAAAAATACATAATATAGAGGTAGATATGAGTATTTCCGTGTGATAAGTGACGATGGATCAGGGTTGACCGTTTCGATCGAGCCCTTAACTTTGTCGGATCCAGTTGAATTTTAATCCACAGACATATTTCGTCATAATAATCATATCTGACGGTCGAATTTTAATTTTTCACTTTTAGTCATCGGAATCACAATATGCATACTAATGTTGTATAACTTGTTTATTAGGTTTTAAGCAAATGCACAACTTTATGAACCAACTCTACATAGAAGCAATATTATCAAAAAAATCGTGAAATAAGATGTGTTCGGAATGATGAAATACAGCTCTGGTTAGAAAATCACGTAATTCGGGTAACGTCTCGGTGCCGATGGTAGCGGTCAACCCTATTTACCTTTATTATTATCTATGGGGAGCCCTATCATTGGAAGGTAAATGTCCCAAAATTTTTATATGGGCGGTTGCGTCTCATCTACGTGAGTGTTTTTCGTGTAGAAGGTTTGACAAAAATACGTAATATAGAGGTAGATATGAGTGTTTCCGTGTGATAAATGGCGATGGATCGGGGTTGACCGTTTCGATCGAGCCCTTAACTTTGTCGGATCCAGTTGAATTTTTTTCCACAGACATATTTCGTCATAATGATCATATCTGACGGTCGAATTTTAATTTTTGATTTTTAGTCATCGGAATCACAATATGCATACTAATGTTGTATAACTTGTTTATTAGGTTTTAAGCAATGCACAACTTTATGAACCAACTCTACATAGAAGCAATATTATAAAAAAACTTGTGAAATAAGATGTGTTCAGAATGATGAAATACAGCTATGGTTAAAAAATCACGTAATTCGGGTAACGTCTCGGTGCCGATTGTAGCGGTCAACCCTATTTACCTTTATTATTCCCTATGGGGAGCCCTATCGTTGGAAGGTAAATGTCCCAAAATTTTTATATGGGCGGTTGCGTCTCATCTACGTGAGTATTTTTCGTGTAGAAGGTTTGACAAAAATACGTAATATAGAGGTAGATATGAGTGTTTCCGTGTGATAAGTGACGATGGATCAGGGTTGACCGTTTCGATCGAGCCCTTAACTTTGTCGGATCCAGTTGAATTTTTTTCCACAGACATATTTCGTCATGATAATCATATCTGACGGTCAAATTTTAATTTTTGACTTTTAGTCATCAGAATCACAATATACATATTAATGTTGTATAACTTGTTTATTAGGTTTTTTTTTCCACAAACAAGAATATCATTAAAACATTAATTGATAGATCATCACCATATGTATTTACCTCATGGAGAGTGGAGGAGTCAATATGATAATAGTATGATGAGTTGGCTTGGCAAGAACTCCTCTCTCCAGCTTTATGCAGATATCATAAGCAGAAACAAACAAATTTTGCTGTTGAGCTCCACAGCATTAAACAAACCTCTTCCTCGAACTTTCTCAATGTTAGCTTACTTCTGCTGAATTTTGTTGAGCTGATTCCTCAGGTCTTCTCCCATTTAGGCAGATCTATAGAACAATTGAGCATAAGTTCGTTCTGTCTTTAGATTCTTTAATCTCAAACAGTATCAATGCCCAAACATCAATCAGAACATCGACAAAATATTTGCAATCTTTCAGCAAGTCTCTCATCTCTTATAACATCTAGTGAGGCAATAGCAACAACATTGGCTAACAGATTACCACCAAAGGTACAACAAAATACAAATACACCTGAACTTTATTATACACTAGACCAAGAAACAAGCCAAGCACATAGCAAGAGGACTGAAAATGGAATCAGAAATATTAGAACAAAAGAATAGTAGCGATAATCAAACAACTATATCCAAGTCATGTCCGTCCCTAAACCCTGTTGCCACAACCAAGCAGCAATTCCGGTTCTACCATCTTCTGCACACAAACTGGGAAAATTCTTTTGATGTCCTTTTGAACAGAGATACTAGTAGAACATATCAAAAGAGTAAATAATGAACCTATAAATTAAGGAAGATCCAAAAAAATGAATGTGTCCAGGTTATATCTCAGTTAACTAAAATTGTCTTAAAACTATACAAATATCCAGAAGGATGAATTTCTATCATATTAGAACTGCACTGAATTTTAATCCTCACCATTTTATTTAATTAGTAACAAACAAAATAAGAAGCTAGCATTTCATACAAAACAAGCACCTTCTTTCTTCATAGACACTAAGAACATTGAGGAGTAAAACAACAACGAGAACTTGGATTCAATCAAACAATTCATATGACATCTCAATTGTGTGTCAGCAACTCAGCATTGCAGCAATTTACAGAATGGAAGTGTTAACTTACATTCATTTACAGCAATAGTTCAACCTCTACTATCTAGTTAGCATAAAATCTTATAACATAAATGAGACTATGAGAGAAGCAAATGAGCATGTAGAGTACTACCTTTACACAAGTTCCAAACTATGATTCAAACTGTTCTTTCACCCTTTCAAACAATAATATAAATTGGAGAAGAAAATTGAGTAGCAGAGCTAGATGCTACACTGGACTCCGAGTCAGACTCAGAGCTAGATGCTTCACTGAACTAGAGCTAAACCCTCTCTCACGTCCACAAAGCGATACTGAATGAATGAGTGGGAATCGGTTTATTTCTGCCAACCCAGATTCTGATTTGAGATCAATTCACTAGTAACAAAGGGAGGCCGTGCAGAAATCCAGAAATCAGGTCCATCACTTTAACGTCCCTAACTCTCTCTAACCTATCCACTTTACCATGGTTGGGCGAGAATGTTACTCACTCGCTACCAACACGCCCAGCCTGACTTGCGGACCCCTTTTGCCTTCCGTTAACGTCCGCTTTCGGCCTAACTTGAGAGCGGCGCAATCCAGCCGCACCCGCAAATAAGGCAGTGTGGGATTGGAAGTGTCACTTTCTACGCCATATCAATTCTTCATTTATGGCAGGAGAGCAAAAAAATTGTAACAGTAGAAAAAGAAGACATTCGAATGATTCGATTCCTCTAAGGAACTGCTTGTTCTTATTCAACAATCAACATCACTAAACATACAGAAAATCTCTCAAAAAAAAATAATAATAAAACATATAGATAATGGGGTCAGTGCCAAACTTGAGAAGGCCAGACTTTTGACCTTAGGAACAAGTGTTGATCACTTATCAAATTTTAGAGTTGAGAGAATACATTATACATTTAACTCTGTGATTTAAAGATTTGATAGCTTTTGCGCAAATATTTTAGTAAATTCTCATACAGATTTTTCAACAGTATCAATTTGTGTCAACCTTAAAAATTGAGTTTATCTATTTTTTATATAAAGTTATGTCTTATAGTTTAATTACATGTTTTACTGTCTCATTTTTATATAGCTCATGGAATACCTCCCAATTCATTATGTATATATTAATGTGTGTTTGCATTTGATTCATGCTTTAATTGCTTAAATCATAATGATCATTCTTAGAGGAAGTATAAATGCTTGGTGGCTTGGACTACAGTTGTTTCTTGACTTCTGATTCCACTGCACTCTGGTGCTTCATTGTGTTACTCATAGGCTCTTGAGTTATATAACTCTGAATTACATGGAATGTAATACTGCTTTTTTTGGTGTCCCTTTGTCATTTCTAGACATAAAAAGGAAGAGATTGTGTTTAGAGAGAGAACTGATTTTACTTGTCAAATTGTTAACTAAAATATGCTATGTTTAGAAAGTATTATGATTATATATTTCTCTTGCACCTTACTTGGTTGTTTGCTAATAATGTTTCACGTCTTGAAGTTCAGATAAGGTGTTTTGTACATGAATGTCAAATGAGGAGATTGTATGCATATAATATTTATATATTGTCATTCTTATACAAGATTAAATTCTCAACAAATTGATATTTTGCTTATTTTAGTAATTGATTAATGAATTTTATTGCAGGGGTTAATCTTCATTTTAATGTTATGATTTTATGTAAATATGATGCTAACTTGGTTAGATTTGTTTACATTATTGTTGTGTGAGAAAAGAAAAGAAACCTAATTTGATTAGGTCTTATATGCTTAAATATATGATTTGATTAATATTAATATCAAAATTACTCTTGATATTCTATATGCTAATCTATATGGAAAAAAGTTATAAATGTGATTTCTCTGATTATATTTTTTCATTGATTAGCAGATTTTTTTTGAAAAAGATTTATTTTATCATATAAATCTATTATGGAAAATATATATCTGATTTTTATTTTTAAATTGGTTTCCATGTCTATCCCAATTAGTGATCAATGGTGATCGATTTGAGGGGGGCGTTTTATCCCTATATATATAGAAATATAAATATTTTTCCAACTACTTAGTTTTTTGTGTCAATAGGATATTACATGTTGCATAGTGTGCATTGTTTTTGATAAACTCATGTCAAATTATATGATTGTTTTATTATATCTGTCATTCCAGTGACGATCAGGATTAGTGGCTTGGAAAGCTTTGAAGACGTGTTCAGTTCCTTCGTGTGTGCAAATGAGATTCAAGAAGAGTTAGAATATGGTTAGCAGTTTATAAATCGAGTTAGTTTCGAGACTAGTAAAGTGATTGTGTGATTTCACTACTTGACAGATCTGTAATCATTTTTCTCTATAGTGAATTTGAATTATTATGGATTACTTTAATAGTCTCGCAGTGATGTTTCCTCGTAGGATGTTTACATTGTAGTGAACAAAATATTGTGTTCATGTTTCTGTTGTTTTAATTTGCTAAAGGATTGAATCTACATAATCAAGTCTTCCATACTTTATTCTATTTAAATACTTTCACTGTCGTTTCATCAAAACTAAATTCGATGTGCCGCTCGTTACAGCTGAAAGTAAAAATATAGGCCTAGTTCTGTTAAGTACTGTCGTTTCATAAAGACGAGTTCTGGAGTCTACCCGAAACCTCAATTACCTGGGCAGTCATGAACACGTGTGGAGGGCTGGTGGTGACATATGGAGACAACGTCTGTGCCTATTTAGTTAAGAAATATGGTAAATACGCTGATGTATTTTGATCTGGATAAATCTGTTCAGGTAAATACGGGGATGTATTTTGGGTCTGGGTTAGTTTGTTAAGGTGAATACGTGAAAAGGTGTGTTTATCGAAGGGATAACAATTAGTTCGAAGCGCCTACAATTGCTGCTATGGTATTGAACTAATGAATTTTTTGTTTCGATTTCTTTATTCGAAGCGCCTACAAATATCCTAGTTGCCCTCTTTCTCCGAGGAGATCTACAACATACTGGTGATTGGGGGTCGTCTCAATTTTCCAGGTTAGTAATAGATCGGTTTATATTCGATCAGACACCCGGAAGAAAACTGATTTAGAGGACTATGGGTTAAGGTATTCGATTTCGAAAGATTGGAGCTTTGTAGTGAGGTCCCGTTCAACATTTAGTGTAGAGAAAGTGGTGGAGAGTGATGCGAAGAAGAGTGGCATCATAGTTTTGGGTATTATAAGAGAGACGGTTGATGTTGGGTCTTCTGTCATGTTTGGTTTCAATGATAAGGTTAGTTCTTGTGTTCACTTGTTACTGTTTGAGTTCAATATGATCATTACACACCATTTATGTTAGTTAGATTTGACTTTTGCGTTTGGCTGTCAAGTATGAGTTAGGACATACATTTCATATAATTGTAATGAAATTGAGTGATAGTTTTTGTTAGTGCATACATTCATCTTGTTACCATTTTTATTGCTAGGCTCTTAGTTATCAGAAGCTGAAGATGTAGACGTATTTCACCATACCTGTCATATCTTATTTCAACCGTAGACGTATTTCATCATACCGGTCATATCTTATTTCACGACTTTTTTGAGTTTGAAGGTTCTACGTAGAGTTTGTTTTTGAAATGAAACATTTATTTAAAACTTAGTAACTGAGTTATACAACATTAGTGGCCACATCGTGATTCTGATGATCAAACTTGAGAAACGAAAATCCGACCGTCTGATATGACCATCATGATAAAATACATGTATGGGAAGTAAGTTCAATACACTTATTGGAAGGATTTTTTCATGAATTTGTTGACAAATACTTGTACTGTGTATTGAGTATCAAATTCTCACCTCTGCTATTCAGAAAGTAGAAATACTTGCATCAGAGTAGTATTTGATTATATTGATTACAGTTGGTCTTATCTCGTGGCTCTTTGATTTTCTTTAAACTCTAGAAGTTAAATGGCTCTTTGACCCAAAACATGTTGTAATGCTCAGATTAAGTATTGTCGCTAATGCTCACCCGGTCACCAACTGATTAAGAGATTCGTGTTACCATCTTTGGATTTAAAACCAAAAGGTTGAAAACAAAACTTCTCATACTAGAAAATAATTCTCTTAACCATTAGATTTACATATGAGAATTGAATTCTTTTGATTAGTTAATGACCACATGAACACGGCTAATAGATGTCTAACCAGTAGATGTCTTCCGTGACAGAGGGACAAACTGTTAGAAAAATGATAGAAATAAAAGATTTTTTGAATCCTGAGAACAAGTTTGTCAACCTAAGGCTGCTGGAGATCTTGGTATTAGACCTGCTACCTTTTTTAACAACACAATTTTGGCAAAACTTGCTTGGAAAGTCATCTCTGATTACCATAACTGGTGGGCTTAAATTCTTAAAAAAAAAGTATTTATCTAAAGTTTCATTTTTCTAGGCCAAGAAAAAGCATAAGAACAGTACTACTTGAAATGGAGTGCAGAACAATAAAGACTTAATCCTGATAGACAAGCTAGAGCCAACTTAGATGAGTCATTCTAAGTATGGTTGGGGTTTTCTTATCACCTTGTAGACATAAAAAACGAATCCTAAAAAAGATCCGATATAAGTTTGTTCCAACCTTTGGACATGCACTTGCATTGAAAAGCCGTGCGGAGAGGAAGTCGACATAGGATCTCAATCGCTACTCCACGAGGAAGATCATCAATCTTTCACAACCCCAATCTCGTCATCACCACGGAACCTGCCGATTATTAGGGTTTTGAAATGCGCCACTGCTTCAATAACGAACTATAGATTAATTTTGAGACGAGGGATGTATATAACGTAAAGTTTTAAAAGTCGTTAGTCGGTCAGTCGATTAGGGAGTAGGGAGTAGCGAGTAGATGAGTACTCGGTTTTTAATTCTTAGATTAATTTATTATTTTAAAAATATATAATTAAATATATAATGTTTAAAATAATAAAAATAGTCAATACAACATTACCATATTCAAGAGATAATAATATCTAAAAAGTAAAAACAACAAATACAAGAACTCAATAAGTTCTAAATAATAAAAAGAAATACCAAATTCAATTTTTACAAACAATCTCATGCATATCATTTGTAATTATGCCTCAAATTCTTCTTCTCCATATCCATCTAGTACTCCCTTCGAATCTGACTCAAATTTAAAACTCATATGATCTATTTCTGTGACACAGAACAATATAACGACTGAACAAGAACACAGTGTGACATATCAAAATCCAATTCGACAATCCAAGATAGTGCGACTGTGCGAATCAGAGAGCTGCAAAGTGTGAGAAACTGAGAGAAGAGAGCGAGAGACAGAGTTTGAGAATTAGGTTTGAACAAAAAAGACTTCGTTTAGTTTTTTTTCTTAGCTGACCGAGTTAACTGGGTTGCACCAAGTTGACCGAGTACTCGACCGATTTTCTTCCGGGCGACTGGAGGCACTAAGTAGGCTAAAATCAGCTCGGCAAGCAACCGAGTAGCGAGTACTCGACTGAGTTTTAGAACATTGATATAACGGAGTATTTTCAATACATGACATATGTAAACGGTTGAGATTAGAAAATATAATATTGATACATGGGTGGTCAAACATATAAATTGTTATGAATGGTTAAGATTGTGTTGTATACATAAACGGCCGTGCATACAAGAATTTTTGTGTATATAGTAGGTGAAACCGTGAAACCTAGTTACCTAGGAAAACAAATAATTCAGGCCCGGTCCAATAGGCACAACTTGGTCTTATCATTTGGCCCTTCGATCCTAGCCCGCCCTACACGGCCCTCCATTAGGGCGGGCCGACCCTAGCCCTTTTCGAGCAGGGTAGGGTAAGAGTTGAGTAAATGAAACTCGGCCCTACCCTACGACCCTAACCTAATGAGTCCTTTAGGGCCGAATCCGGCCCGACCCTAAAAGCCCGCCTTTTTGACCCTAATAATTTCTTATTTTTTGTATTGTTTTAATATATTTCTTATTTTTAGATACAGTACAACCAATCTCCTCTTTTGTAGTTAATTTGCTAGCTTTGTTCATTTGATTTACTTTTATTTTGTTGATTAACGATTGCATTTTGATGATTTAGAGCATTAGATCGTGAGATATATGAGTATAACCACTTAGTTTATAGATAGATGTTTTAAATTAAGTATAATGTGTATACATGCATGTTAAATATAACACAAAAAATAAGGTTCATTACATATAATTGTAAAGCTAAATTGTGAGAAAAAAATAACAATCCTATCTCGGCCCCTATTTAGCCTTATTTAAAGGGCCGACCCTACCTGACCCTATTAGCTCTAACGAAATGGGCCGCTAGGACAAGCTAGGACTTACATATTCAAGCTTCGGCCCTACCTTATACGACCTTAAATTTTGTTGACTTTGACCGAGCCTTACCCTAAATCTTAAAATTTAGAGTCGGGTCGGCCCTAACCCGGCTCATGATGAGGCCTAGACACAACAATGGAGAATTGCCGGACGCAAACAAACGGCGTGTCGTGTGGTTACTGAAGCCACGTAAGCCCCACGGCAAACGGTCTGGTTCACGGCGTCGTATAAAAACCTAAACTTTGAAGCGGCGAAATCCCAGACTCGGAAAGCCAAAAAAAATTAAAAGAAGAATGGAGAAGAAGGAAAAGGTGAAGATGATAGTGGTGGCGCTGGCTTCTCTCTCAGCTCTCTCCGTCTTCTTTCTCTACCGGAGTCGCCGTAAACGCTCCAAAACTCATTGTTATTTACGAGACGATTCCAAGCCGCAGCACGGATTCAAGCGAGTGATGGCCGACAATTCGTACTCTCCCTTCCGGCATTTGAGTCTGGAAGAATCCAACGGCGCAGGTATGAGTTCATTTATACTCTTGTTGTAGTTGATTTGGATTTTATGGAGAATGCATGAACTCAGGGAAGTAAGCTTTGATTCGGTGATTAGATAAGGATCGGAACTCGCATCCGTATGAGGCGGAGGTGACGGCGCTGCTGGAAAATCTGTCGATTGAGCTTAAATGTGTGACGGAGAGTTTGGGACCGGAGATGAGGGAGGAGTATGTTTGGGTTGAGACGGAGAGTCAGTTGGAGGAGATGGTTGAGGTTTTGAGTAAAGAGAAGATCTTTGGGGTTGATACTGAGCAGCACAGCTTGAGGTCGTTTTTGGGATTTACTGCTTTGATACAGGTAAAATTGGCTGGTGATTGGTGGAATGAGTTTGTGTATGTTTCTGATTTTGATGGTGTGTTGTTAGATTTCGACTGAGAAGGAGGATTATTTGGTGGACACTATTTCTCTACATGACAGTATGAGCCTTTTGCGGCCGGTTTTCGCGGATGCTAGTATTTGCAAGGTACTTAATGTAGTTTGTGAATGATAGCATTGTTATTGTACTGGTGCTGTTGTTTGGGGTACAAGGTGGTGTATTGTGTGTGTAGGTGTTCCATGGGGCAGATAGCGATGTTCTCTGGCTGCAAAGGGACTTTCATATATACGTTGTCAATATGTTTGATACTGCAAAGGTGAGCTCTTTATATCTGATTGTGTTGGATGACGGAGGGAGAGAAGATGGTTTGCCAGCTGAAGAACTACTGTTAATTGTTTTGTGCTTGATTTATTTGCAGGCTTGTGAAGTGTTGTCAAAACCACAGAAATCACTGGCTTATTTACTTGAAACTTACTGTGGAATCGTTACGAACAAGTTGTTTCAGGTTAGACCATGAAGCTGTCTTGATATTGTAGTTTTCTCCTTTTTTTTCTTTCTTTTTTGTAATAGTCATCTTTGAGAAATATTATATGCATGACTTCAACTGAACCATCATCAAATTGGTTTACAGCGTGAAGACTGGAGACGACGCCCTTTGTCGATGGAAATGGTGCAGTATGCTCGAACAGATGCACACTACCTACTTTACATTGCAGGCCGTTTACTTGCTGAGCTGGACATGCTGGATAACGGTGCACTTATTTTCCTTGTTTCATAATTCATAGCTTCTTTTTAGACACTAGAAATTTCACTTGTCTTGGTAGATTGATTAAATAGAAAGGACATAATTTCAACATATTAATCATGACATGTTATAAAAGAGATACCAGAACCAGTATAAGCCAGTCTCTAGTCCACAACACTCTATGCTCAAGTTTGCACCTTTTACTTTTTTTTATCTGGAGAGTTTATGACCTCAATATGACTTTGGATTTATGTTATATGTAACTTGTTGGGGTGTCTTCAAGCCTTTTTACCAGAAGAATTAATGGTAGTATTCTTGACTTAGGCATGCTTTCCAGTTGATAACCAGTAGGGATGTTTCTACTTTTTCTCAATGCTGTAGCATCATAAATTCTAAATATCTTAATGTATCAGAAAACTCTTGTCCCGATGACAAATTACGTTTTGTTCTCGAGGCTAGTCGGCGTTCAAACATGTTATGTTTGCAACTGTACACTAAAGACATAGAAGCTTCACCTGGAGAGTCTGCTGCTTCAACAATATTTAGCCGTTATTTAAATGGCCAAGGAGGCATTTCGTCAGCATCTTATGAAATCCAGGTTTGTTTGTTCTTTTTCACTTTGTTTTATGCTCTTTACTCCTAAATTGAATGTGTGATGACATCCAGTAAAGTAATTGAAAAACCATCCACCATCTTATCTTGCCATTGTTCGGCAGCCCAGGATTCTGGGGAATTCTAAGTTCAGTGATATTTGGCTGATGGAATGGTACTTCTGTTAAGACAATCCAAGATAGCTTTGAGGAATGCCGTACTCTTATATTTGTTCCGCTTAATTTCGGTTGATACAAAGACAAAATAGGTCTTTTGTGGGAAAATCATTTAGACTTGGTATTGATAGTTAGCTCTCTATGTAGCTCTACAACCAGTGCCAGTTTAACTTATTAGATTTAATTTATTATCGGTATTTCTTCTTGTCATTGTATGCTAGGGTTGCACCCCCTTGGCAATTTATGATAAATTTGTATTACTTATGGACTACATTATTATGCAAAAGTTTATGCTTTGGTTTCAGAATGCTGTGCGCTGGTTTTGTGCATGGAGAGATTTAATGGTTAGTATTTGCCTTTTCTTGAAGTTTGACAACCACAAATGACGCTGAATATTTATATCATGCAGACTATGTTGCTCACTTATACAAATGAAATTGATAAACATACATAACTGGTCTCATTGAAAATCTCATTTTTTGTACACAGTAAAAATGTAACCCTGACTTCCTCAACAGGCTCGTGTACATGATGAAAGCTTGAGATATGTAATATCAGATCAGGCTATAGTTGCCCTTGCTGAAAAAGCTCCAACTAGCCCTGCAGACATGTTGAGCACCATTGCAGAAGCTGATGATAATGCGGATTCAAGTTTCAATTCTGGTCTCCCATCTCCATCTCCTGTTGTCTGCAGTCATTTGGATGATTTTCATTATATACTCCAGAAGAAAATAGGCAATCCTGATGATCTCTTACCCATGATTCTTCAGAACTGCCTGGGTCAAAAAGGGAGTTGCCCACTGTCTGTCTTCAACTATGCTTTACTGGTTAATTATAATATGAAAGTGACACAGGTTTCTAAACAGAATGGGGTCAGAAATCCAAAGCAAGCCGGTCGAATGGCTTCTCGAAAGCTGTTTGTTCAAAAATTTTCCTGCAAATCCCCAGTTTATCATAATTGCAGAATCTATGCAAGTGATGGGCGTTTGCTTTGTTACTGTGACCGCAGGAAGCTTGAATGGTTAGCATTCATATATTCTCATGTCTCTTTACATCTTTTACAACAAAACATGTACTTGAGATGGTCATTTCTGTGTTCTTACAGGTATCTTCGTCGGAGTTTGGCCAAACTTGTTGAAGACAATCCACCTGCAATTATGCTTCTGTTTGAGCCCAAAGGCCGTCCAGAAGATGAAGGCAATGATTTTTACATTCAAAGTAAGAAAAATATATGTGTTGGCTGCGGTGAAAGAAATCATTACTTACGGTACCGAATTATTCCCTCATGCTACAGAATGCACTTCCCTGAACATTTGAAAAGCCACCGTTCTCATGATATTGTTCTATTATGCGTGGACTGTCACGAAATTGCTCATGCTGCTGCAGAGAAGTATAAAAGAAAGATTGCTGCAGAATTTGGGATTCCACTTTTTGTTCGTAAAGTGGTTGATTCACAACATGCTCAATTATCTGGGGTATCTGTGCCTGTTACTAATGCTGAGGATGCAGGTGTATCTCCTTTACAGTTGCGAACCGCTGCTATGGCTCTTTTGCGCCATGGACCAACAATGCCATCCAAGCGCCATGAGGAACTGACAGAGGTACATGGCATATGTAGCTCTATATTTTTGCAAGATTATCACTACATAGATTGGGTTTCTGTAGTTCGATACCGCAAGCATGACGCCAAATCTTATTATTCTTTGCGTTGAACTCATCATTCTTTATACCATGATTATACTGTTCCTGTTATTAAAATCAGTTTGGCTGTTTTTTTAAAGGGGTTATGTTTTATGAATTAAAACTTTCACTTGGCAGATTGTTATGACATTTTATGGAGGGAGGCAAATTTCTAAGGAAGATTTAGAAAAGGCTTTGCTTGTTGGGATGACTCCTCATGAAAAAAGACGACTCCAGAAGAAGAAAGGGTTTTCTTTTCAACATTCTAAAGGAAGTATTTCTTCAGATGCAGAGGGAAAAAATGGTATTAACATTTCAACATCTGCCACTCTGAATGCACCAGAACTCAATGAATCTTGTACCAATGAAGAAGACGTATCGACGATGAACCAAGATGAAGATATTTTCACAGCGAAGGATGCTGATTTAGGCACCTCCTCTTTAGATTTGAAGATTGATGAAAAAGTTTCACCTTGCAATGAGAAGATCATGAATTCAGAGATAACGAGAGATGGTATATATTATGATGATAAAAGTATTTCAAATGGATCAGTAGACTTTCGTTCTACTTCCAAACGTAAACATAAATCAAAACACTCTCTCTTAGGTCACGGTCCACATGGTAAGCAAGTTGTGGATCGTCTGTTAAAAGAATTTGGAGAAGATGGTATTAATCAATTTTGTCAAAGGTGGAGACAAGTATTTGTTGAAACTGTTCATCCTCGCTTTTTACCTTCCGGTTGGGATGTTACACACAGGTACATACTTAAACCAAGATGACAACGATGAATCAGTAAAGATTTTCAAGTGATTTATTCATGGTTATGTTTTGCTTCTGAATTTTTGTTTGTGTCAAGGGCTTGATTTTGGGCACTCTTTTTTTCCAGTGGTAGGAGGGATTTTGGAGAATTTAGCGTCTACAATCCTACCAAGAAAGCCTGTGATGCTATTTAAAGGAGTTTGAGCCAATGTTTCAATTGCAGACAACATACAATGCAATTCATACCAATCATATTCAATTTATTGCTCGTCCCTTGTATCATTAGTGACTTTGTTGTAACAATTTATGTGTTAAACAAATAGACGTGTATTCTACTTTAAGATTTGTCATTTGTGTTATCAGAGTGGCTTGTTGGATGAGTTTCGGTCTGTAATTTCTTCCGCCTACATTGTATTAATAAGGGAAATTGAACATGCTTTGGAAGGTAATACGTCTAACAATGCTTGCTTGAAGAATGAATATCACGTCTTTTGAAGTAACCTGGAATAGCACAGTTGATTAGAGCGGCTAGCTGTTAGCCAGGTCGGAGGTTCGAACCTTCCTTCTAGCGTGAGCTTTATTTCTAATGGAACAAGAACTAGATGCAAGTATCGATTTCACTGTACAATGATTCTGAAACCTTGATCAGCTATAAAACTGCAGTAAAAAACTTAAAACAATCACAGCTGGGCCCTCTTCTCATAAGAGTTTCCTCATATTTCCTCACAAGTTAATCTTGGTCTTTCATTCTCTATCAATGGCTAAGATCTCTTCTAACCCAACCCTAATTAGTCAATTACCAACTCAGTCTCTCTCACTCTCAAAATCGATGTCTCTCTTCTCAATACTCATACAGGAACCTCTCTCTCTCTCCATCCCATCTCATCGCCTCTCTCTGCCGGTCACAATCAACGACGACCTCTTTTGCCGCGGTGCCAACCTGCGCTTTCTCTCCGTCGTTCTCGGCCCAATCGTTGTTAACCTGATCGTCCAATTTTGAGAATTGGGGTTTTCAGCCTCTGCGTCCTCTGTCTCTCTCGCCGTCCTCCGTCCGTCTCTTCAAGATTGAGATTTTCAGGTTTCTCTTCTCCATCAACTCCTTTTCTTAGAAGTGCAATTTGTATTTTCAATTTTAATTTTATTTTTCAACTTTAGTTTCATAGATGGATTCTCTAGTACTTCTAAACTTTTGTGATCATGGAATAGGTTTTGAGAATGAAAGAAAACAATGATAATTTAGAGCGATCAAAAGAAGACATGAAACCTAAATTTTTATGGAGTTTGAATCTGAGACTGCTGCATATGACTTTTATAACCAATATGCACGTAGTGAAGGGTTTAACATTAGAAGAGATGGTTATGCTGCAGATAAAAATAGTGTACTCACTTCAAGAACATTTGTTTGTTGTAAGGAAGGTTTGCAGAAGGTGGATAAGATAGACGATTTGACAAGAAATCCAAGAGGAGAGACAAGGACTAATTGTGGAGCGATTATGGGGATTAAGTTAGTCAGACGTACAGGCAAGTACTCTGTTTATCTTTTCTCTGAAGCGCATAACCATCCTCTTACCAGCCAAGACTCTGTCCATTTAATGCCATCTCATCGAAAAATCACATCTTCAGATGAAGCCTTTTTAGACTTGACAGCAAATTCAGGTCTTTTGCCGAAGTTTGCATTTGAATTAATGGGTCAGCAAGTAGGTGGTAGAGAGTCATTGGGATTTACAAAGGTAGACCAAAAGAATTACCTTCGAACCGTTCGACAGAATTTTTTTTTGGAGAAGCTGGTTATCTGATAGAATATTTTTCAAAGCAAATGTTGGAAAATCCATCGTTCTTCTATGAAATGCAGTTGGACACTGAGGAACAGATTACCAACGTTTTTTGGGCTGTTGCTAAAATGATAATGGATTATGATATATTTGGTGATGTGGTAAGTTTTGATACAACTTACAAACTTAATGAAGCAAATCGACCATTTGCGGTGTTTGTTGGATTAAATCACCATAGAGAGACAATTATTTTTGGAGCAGCCTTAATGTATGACGAGACCGCAACATCCTTTATATGGTTGTTTGAAACCTTTTTAAAGGCAATGTGTGGGAAGTCTCCACAAACCTTTTTCACTTATCAAGATGCAACGATAGCCAATACTGTATTACATGTGATGCTAGGTACTTACCATCGACTTTGTATATGACATTTTTTTAATGTATATGACATTTTTTGTATATGCTAGGTACATCGACTTTGTATATGGCATTTGATGCAAAATGCTGTAAAGAAAGTAGGCTTCTTATTCCGAGACCACGACGAAGAAGATGAAGCTAATGTGTTCAATAAATTTCTTTTATCAAATTGAGGAAGAGGATGAGTTCTTGAGTGCTTGGGAGTCTATGCTTGATGAGTACGATGCACATGATGATACTTGGCTTGCTGTGACATTTGAAATAAGAAAAAATGGGTGCATGCATATGTGAAGTGGACATGGTCAGCAGGAATGCAAACTACACAACTGAGTGAAAGTTTTAATGCTAGTTTGAAGGGGTATTTGAAATCAGACCTCTAATTGCCTAAGTTTTTACTCACTTTGTAAGAATGGTATATGATAAACGGTATAAGGAATTGGAAGCTGAGCATGATTTGCTATTCCGGATTATTCACTGCAAAATGGAGGTAAGTATCTTGATACATGCACGAGAAGTTTATACCAAAGCCATATTTAAGGCATTTCAAGCTCAGTTTGAAGACTCTTTAAAGTCATCCATAACGAAGTGCGTGTCCAATAGTGAAAAGTTTATCTTCACTGTTATTAGGGATGAGTTCTTTAAGGAGAGGCTAGTAAAAAGAGAAGGCCAATTTACAATATCTTGCAGCTGTAGGATGTTTGAAACTGTAGGTGTGATGTGTAGGCATTGTATCAAAGTGATGACAGAAGGTAGAGAAACTACATTGATCAAAAAGATACCTGAGCAATATGTCTTAGAGAGGTGGACAAAAAATGCAAGAGTTGATAATGTTGTGCAAGACATGCATGGGCACGAGATTGTAGAGAATCCAACGCTAAAACAAACTTCTCGATATAGAAGTTTATGTTCTAAATTTGTTCGACTTGCATCAAGAGCATCTGAGAGTGAGAACACATATGAAGCAGTAGATATGGAAGCTGATAAGTTATTGAAGTTGGTTAAAGATATGTTACGTGTAGAAATAAACAGTGAAAAAGATGAGGAAGATAAAGCCTCAAATGTCTTTGTTGATTACTCTAATGATGTAACCGCTGTGAATGCAAAGGGATTCAAAAAGAGAGAAGCTACACATCGTGGAAAACGCCGAGCAAAGGGAGGTTTTGAAGCTCAGCTAAGCAAAAACAAAAAGAAGTCTACACAGGTCTTATATTTAACTTTAATTGAAGTCATTATTTACTTCTTGCTGAATATAGTCATTATTGAAGTCTATACAATGATAGATATCTAAAGTTTCAAAACATCGTGATGCAATAGACCAATCTCGTGTACCTTCTTCATAACAATCTCAGGTACATCATGGAGTTTTTATAAAATACTTCACATTTTGTTGTTGATATACTGATTTTATGAGTATGATGAGTTTTTGCTATAGTTCATGTGTGGTCGCACCAAGATTATGCAAAATAATCTTTAGTTATTGATATTGCAATAAGTCAATGAGATTTTAAACAATACCTCTGGCATAGAGTTATGTGGTCAGACTTCTTTACCTCTCAATAACTCATCTCAGGTATATTTTTACTAGTGTATAATGAGTTTTCAAACAACTGTAGTGTTACGTGATTCATTACTATCACTTACAAGTACCTATGCACTCTCCTATAATGATTGGTAATGGTAGATACATGTCAATGCTCTTTCATTCGTATAATGTGAGTGTGTGTTTGCTATAAATATATGATTTTTTTGCTATATGTTTATATTACTGGTATTTTGACAGATACATGGGCATCAATTGAATATGTCAAATCAAATGTCTTAGATGTCTTATCAAGAATTCTCTAGGCCAATTTCACAAGAATGTGATCAATCAAATATCATGGGATTTTCATTTGCACAAGACGAAGAAAAATCAAATTATGAGGAAAACTAGTACATGGGTATATTGACAGATATGTAGTGCAGGGATATTTTTGTACTGTAGGGATATATTGGCAGATTAGTGAGTAGTTTTTGTTGTGCATGGACACTTTTGTTGTGTAGGAACATTGGTAGACTAGTGGGTAGTTTTTGTTGTGTAGGGACACTTGTTGTGCAAGAACATTAGCAGACTAGTAGGTAGTTTTGTAGTGCAGAGACACTTGTGTTGTGCAAGGACACTTTTGTTGTGCAGAGACATACATTAACAAATATGTAGTGCATGGACACTTTTGTAGTACATGGAATAAAACCTGTTCAGTTGATCTCAGCTCCTTTTATGTATGTTTTTGATTTTTTTTTTCTGTCATGTTTTTTCAATTTTTCCATGGAGATTCTTTTTCTCTTCATTGATGTAGTGTTCATATAAAGATCAAATATGAATAAGACAATGCAGGTATATCAACGACTTGGTGTAAAACCTCTTTCAGGAAAAATGCACCAAGCAAGATCACTTTGCTAATCTTTAATTAGAGTTTACAACAAGAGTTCTTAACACAACTACCTAAAGACCTTGAACAACAATGTTTATACTACAGGATTACAATGCAGCCAGTAATGACATAATGGATCAAGATCATATAACTCTACACAAAAGAAACTGAAAATGATTCAACTGATACTTCCAACACTATCAACTTTGATTCTGGTTCTTCAACATAACTATTCAGCTCTCTAACAAAGCTACTACTTTCTAGATGATCACCAAGCTCTCCCACACAGCTTCGGTTTATCCTCAGACAATCACTACTTCAACTGTCTCAAATGCAATCTGATATGTAAGAAATAAGAGGAACTTATGACAAAATTTAATACAATTTTAGAAAAGAAACAGATAGGCAGAATCATTTTAGACACCAATCTGAACAAGTTCAGCATTTTGTTATGCATCTTATGAAAAAATCTAACATAATTTCAGTTGTAAAGATTTTAGACACCAATAGTTACCTGGGGAGAAAAGTCAGCTCCAGCAGCAATGACATAATCATTTTCCCTTAATACATTTTTCCAATCTCCTACACGACGAGCATCTGTACATTTATTAAGATGCTTCTCTACTACCTCTAATTCCCACAACTCAGCCGCATTAGGCTGCAACCCTGGAAAACAAAGATGCCTCTTGACAGCTATAACAAGCATTTGTTCAATCAAATATCATGAGATTTCTATTTGCACAAGACCTGAAAAAATCAAATTATGAGGAAAACTAGTAAATTGGTTTATTGGTGGATTGATAGTTTAGGGATGTATTGGCAGACTAGTGTGTAGTTTTGTAGTGCAGGGACATGTATTGGTTGATATGCAGTGTAGGAAAAGTGGAAAACTGATATGAATGCCACAAGAACATGAGATTTTTTAATTTTATTGGGGCAGTCTTTTGCTCCACTAATTGTACTCCAAAAATATATGCATCTATATTTATATGTTTTTGATCTGATATGGAATGAAAGTTGTTCAATTGATCTTAACTCCCTTTATATATGTTTTTGATTCTTTTCCAGCATGTTGTTTCAATTTTTCTGTGGAGATTCTTTTTCTCTCATTGATGTTGTGTTGATCAGGAGCCTAAGTTTACCATGAAGAAGGAAAATAAGAAAATTAGACATGCAAAGATGCTTGCAATATGTATATGATAAACACTTTGGTTCATGCATTACATAACTATGCAGAGAAATTTTGATAAATGACCCACCTTTGATGTTCAAAATGATTTTTGACCTACATTTTAGAAACTAATGAAAAATAACCTTTTAATCTGGTAAAATGACATATAAACCCCATATCATTTTACAACCCCAAACCTATCTCCATCTCTCAACAGCCGCCTCTTTTTCTCCTCTTTCTGGTTTCTTTCATCGATTATTTCTGCGTCCTCTTCTCCTCTGCCGAAACTGCGATCACGCCAGGAGGGCTTCTCCCTCTTCATCCAAGCCTCCAAAACTAAAGCCAAACTCCCGAGCTCCACCATGCTGCCCTACCTCAGCAAGTATCATTTCCGCCTCTGAAGCCTTTGCAGGGTACTTCACTCCATATCAATCTAGGTGAATCATAAGGTACTTGAAACTGAGTCCTATTTAGATGTCATTACATAAGGAACCTTAAGTAACTCTACTATTTTCTTACCTGCAGTTATTGTTTAGAAAGTTCCTTGAATAAGACCAAGGCCAGAGGGAAGGTTCTGGTCTGTCGTCATGCTGAGAGTTCTACAGAGTCAAAGCTTGCAAAAAGTGTGGTAGTTAAAGACGCTGGTGGTGTTGGGATGGTTCTTATAGACGAGGCAGATATGGATGTTGCTGTCCCATTTGTTATCCCTTCAGCCATTATTGGAAGGAGGACAGGGAAACATCTTCTATCTTATATAAATAGCGCACGGTAGGTTTTGAAAACTAAGCATGACAATTTGAGTTTGCAGTGTTTTGGATTTTTGTTTAACTGATTTGGACCACTGTGCACAGCCGACCAATGGCGAGAATATGAATGATGCTGCCAACCAGTGGGATGCTGTGAACGATGCTCGACAAATGATGAAAAGGAACAATGTAAAGAAAGAACCGGGTTTCAGCTGGATAGATGTGAAGAACAAGGTCCATTTGTTTATTAAGGGTGTTAATGACTTTTTATCTTGATAAAAGGTCATTTTTCAACTAAATTAAAAAACAAGGTTATAAATCATCTCCATCACCCAAAAAGGGTCATTTCTCTAAATTTCTCAACTATGCATCTCAGGACAAGTTCTTCCATTCTCAAAACCTATTCCATGATCACAAAAGTTTAGAAGTGTTGGAGAATCCATCTATGAAACTAAACTCAAAAAATAAAATTAAAATTGAAAATACAAAATACACTTCTAAGAAAATGAGTTGATGGAGAAGAGGAACCTGAAAATCTCAACCTTGAAGAGACGGACGGAGGACGGCGAGAGAGGCGGAGGACACAGAGGTTGAAAACCTCAATTCCCAAAATTGGGCGATCAGGTGAACGATGATCGGGCGGAGGACAACAGAGAGAGAGCACAGGCTGGCACCCCGACGAAGGAGGTCGTCGCTGGTTGTGAGCGGCGGAGAGAGGCGATGAGATGGGATGGAAAGAGAGAGGGATTGAGAAGAGAGAGACATCAATTTTGAGAACGAGAGAGACTGAGTTGGTAATTGATTAATTGAGATTGGGTTAGAAAAGATTTTGGCCGAATGAAAGATCAAAATTGACTTGTGAGGAAATACGACTCTTATGAGGAGAGAATCCGTGTTTAGTTCACCCAAAAAGTCGCACAAGACCGAGGACAAGTGAGTCACTCCACTTCCCCTCCACAAAATCAAATATGAGAGAACACAAACTATGAATTATCCAATCCCCTCTATCACAAAACCCAGCCTCACCTTTCTTATTACTCCCACCCAGAAAAAACCATGGTTATTAGTCTCTCTTCTTCTCCACCCTCTTCCTCTTTGTCTCTCATCAAGTTAACCAATTCAAGATCCCCCATCTCTGAGTTTCCATCAAAACCCAAAACCCACCTCCCAAAGTCCCTAACTTGCTGCTCATTTTCTTCATCAGACCTCAGCTTTCATTGCAAGGATCCATTTTTATCTCTAAAGGATAGGAACCCAAATGGGAGAAGGTTAAAGTTAAATTCTTATGCACTTCCTGGTCTTGATTACAGCAACTTTGAGAGTGTTCAGTCAGTTTTGGAGGCAGCTGGAGTTTTAACAGCCATCATTGTTGTTCATGAAAGTGGTCATTTCCTTGCTGCTTATCTTCAGGGCATCCATGTAAGTAAATTTGCAGTTGGGTTTGGTCCTATTTTAGCTAAGTTCAATGCCAACAATGTAGAGTATTCCATTAGAGCTTTTCCTCTAGGAGGGTTTGTGGGGTTTCCTGATAATGATCCCAATAGTGATATTCCAGTTGATGATGTGAATTTGCTCAAGAATAGGCCCATAATGGATAGAGTGATAGTTGTTTCAGCTGGTGTCATTGCCAACATCATTTTTGCCTATGCTATAATTTTTACTCAAGTCTTGTCAGTTGGTTTGCCTGTACAAGAGGGCTATCCTGGGGTCCTTGTGCCCGAGGTAAGGCCCTTTTCTGCTGCTTCCCGAGACGGGTTACTTGCCGGTGATGTGATCCTTGAGGTTAATGGAATTCAATTGCCAAAAGGAGGGCCTAATGCTGTTACAGAGGTTGTTGAAGCGATTAAGAAAAATCCCAAGAGAAATGTGGTGCTTAAGGTTGAGAGGGGGAAGCTGGGTTTTGAGATTGGGGTCACACCTGACGAGAATTATGATGGAACTGGAAAAATTGGAGTGCAGTTATCACCAAATGTTAAGCTTACAAAAGTTAAACCCCAGAATATATCGGACGCTTTCAATTATACAGGGAGAGAGTTCTGGGGCTTGTCGTTCAATGTATTGGATAGCTTAAAACAGACATTTCTAAACTTCTCGCAGACGGCTAGTAAAGTTTCAGGTCCTGTTGCCATCATTGCTGTTGGTGCAGAAGTTGCAAGGTCTAATCTTGATGGACTGTATCAATTTGCTGCTTTGCTTAATCTTAACCTTGCAGTGATCAACCTTCTTCCCTTACCTGCTCTAGATGGAGGTACCTTGGCCTTTATACTTATAGAGGCTGCTAGGGGTGGGAGAAAACTCCCTATGGAAGTGGAACAGACAATTATGTCGTCAGGGATAACGGTAGTTGTTTTTCTAGGATTGTTCCTTATTGTCCGGGACACACTTAATCTTGATTTCATCAGAGACATGTTGTGATTGCTGAAAAAAAAATTCAGAAGTCTATATGCAACTTCAGTTTGGGGAAGCCCCTGTGAAGCTTATCCCTGATGTCCAAGAGAGGGAACAAACTATGAACTTGGAGGAGGCTTCGCATGATATTGTTGCTTACATCCAATGGAATAGATTGGGGTACTTATGGCATCCTCTTTTAATCAATTGGTTTCACATGTTGTTCCTGTATATCATACCTTCAACTAATGATGTTGGCAACATTTACATAAACAATGCACTTTTTTTGGCAAAGAAACAGTGCACTTTAATATCCTCAATTTGCTTTATAAATGTTCATGAATATAGTGTTTATACCTGAATGCGTTTGTGGTCTGTAAGTGGAAAACCTTCGGATTTCTCTGATTTATTCCTAGTTTAAGATTTCTAAGTTTTATTTGCTACTCTCGTTCGGCGGAGTAGAAGTGTGCCTACCCGACGCTCCTCGTTCGGCAGAGTGGAAGCGCGGGATATGTGTTCTTGCAGGGAATTGATAGTACTCAGGATTTGCGTTCTCACTAGACAGTGGATGGGACGTCAGAGCTCTTAGCTCTGACCATAGCCTATGGGGCTCACTGTCATGAATGGTCGTTAGATGTGTTGTTTGTTATTAGCTAGCAAGCGGCGCTCCTCGTTCGGCGGAGTGGAAGCGCGCCTCTTCCATTGTGGGAGATGGTAGTGTTAGCGCGGGATTGCGTTCTCACAGAGAGGTACACTAGAGCTCTTAGCTCTGACCCTGTTATATGTGATCGATCATTTGCGAAATGTTTTTCCCGATTTAATTTTATACGGCTGCAGGCCATGATTTGATTTTATATGGCTACAGGCCATGATTTGATTTTATACGGCTGTAGGCTATGAATTGATTTATATTTGGCTACGGGCCATGATTTGTTTTATATTGGCTGCATGCCAGGATTGAATTTATGTTTGGCTGTGGACCGGAAAATTATTTGTTTTTGACGTAAGACCTGAATTGTTTTCGGAAAAATGAAAATTAAATTTGAAATTATGATTTTGAACTATTATTATTGGCATTGATTTTTGGTCCACTTACTCTAAAACTTTTCACGTCGGAGAAGTGTTAGCCATAGCTTGGGAGACTGACGAGTTCGCACTAGTTCCTAATAGAATATAAAATTTACGAGTGACGTACTCCAGAATTCTACAAGATTAGTTGGAGACGGTTCGGGTTACTTGTGATCCCTTGGATGAGTGGTGGTTGAATTTTGGTAAAAGAGATCGGGGTATCCCTTCGAGAAAAAAACCCGCTCATGAGGATGGTGATTTTGAGTTGAACTCTTGTCCTTTAGGCAGGACGTGAACACACATGAGTTAGTGTGCAGGTTTGTTAGCTCTTATCGTTGTGAAGAGCCCTACTATAGACTTTTTTTCGAGAGAGTGGAGTAGGATGAGGAAATTCATTGTGACTGAGTATGCGAAGATGACATCCATGTTGGCGCGAAGTCGCTTAGCGGATTCATCAGCTCGAGTGAGCAGTTTCGAGATCGCAATGTGGTATGCACTTTCGTTCGAGCCCCATGATCGATAGTTAAGGTACAAGGAACGAGAAATTGAGAATTTTTGAATGAAGGACACATGAGATAATACGTCAATGGTTTCAAAGCCTAGTGTAGAAAGTACACGTTTATGTTGTTTCGAGAGGTGCGAGAGACGTGTGAGTTTATCCTACGGTGATGGACTGTAGCAGTTCCATCCTCCCACGAGAAAGACATTGGCGTTAAGTGTCAAGTGTGACGGTTGTAAAAGTGGAGCTTATGTATTGACTACGAGTTAGTCTACGTTTATGTCTCGGAAAGCAACCAGCTTGACATAATGGCCGTTTTGGGAATTAACGCGAGAAGAGTTAAGAGACAAGCCTTGTGGAGTCGATTTATGACGAAAGTGATGAGACGAGGGTGTCGTGCCCGAAGAAGTGTATCCAAGCGGGCGTAGTTGTGTATCTCATATTATGACTACGAGGAGACTTTGGTTTCTAAAGAAATTGGTACATAGAGCTGGTGACTCTTATTTACTTGAAGTTCCGTCTAGTGAAATTTGATGGTATTTCTTGTCGGTTGGACAAATAAGTCTTGGAATGTGGACCATCTTTAATTGAATGTTGTCTTTTGAAATGACGGTTAGTTTTACGTTCCGCAGTGGAAATTTCCAGGACGAAATTTTTATTAGGGGGTAGATTGTAACACCCCGTTCCAAAATTTCCCTTTTTACCAAGACCAGGCGGGTTACAGAGGATTGTAATTGCGCTGTTAGTTTTCCTGAAATATTAACAAGTGTAAAGTTTGGAAATTTTAGTGGTATTGGTGCGTATTCGTTCCTTCGAGAAGAGTGCCAAAGTATTCGGTGTCAAGGGACACTCGAAAATGTCTTATTTAAAGGGTCAAATGTTCCTTCGGTTAGTTGTAGTGCTCGACGATACAGGTCCGTGGACACATGACAGGTGTGAATCGAATACCGTGTGGAGAAGTTATGGTCAACAAAAGTTGAGTTTCTGTTTTTAGAAAATATATAAATATAAATGATGGGCTTCCAAAAAGGGAAATAACTCATTTTCTTCTCCTTCCACACGCGCGCGCGTTTTCCTCACTATCCAAAAATTCAAACTGACCTGACCCGAACCCGGCCGACCTGACCCGACTTTTGCCGCGAACTCCGACCACCGGAGGCGTCGAGGCCGGTCGAGATCTTTTCCTCTCCTCCGTGGGAGCCTCCCTGTGGTGACGGCGTGGCCCTGTTATGCTTTGAACGACGCAACTAGGCTCACACAGTAACTGCGGCGACCCGGTTTTTGACCCGGTTTCAACCCGCCATTTGCGGTGATTCTAGGAGCTGAAACCACCCTGTTGTGACCATCTCCTCCTTCTAAACAAGCTGGTGTATCCCTTAAAGGTCAATTTGGAGCGTGGAGGTGCAGACCACGAATTCTTTCTTTCGGGACAGTTTTGGGCCACTTTCGGTCTGAATTGATTAAAACCCCAGGTATTAAAGTTGTTCCCCTTGCTGTGATCTATAACTTTCATGTTTTAAGTTTGTTGAAATTCTGTGTTTTTGATGGAGGCGCGTGACGCCCACATGCCGCTGGCTGTGGCTACGCTTGTAGGCGCGTCCGGCAGTTTTGGGGGTTCTGGTTGCTCCTATAGGCTTCCTAGGGTTGTTGTGGTTGCATGTAGGTGGTTTTTAGGTGGAGTTGACCTGTGTGAGGGTGGTGGTGCCGCCTTTTTCGGCGCGTGGAGGCGTGTCTGACATCCTCAGGGGCAGTGAGTTGTCCCCGGTTCATGTACTCGTCGATACGAGCGCGTGGATATATAATTTATCGGTTTCGGTTATCGTTTAGTGTGACGTTCAGTCGAATAGAGTCACTATTACATTCGTGTGGTAACTAAGGTCGATTATATAATTGTAGGTGTATATTGATCGACCAAGTGTTGAGGATTTATTGTGAGACGGTAGTTGACGCTGCGGGATTTCGAGGTGAGTAATTTCCACTGAGGTTGAAATCTTAGAAATACCCCTTGGCGGTTTTGTTTATTTACAAGGCTGCTACTAAAATTGATTTTCCTTAAATGCCCCTGACAGTTCACATTAACTACAAGGGTGCCCACTGAGTGGTTTTACTTATATATACCTTTGGAGGATTTATATATATTTGCGTGGTTGTCTTTATTTTATATTTATGTGTTGTATGTTTAGATGTCGTGGATCAGAATGGTTGAATGATATGATTAATCCCGATAGATAGTTGGGCGGTGAATACCTCAACGGAGAGGTTAAACTCCAGAATGGCCTTAGTCGTATGCCATTCATAATAGGTTTTCTACCGATATATAGAAAACAAGATTTGCTTAGTTAGGACGTTAAATAAAAATAAGAGCTACGTGTGGCTTGATCCCTGAGGACATGGTACGTAGGCAGCCTGACCGGGATTCGGGTGCAGTCACAAATATTATTAGAACCCTAGGTTCTCTAAATGATTGGTTAAGATCCAAATACGGAAATCGGGATAACCTCCGACTGTGAGGTCTATTCCGTTATCGTTTGGACTGTTCGAAATTGGTTTGGAAAGAGGGTTATCGCTTCTCAAGGGGGATTACGAGTAAATCTCTCTTGGGATGAGTCTCGTACGTCCTAACCCGGATTTAGAAAAATAAACTTAGACCGAGATGTGACATACATGGAAATACCCATTATCTAATTATGGGTATAAAAATTGATACAAAAATAAAACATGTTAAAAAATATGAATGTGATATTTTGATCTTCCTATCCATAGCCATCCTTAGTTCTCATACGAGTTATTTTGGTAAAAGTAGCCTTAGACTCTTCCAATCAATCAATAGACGAAGAATGATTGACATTTTCAATCAAACATACGGAAAAGAAAAAAGATTCTAATTTCGCGAAATAAATGCAAACTTTCCTAAATATAGACTCCATCCCGTATTAAAAAAGTAGAATCAATCACCGGAAATCCCTGATTGGACAGTAAGTAGCACTATCAAAACCCTCTTCTTCTTCTCAGTCCTCCAGTCCTTCTAGAAGCGGCACGCAGCCCTAGGTCTCCACACTTGCACAAACCTCTTCTTCATCTCCATACTCTTTCTTATCGTCTATGAATGCGTGATCGTCGTCACCACTGACACCAGCCATGTATATAGCCACAACTTCCTCTTCTGCCTCCGCTCTTCTCAGAGCTTCCAGGGCACGCTTCTTCTCCTCCTCTACTTACACTCTTTCCAGAACCTTCCTGCCATCTGCACAGCCTAGGGCCTCGCCGCCGCGCAGCTTCTCCGCCCAGAGGCTTCTCAGCTCCTCCTCCGCCGCTTCTCGGTGGAGCCACGGCGTACACTGGCGCGCTCCTTGCACGCTTCGCTCTCAGATCAGGGCCATCGCTCCCGTCGTCGAACGCGTCAAACGTAGGATCGCTACCATGGGTAAAGCCTCCTCCGATTATCTTGGAGTTTTGATTGTGATTCGAATTTTATGCTGCTTTGACTGTTTCGCTTCGTTGATACTGAGAAAATGAAATGGAAATTCTAGTGAATTCGATCTGTTTTTTGATTTCGTAGTGGAATTGATTTGATTCTGGTACCTTAGAATCTGAGATTTAGCTTCGAATGATGAGATAAATTGTGTACTGACTGGTTTAGGTCTTTGTGGTTTCAGCTCCGGAAAGTCATCCGTTCAAGGAGCATTTGACAAGTCTGCCGAAGCCTGGAGGCGGCGAGTATGGAAAATTCTACAGCCTTACTTCACTGAAAGACCCGAGGATTGGTAATTTTCTGTGTACTTGTTGATGGATTCTCTTTTTTCTGTTTTTTGTGTTGATGATAACGTTTTTGTGTATGTTTAACAGATAGGTTGCCGTACTCGATCAGAATCCTGCTTGAATCTGCTATTCGGAACTGTGACAACTTCCAAGTGAAGAAGGAAGATGTTGAGAAGATTCTTGACTGGGAGAATACTGCTCCAAAGCAAGTTGAAATTCCTTTCAAGCCTGCTCGTGTACTCTTGCAGGTACTTAACTCTACGTCATGGATTTAATTACTCTATGCAAGGTCAACTGTTTGGTATACATAGTCATACTGTTATTGGTATTAATATCTTCTACCCTGATTGTGTTGCCAGGACTTTACTGGAGTGCCAGCTGTGGTTGACCTTGCTGTAATGCGTGATGCTATGAACAATCTTGGCAGCGATTCAAACAAGATCAACCCCTTGGTATGTAGAGTTCTTATTATGTACATTCACAATTTGTAGTATGATGTTACTTGTCTGTAGTACTCTTTTTGTGCACTGTTGCATTTTTCTTATTACATGTTATACACTTGTGCAGGTTCCTGTTGACCTTGTTGTTGATCACTCTGTTCAAGTTGACGTTGCAAGATCAGAAAATGCAGTGCAGGCAAATATGGAGCTAGAATTCTCGAGAAACATGGAGAGATTTGCTTTCCTTAAATGGGGGTCTACTGCTTTCCAAAATATGCTTGTTGTTCCACCTGGTTCTGGCATTGTTCATCAGGTAAAGTAGTTTGAAAGCATTAGTTCGAGTTTAGACTTAGATGGTAGGACCTATCATTTTATATTTCTATAATTACAATCGATATACTGAACTATATAACAATTTGAATGCTGCTTATTTATACTAGTATGTATCTGGGGTGGAGTTAGTTGACATGTCTTAATTTCAGGTTAATCTCGAGTATCTTGGACGCGTTGTTTTCAACTCTAATGGCTTGCTCTACCCTGATAGTGTGGTTGGAACTGATTCCCATACAACCATGATTGATGGTTTGGGAGTAGCTGGCTGGGGAGTTGGGGGTATTGAAGCTGAAGCTACTATGCTTGGTCAGGTATGTCAAGTCTTAAATAATTTACAAGCATAGTGGTTGCTTCTTGTGTCAGGATTTTTCTTGATGCGTACTTCCATGCTAAAGCTAGTTGACACTCTTCCATGCTAATTATATGCCTTTAAACTGACAGCCCATGAGCATGGTGTTGCCCGGAGTTGTTGGATTCAAGTTATCTGGAAAGTTGAACAATGGTGTTACTGCTACCGACTTGGTCTTGACTGTCACACAAATGTTGAGAAAGCATGGAGTTGTGGGAAAATTCGTTGAGTTTTATGGTAATTTGATTCTCTTGAAGTTTACTTCCAGCATTGATTGCTTTACTTGTTAAGGTGGCAATATATGACGTTTGACTTTTGTATGTGCCTGTAGGGGGTGGTATGGGTGAACTATCATTAGCTGACAGGGCAACTATTGCCAATATGTCTCCTGAATATGGTGCAACCATGGGTTTCTTCCCAGTAGATCACGTCACATTACAATATCTCAAATTGACTGGTAGAACTGATGAAACTGTAAGTACTTTATCATATAACATGATTTATGGCAATTAGCTTCCCAAATGTTTTATTTTCTCTAAGTGACCTCTTTCATTTAATTATAGGTGGCAATGATTGAAGGTTATCTCCGGGCAAATAAATTGTTTGTTGACTATAACGAGGTAAAACCATACTTTCCTCACTTGTTTTAAATTATTGTATCAACTCTTACGATCATATGTTGACAACATGCTCTGTTATGTCAGCCTGAATCAGAAAGAGTTTACTCATCTTACCTGGAATTGGACCTTACACAAGTGGAGCCCTGTATCTCAGGACCAAAGAGGTGCTTCTTCTTTAGCGTGTAAATTTCTCTGTTTTCATAAACGTTTACTTTTTATTCACATATAATTGGTATTTCTGGCAGACCTCATGATCGTGTGACCTTAAAAGATATGAAAGCTGACTGGCATGCCTGTCTTGATAACAAAGTTGGGTTCAAGGTGAGTTGTTGACCATTGTTTACTGATCCTTCTATTTTAATTTTCTGGTATGTGACATTCTGACCCATGAGTAATCACAATGTTTACCATAGGTTCCATAAGGATCACCATCTAACTGTGATCTTTATATGATCATAATTTTCCTTGACTCGCTATCGTCATTGTTGTGGTCACACAGTAATCTTAGTATAGTCAACTGCTACATTAATAGATGAAACTTGCTCAGGAATAGGGAAAGAGAACATTAGTTGCCTCATCATTGCTTCTCTTGCATTTAAAGCTAATCACCTGCCACTTATCACTCATTTCGGCTTTTTGAACACCTTTTCCTCACATCTGAACTTTAACTACCGTTAGTGCTGCTAGTTATTGACATGTTATAGAGTCTGAGGTGTGGATTGAAGTGATTAAGGACATACAGTGCCAAATCATGGTTAGAGGATTTCTGATATTCAGTGCACTGATAACCATGCAGTTGAAACTCTATTCTCATCCAATCAGTTGGCTACGTATCTAAGTTACAATCTTATATGATGCAGGGATTTGCTATGCCGAAAGAGGTACAGGACAAAGAGGTGAAGTTTACATTCCATGGGCAGCCAGCAGAGCTTAAGCATGGTAGTGTCGTCATTGCTGCCATAACCAGTTGCACCAATACATCAAACCCAAGTGTTATGCTTGGGGCTGCTCTTGTTGCGAAAAAGGCTTGTGATCTTGGTCTACAGGTAAGGCATCCTTGCAATTAACATCTAGCACCTTCCATCTCTCTCTCTCTCTATTATATATAATATTATATATATTTAAAGAGAGAAGTATCTGTGTATATATATATACAAACTTCTGTTTGTAATGGTTTATTTGGTTCACCAACAACCCAGGTCAAGCCATGGGTAAAAACAAGTCTTGCACCCGGTTCTGGAGTTGTGACAAAATATTTGCTCCAAAGGTAGTTTTCTGTGTAGAGAATGTTGCTACTTACATTATCATTACATATGGTGAACTGAGTTTTGATTCATTTGATGCAGCGGATTGCAAAAGTATCTAAATGAACAGGGTTTCAATATTGTTGGATATGGATGCACGACATGCATTGGAAATTCTGGGGATTTAGATGAAACTGTTGCGACTGCCATAGCTGAAAATGGTAACATCAACTTGAACAAACCAATATGATATGTAACTCTTTGTTACTTTATCGGTTGCTCATGCCTCTAAATTTCTTTGCTTCCATTACAGACATAGTAGCAGCTGCTGTGCTTTCTGGAAACAGGAACTTTGAGGGCCGTGTACATCCATTGACAAGAGCTAATTACCTAGCCTCACCGCCTCTAGTGGTTGCTTATGCCCTTGCTGGCACGGTACTCCCTTCTCACTCCTCTTAGAGCAATTTACTTTAGTTCTTCATATTGGTGACTTCCTATGAACAAATAGAGTCGTATTTTCTGTGATTCTTTGCACTCTGAGAAGTGGGGTTTAGTGTTTAGCAATATATACCAATAGACTGCATTGATTTACATTTTCATTTAAAGCCCCACCCCCATCACCACAAAAAAACCATCTTGTTACAAACTTGATGTTTGGCCATCTCACTTTTTTAATCCTTGAATTTTCTCATTGTTTGGCTCTTATATCACTGGTATGAACGTTTGGAGTTGGTATTGTTCCTTATCAAATGAACTGCATGAGTAATTTATAATTTGAACGTCTGCACAATCATTTCATCAAATAAACCATTAATTCACATACCATCAATCTTGTTCCAGGTTGACATTGATTTCGATAAGGAGCCAATTGGAACAGGCAAGGACGGGAAGAGTGTCTATTTTAGGGACATCTGGCCATCTTCAGAAGAGATTGCCCAGGTTTATGATTCAAAATTCACTCTGGCTGTTTATTGGTGAAAATCTTTTAGGTCATGAAGTGTGCTTATGATTGCTTTTTTCCTTTCTTTCTAGGTTGTGCAATCCAGCGTGTTGCCAGAAATGTTCAGAAGCACGTACGAGTCTATTACCAAAGGCAACCCTATGTGGAATCAGCTGTCAGTTCCAGAAACCAAACTGTACTCATGGGATCCAAACTCAACCTATATTCATGAGCCCCCATACTTCAAGGGCATGACCATGGATCCTCCTGGTGCTCATGGAGTGAAGGATGCCTACTGCCTGTTAAACTTTGGTGACAGTATCACAACGGATCACATCTCCCCAGCAGGAAGCATCCACAAGGACAGTCCTGCTGCAAAGTACCTTCTTGAACGCGGAGTGGATCGCAAGGACTTCAATTCCTATGGAAGTCGGCGTGGCAATGATGAAGTGATGGCAAGAGGAACTTTTGCCAATATTCGCCTTGTCAATAAGCTATTGAATGGAGAAGTGGGTCCTAAAACAGTTCACGTTCCTTCCGGAGAGAAACTCTCCGTCTTCGATGCTGCAATGGTGAGTTCCTTTCACTATATATTTGCCGGTCGTAGTTTTGTCTCACTCTTGAACTTATTAATTGAATCTTTGTTTTATTTTCCTTTTTTAGAGCCTTTGATTTGTTACCATGCTTTCAAATATTTGCTACTGTTCCGTCTTACAAAATCTGTCATGTTGCAAATGGCATTTTGTCATGCTTCTGCTGCGTTTACTTTTCTTTTGGTGAAATCTTTATATATAAAAGGGATGTGGTGGTCACTGTTCACGTGTCAATTCAGTTTTTTTTTCGGGTCTAACCTTCAGTTTTTTCCTTTTATATATAGATTAAGTTTTGCCCCTTAATTTAATTTGTGGTTAAATCTAATCGGTTTGAAATACATATTAACAAATATATGACCAAATCTCAAACACATTTAATTTAAGGTTTAAGGGTTAGAGATTTAGGGTTTAGGAGTTCGGATTTAAGGTTTATGCATATTAACAAATATATGACCAAATCTCAAACACATTGAATTTAAGGTTAGGGGTTATGGATTTAGGGTTAGGAGTTCGGATTTAAGGTTTAAGAGTTGTTGTGCTATTTGAGTTGGGTTTCAGAGAGTTGTACAATATTAACCGAGCTAGCAAAAATGCACTTTGGCTAGACAACCAATATGAGGGCTAACTTCAGCTCAATTAAATGCGTTTATTTTTATTTGAGTTTTCAGAGAGTTACACAATATTGATCGAACTTACATAATAATACATTTGTCCGATAAAAATACACTTCGGCACGCGCGTGCGCGAAGGCTAGTATGATGAAAGTACTTGCATAATCTTTTGGAACAAGAGGCGTCAACATGGCCATTTCCCTTAGAACTGATCTTTATTCTTACAAAAGAACGTCAAACAATAGATTGTATGTGAATGGTTACTCAAAACAAATTGTGGACTAAATCTTTGCTATAAATGTATTTGTATTTCCAGAAATACAAGTCTGCTGGGCAGGACACCATTGTTTTGGCTGGTGCTGAGTATGGAAGTGGAAGCTCCAGGGATTGGGCTGCCAAGGGCCCAATGTTGTTGGTAAGTTGTTTATGGCAGTGTTTCAAATGACTTCAGGTATTTGCTTATTGCTATGGTCACTTCTCTGACTAACTTCTGTCGTGCAACAGGGTGTAAAAGCAGTGATTGCTAAAAGTTTTGAGAGAATCCATCGCAGTAATTTGGTGGGTATGGGTATTATTCCACTTTGTTTCAAAGCTGGTGAGGATGCAGATACACTAGGATTGACTGGTCACGAACGGTATAACATTGACCTTCCTAGCAACATTAGTGAGATAAAGCCCGGCCAAGATGTGACTGTCACCACAGACAGAGGAAAGTCTTTCTTATGCACAGTGCGCTTTGATACCGAGGTAATTATTGTTTGTTTACTTACAAATCAAATCATCATTTGCACAAATGCTATGGTATGTGAATGTTCTTTATGGAAGTTCTTTCAGGGTGGTTTTAAACTTTTAATAATGTGGTACTGTGGTTTGCCTTCTGCAGGTGGAATTGGCTTACTTCAATCACGGAGGTATTCTTCCCTATGTGATAAGGAACCTGAGCAAGTAATTGAATCCCTGTGTCTGAGGACGTGCTCCACATAATGCAAGCATATTCCATTGTAAAATGCGAGGAAGCAAAATAAAGTTTCGAATAATCGGAAGAGATCCCTTTCAAGGGACAGGTATTTTTTTGAGAAATTCATTCAAGCACTGCCCGCGTTGCCCGGGGTGTTTAGGCATTTTGGTTGGTATGTTAACAGGGTAAAACAATAGTTTCCAAGTATAATTGTTTCCTCTTCAGCTTGTTCTTAAGCAGTCGGATGTTTTAAGGCCACCATATGATATAAGCATCAATGTGATTTTTTGTTCATGGTAAAGCTGATATCAAGCATTTTCTAATTTCTAGTTCTTGTTCATGGCATTGATGCTTTCAGACACCACTTTCTACTCCGCTGTTATAAACATAGAAGCTCTTCATGCCAAAAACCAATGGATTTTTTTGTATTCTTGCACAGTTACACTTGTATTTTGATTGATTGGTATTTTCCTCGAGTGTCATACATTATACCAGTCCAGTGTCAGAAATTATTGTAGACGAGGTCGAACCGGATGGGGTACAGCAAACCAATCACCGACAGCAAATCAGTTCAGACAGTTGACATTACATTCAAATCAGCCTTGTAGAGGTCTCCATTTAGTCTGCTTCACTACCGCCTTGAAGTTGAGAAAACGTTAAATAAAAAAAGGATAAAATTCAGTTTAAGGAAAAAAGTGTAAACAGAGTTTTCATAAAAATATCAATCATAATGGGTAAAGTTTCACTGTTGATCTAACATCAGTAACTCTATTAGTTGATTTAGTTCTGTAACGAAGATAAAAACTATAAGGATGTATTTGTCCATCTAGATTTAATTAATTTGTTGCTTTTACATACCAGATTTTTCTTTCTGTATTTTCTTCTATTTTTCCAGATCATGTACGGTTTTGTTTTGTATATGGTTGTTCAACTTATCATCTCTACATGGCCACACCATATATATGTTAGCTCATTTTTCATCCAAAAAATGAAATACATGGTTGAGATATGTTTAGATCTGGAATAAGATTCGATCCCAGATAATACAAACAAAGATTGAAGGCCAAACATGGAAGCAACATGAAAAAGTTTAATCACTTTTGAACCTAATAATTGTCTTTGGACACACTAGCCTTCTTCTTTGGTCGTTTATCTCTGAACGCGATCACACCGGAAAATAACCAACTCAAGTTGTCTCTTGATGCGAGACTCTAATCAAGCTTAGAGATAGAATTTGTCTCATCTTCGAGCACAATAACTAAATAGTCTGAATTTACCGAATCCGACATCAACAAAGCTCGATCAACCAAGGTTGATTCAAAGCCAAGGCCCGTAGACGCTAACATGTCAATCTTTCAAAGTTCTCCATGTTCGAATTATGATTGCGCTTCATTTTTCTGTTCACCTAACTAACAAAAAACGGAGCATGACTGAACAAGCCCAAGGTCTTGTAGCATCGTCGACTCGGAACGAACAAACTGCGGGGCTCAAAGAAGCCAACTCTATGGATATGATGAATGTGGAGTGGGGTTTCTGGGTCATGGATTAGAGAGAGAAAGCGAGAGACTATAATGGAGAGAGACTGAAATAGTCGAATCCCTTCAAAATTTGGGGAAATCGATTTTAAGGTTATGAAAAACTTGAAGCGACCAAAATATCCTTCAGGTTTTTGTCATGTGTCAACTCTATTATGGGAATAACGAGGCTAGGTACTGATGTTGTATCAAGAGTCAAACTTCAGATACCAATATGATGTTTTTAGAACGTGAGACACCAAAGTGCATATTTTGTGAAACTTTAGACATTGTTTGCAATTTTTTCCCCTCAATTTAATACCATGAATTTTATGGTTAAAATTAGTTAAGTCTCTCTTTTTGAAAATTCATTATTTTAGTATCTTAACTTTTAGATGCCTATAACTTAGTTTAAATTTTCATGTTGGGCTCCACATATGATATCAGGTGCTGATGTGGAGCTGACACGGATGCCGTATATATATTGGCTCTCAAAATGTATGAAATGATCAAAAATAACTCTTATAACCGTTTTCCCTTATGACCCGTAAGAGTTATTTTGGTCATTTTCATACATATTGAAAGCTAACACTAATATATAGAATCTCCTTGCAGACTCTACATTAACATCTAACATCTGAATTTGAAGACTCCACTAAACTCCTTGCAGATATTCAAAAAGATGGACTGAACTGCTTTTAACCCTAATGTTTAAGGTAGTAAATTAAATTTTATCCTAAAAAATGATTCAAACAACGTGTCACATTTTACAAAAATAAAATTTTAATATCTCACGTTTTAAAAATTTCATAATGATATATTACACCGTTACTGTTAAAAGATACTTTCCTCTTTTCATATCTATACTTTATAATTTTCCTACTTTACTCTCCTACTCACTCACTCTCCATTTATTCCACTCACTCCCAATTCTAATCATAGTGATTTCCATTTATAATTTGGGAAGAAAATTTGAGAGCAGCTTTTAGGTGATTATGTACAGATGCTTAAGTGTAGTTATGACTCCCAACATGCCGAATTACAAGGGCCATTTGAGAAGAGAAAGGCAACCATCTTCAAGTGAAAAGCTGTACTCTGGAATTCCATTTGTAAACTTCTTGATATTCACGGTCCATGTTCAAGTTTAGAAGCAAATTAATGAGAAAGAAGAAAGAGTCTGGGAATCAAATCGAACCCAACTCAACAACCATGTTTGAATCAGGAAGGACGAGATTTAGGGTCAGAATGAAGAGTCAAAGGAAATTAACGGAGTTAAGGGTACTAGATACCGTTGTTCGGTCTGGATAAGAACATAGGATACCGTTTTAAAGTTTTTGAAATGTAAGATATCAAACCTTGTTTCTGTAAAAAGTGAGACATTGTTTGGATCATTTTTCTTAGATGAAATGTAAAACAAATTGTTTGACTCTATGAAGCAAGGATTAGAAAGCATTAAATAAAAGAAGAAATTTCAGTTTACCCCCTAATCTTTTGTGCCAAAATCAGTTCAGTCCTGTAACTTTTTTTTTAAAATTAGTTTGCCCCCTTAACTTTCGTAAATACATCGGTTGATTTCAATTTTTGAATTTTCCTAGAACGTGACGTCACCAAAGCTGACAAAATACTTATAATTCAGTTTTATCTCTCCTCAAACGGGTAAAATAGCCAATTTGACAAAATATTATTAAAGATAAAAAAATGCATCTATTTGGCAAAATTACTTCTAATCCTAACTACAAAATCGACCCTAAAATAGGTCTGTAACATCAAAAATCTCTAAAAAAATTATGTGAAAATTCGGACAAAATCTATGACAACAACACACAAATTGTACAAAATAACCATCAATTTTTCATAAAATCTGCATACAATCATGTTCATAATTACCAAAAGTAACATCCAAATAAATGCATATTAGTGTGTTTACATCCAACTAACAAAAACCAACAGTTTGGATTCAGCTGCACAAGAAATTAGCTCTAATCATCTATGCAAAATATCAGACATTTAAGTGAAAATGAGGGGTTAAAGCTGAATTATGGGTCATTCGTCAGCTTTGGTGACGTCACATTCGAGGAAATTTAAAAGATTGAAACCAACTGACGTATTTACAAAAGTTAAATGAGCAAACTGTTTTTTTTTAAAAGTTATAGGACTGAACTGATTTTAACACAAAAGATTAGAGGGGTAAACTGAAATTTTCTCAAAGTTAAAGGAGCAAACTGATTTAAAAAAAGTTACAAGACTGAACTGATTTTGACACAAAAGATTATGAGGATAAACTGAAATTTTCTCTAAATAAAACATAAAACAAATTGTTGGACTCAGTAGTGGAAAGGGCATGAATATTGTGAGCTACACTGACCAAATCGTAGCATAGAGCATCATCCCAAAACAAATTGTACTTTCAGTATAAACACACGACATATGATTAATTGTTTTCTCCTCAAGCATGCATCTTAAATGATATAAGGATCGAGGAACGGATCTTGGATTTGATATCGGATGTGACTTAAATTTTTCATCGTAGAAAAAATCTTGTCGGTGCAAGAGCAATTTTTAGCAGATTGAGTATATCATTTTTGATAGAATATATCAATTACTGAATTACATTTTATCAATATAAGAATATCATCTAAAACAAAAAAATGACTTATAATTTTAACTTGAAGTAAAAATATGGGCAAATCATTATCCTTATTGAACTATCAAATTCGCACAAGCCAAGTTATAATACATTTGTGCGATCATAATCCAGAACTTGAAGAAGCAAAGACGCTTTCAAATGAGTACTTTACATCATTCATTTTCTTATCTACCAATTTCTTAATACTAGCATGAGGTTTTTGTTTGGCAAACTTAAGTACATAACTATTAAATATGAACGGAAAAAATTATGAAACTGGTAAATTGCAACCAATTGAACAAGTCAACAGATGAAATACGTAACTAACGAAAATGATGAAAATGGAAAAAACAATACTATAATATTTTTCATTATAACCTCTATAGTTCATAAACTACATATAAGAAATTTTTTTCTCCAAATATTTAGGTGGGACTTGAGTCTCACTCTTGTATACACTGGATCCGCCCTGTTAAGGATCGACCGTTTGTTCTCGTAATAAAACATAGAGCACGTATGATTTTGCTTTAAACCAAGTCCCTTACCGAAAACCCTGACATTCATTGTTTTTGTTGTTTAAAGATTGAATCTTGAATTAATGATAGAGGAATTTATTTGATCAATATCCCTACTCATCATGCATATATGTGCATATAATCACTAATCAACTAGTAATCTAACGTACTATTGCACTCTAAATAAAGGTAGGAAAATCATAATGTTTGTTTACTCCAATATCTTAGACACAAATATGTGAAGGAAACCAAATAAACTGATATCTGCCGCTAGATATTGATTTTTGGTGGAACAAATATTGTGTCCAATGTAGTGCTGTAAAGGTTGAAAATTGAATTCATAGGTATAATTATCAACTCTGGTCACACCTCCATCTATTGCTTCATGCGAGGTGGATGAGATTAGACGCTCATGTTCTCAACATGCATTGTGTTGTCTGGAAAACCTGTTGATAGTAATTCGCACCAAATACTGTGATTGCTGTGGTTCTCAGTTTCTCTAGCCATCGACATTTATCTAATTTAGTTCTGGGCCGGCGAACCGATGAATCAAACAGATTTCCATTTTGAGGTTAATTCTTACTCATAAATTAAATTAAAAGAAAACAAGTATGATGTTGTCATACAGACTTTGACTATAGCCACACCAGATATAATCAACACTAATCCTCAGCTAGTGTTTTTCTTGGTAGTGTGACTATATGCTGCAATACTACAAAATAGAGCATTTCACTTACGCCTCATGATTAACTTATGAGCCTAATTAAGAAGTGTTTAGGGTGCCCAAAAGCTGTAATTAAAAAAAGAAAGAAAAAAGGCACAAAGCTGACCAATAGTGAATAAACTACGAGATAATTTGATGCAGCTTCATTTAAAGAAAAAAATTAGTTTTTATTTGAATTTTTAAATTTTATTATATTTAGTAAATTAAATAAAAACTGTTTTTTTACATTTGAGGTTACTGCAGATTTTAAAAACATTTTTAGAGGTGGCTATCTATAAAAACATGACAACATTTTTAAAAATATAATTTATAAAATATTTTTTTTAATTCATAACTGGTTTTACTCGCAATATACCAAAAATTATTTTTTTAAGAAAATCGGTGGATCCCAAACTAGCCACCCACTTTCTCTATATAAACACCCTCCGGCCTGCCTCGTAATCAACCACCATCTCAACCTTGATGCGCCACCATCACCTTCCATACGGTGGCTCAGCATTCGGATCCACATCCGCTCTACACCCCGTCGTTTGTGCGTAACCGCAGCCCGAGTGAACTCCGTCTTCTGCAGTGGCCCTTTATTCAATCCCATCTCCACTCAATAACCCATTTACGCCGTCAGATTAATCATCGCGAGGATTGACCCCATCTCACCTCAATCTTCTCGTCTTCTAACTCACTTCCATAAATAAGGTTGCTGTTGCTTACTTTCCTTTGAAGTTCTGCTCTCTTTTTTTTCGATTTTTACATTTTCGCTGATTTCAGTTTTAAATTGATTGTCTGCAGCATTTTACAATGAGCTCGTTGCTTGATATTCTAATCAAGAATGAACTTCAAGAAACAATTTAGCCTCGTTTTGGGATGGGAGGGATTGGAAAGAAAAAAGTTTTTCATCAGTTCATACTGGCAGACCATCGACAATCAAGTTCAGGGTAAACGCTACATGGCTTGAATCTGATATAATTTTTTTTACTTTATTTATTGTATTTTGTGGGTTTTCTTTTGAAATTTGGTTTTCTGTGCAAATTTATGGGTTCATGTGAAAATAGCAGATTTTGGTATAAGCAATCTGCTGATTTAACATGTGAACAAATTTGTACAAAGCTCAGAAGCTACGTATATGGCATATACAGCTGTGATGTGACACTACCACTTCTTATACGGCTGCCCATCATATCTAAATTTTCATCGTGGTCGATTCTGCATTAGTCTCACCAGATGCATCTGATCTTATACTCAGAATGACAGAATTTGATCCGCAGAAGCCTATCACCATCCCAGAAATTAAGGGACATAGATGGTTCATGGAACGCGATCAAATGTTCTTAAAAGATCCTCATTTTGATCAGGTAGGCATACCCTTATTATTGTTGATTCTTTACTTTCATGTTTTCGATTATTTTGTATCCATGCTTGCTTTGAAGTTTTTTTTCTTATGCATGCTCTTTTGGTGTAAATACGCTCAGGGGAGTCTGGGTATTGACAATGCCATCTTTCTTGCAACGGTCAACACAACAGAATGTTGTATTAGACTTTGTCGGGGCATCTTTTATCCATTATAACCTGATTGTTATGTGGTAGGTGTGCTACTATTGATTATCTTTTCATGTTGTATTGTGATTTAGGTGCTGGGAAAATTAGATAAAAACCCAATTTATCAAGCCTGTAATAATATACACGCACCTACATGTTTTCTTTTATTTTACATCCAAAAGCTTTTATTATTATTTTTGTTAGTTTTTCAATATGTCTAATTTACCCTTCTGATGTATAAAAAGTTCATACATGTTTTCTTAAAATAACTTTTCTTTTTCTTCTTTTTGGTATATTGTCACATTAATCCACTATAAGAGGTATAATACATTTTTCTTTAAGGAATCATAGGTATATATACTAAAAAATCTAATGATCGGGTATATTAAAATTGTCTATTCTTTAGATTCAACAAGTTGTAATTAAAAGAAAAATCTATTAGCTAAGTTAAAAATTTAAACGTCTACCTTTAAGTTAGGTTTCAAATAGATAGAATGATGAGTTTTGGGTTAGAGGCAAGGGTTTAGGGGTTAGGAAATAGGGATTAGAAAAGCAACAAAACTGAAATAGTCTTTGACAAAACAATTTAAATAATATTTCTTTAATAAAATATGTGTCAAAATTTGATTGGAATCCTCCCATAGCACTAAAAAATCTCTTTTGAAAAATATCTTAATTCTAGCAATAATACCTATTTAAAGGAAATTTGTGTTAATCATAAAAAACCTATTTCAAGGCTTTTGAAAGATAATTAAATTCGAATAGTTAACTAATCAGATTTAAATAGTGGCAACATGTAATTTCTGCTAAAATGAAAGACACTATATTATTAATTTCTCTATAAAATTAGGTACCTATTGAAAAGGTACATTTGGTGGGTGTAATTTAAAATAGCTATAAAAATTGGGTGTAAATCGAATTCCCCCGTAATTGGATAGTTTGAATGTTTATTATTGTCAAACAAAAATTGAAGGAATAGATTAATATGTCCTATCTATTTCCTGGTGAATTGATGGTTATTTTATTGTTATATGTGATAGAACAAACATTTTCTCAATATATGTGATATAATAGACAAGTTGTACTTGTGCGGCTTCAATCCATTTGTTGGATGCATAATGACATAGTTTTGAAGATGTGAGCCGTTGAAGGTTAATGACATTTTCCCAATATATGTGATAGAACAGACAAGTTGTACATGTGCGGCTTCAATCCATTTGTTGGATGCATAATGACATAGTTTTGAAGATGTGAGCCGTTGAAGGTTGATGACATTTTCTCAATATATGTGATAGAACAGACAAGTTGTACATGTGCGGCTTCAATACATTTGTTGGATGCATAATGACATAGTTTTGAAGAAGATGTGAGCCGTTGAAGGTTGATGACATTTTCTCAATATATGTGATAGAACAGACAAGTTGTACATGTGCGGCTTCAATCCATTTGTTGGATGCATAATGACATAGTTTTGAAGAAGATGCGAGCCGTTGAAGGTTGATGACATTTTGTCAATATATGTGATATAACAGACTAGTTGAACATATGCGGCTTCAATCCATTTGTTGGATGCATAATGAGCTAATGACATAGTTGTACCTAGTCATATCATGTTGATAGTTGATACTATATACTTTTTCTCGGGTCTTAGACCCAGTGAGATTGCTATCTATATGTTTGGGTTCTCATATGAGCAGCACCGATAAAGAGATATGCTACAGTATGCATCTTGAATGAATCATGTGACATGTGATGATCTCATGTAGGATACCATTATATGCATTTGCTTAGCTCATTCTCTCATTTATATGAGAATTATGCTGTAATAGAGGAGTGCACCTGCAACCTTGTATTGAACATGTTGATTGTTGCAGCTGATTGGTTCTGCCCTGCACCTGTGTCTGAAACATGATGCATATCGTTTTGGTGTGATTTGGGTTTCAATCCAGATTCAGCAGATATGATAAACCAAAACAAGCGATTTTGACAAAACAGAAACACCATTCTCATTAAGATTGGCAAAAGCGAAGATATACAACCACATCTAATTCATAAATCATAATTCTCTTGAAAAACCAAAGCAATGGGATTCCAGTGGCTTTCCTAAGCCCTCTCGCCTCTGATTCTCCTCGCAAGCTGGATATCCTTAGGCATAATGGTGACCCTCTTGGCGTGAATAGCGCAAAGGTTAGTGTCCTCAAACAGACCAACAAGATAAGCCTCCGCTGCCTCCTGAAGCGCGGCGACAGCGCTGCTCTGGAACCTGAGATCTGTCTTGAAATCCTGAGCAATCTCCCTCACAAGCCTCTGGAACGGCAGCTTGCGAATCAGAAGCTCTGTGCTCTTCTGGTACTTCCTTATCTCCCTCAGCGCCACCGTTCCCGGCCTGAACCTGTGGGGCTTCTTCACTCCTCCTGTCGCCGGAGCAGACTTCCGGGCGGCTTTGGTGGCCAGTTGCTTCCTCGGCGCCTTGCCTCCGGTGGATTTGCGAGCGGTCTGCTTGGTACGTGCCATATCTTGGATCCGAGAAATGACTAGGGTTTTCAATTTGTGGATTTGGGGGTGAATTGGAGGGTGGGTTTATAGTGGTGGAGAGAAGCGGTGAGGTTTGAAAGCTTTGAAATTTTGGGAGTGAAATTTTTGGGTGGGGGAATGTGGGACGTTGATTAGATTTGATATTGACGGTGAAGATGGTGATCTGCGTGCTGGTTGAGTGGACCAATGAGAGTGTTTTGTTTTAGGCGGGAAGTACTTTTTCAGCTGTGTTTGAAAATTTTGAGATATTTGAGAGGCGCGGATATGGATTACGGTGAATTGACCGATTTGGGCTTCTTGTGTTCGACCCAGCATTAGAGTTGGGCTTCTGGGGTTGTTCGACATAATTTCAGTGATTTTCAGTATAATTTTGCAAACTATTTACATAATGAAGGGATCTCAGATTTCTCAGGTCCAATGACTCAATATATCTGCTCCTAGGAACTGACTTGAGGGCTTGTAATCTATGCCTCTAGCTCATCCATGCCATGATAGTGAGGCACAGCAGCAGCAGGATCACGTAACATTGTAAATTGTCTCCTATTTGGCCATGGAAAATATCTAGCAACGATGGGAAATATGAGTCGCGTAGTGGTTTGATGCCGTTTGAAAGCTCCAGGTAGTTTTCAGGTCACGTAGTTTAGTCCTTTCTGGTACAGGAACCAGCATAAGAACATGAATTTTGCTTGGCTTTTTTTCATTTCTAATAAGATATTTTGCTTCAGTTGAGGTGACACGAGCACAATGAAGCTACGCAACCACCTCTGTCTCTCAATTGATCCCAAATTATGGTCCAACACATGTTACAGTCCTAAACCAAACAAGAACTGAGAGGTATATATGAGTCCCAAGGAGCTTGTTGGCTTTCCTTTCTTGAAAGAAGTCTGAAACCACAAATGTTTGGCGTAAAAAGAATACGTTCGGTTTATGTACATTTGAGACCAACTTTAAATTCGACTATTGGCACGTCTAGCTGATTCTCTAGCCAAGAGCATGCTTCTTTGATGTTATAATGCTTTTAACTTCAATTGCCTTGTCAAAAAAGACTGAAGACTGTTGATTCGAATTATTTTATCTTTATACACAGTAAGAGATACAATTTTTGAGTGGTTGGTATTTTGATACGATTGATATTTTTCGGTGGACATAATAATATAGATTCTCTATCAAAGACTTTTCTCTATTCATCTAACGAACAATGTGTGTGAACTGGGAAGGTGGCATTGGAGGCTTGGAATTTCAACTATTGGCACGTCTTAAAGACGCAAGTATATAACTGATTCTCTAGCGAAGAAGAGTATCTCTAATGAGATTGGCTTGATCACCTTTGATGAATCGAACCTTCTGCTCATACTACCTAAACTTACCTTGATGACCTTTGATGTTATTAGTACCAGAAAATCTGATGTCAATTCCAACATTTAATTTTTCTGTTTCTGTGTAGACCTTTTAAGTAACAAAAAAAGACCAAGTATGTGGATGTTTCTGATGTCTTCTCTTACGTCTTTTTCCCAGAATCTGTATATAATGGTTACATGGTATTATTAGCAGAACCCATTATTAGCATTACCGTTTTCACTATAATGTTGTTAATTTTTTACAGCATCTGGTTTCTACTGTGAATTATTAGGAATGTGATTCTAAAGATACAATCTTTGTCAAGTTTAGTCATGTCGTTCATTTAAGTCCAGTGTTTTTTTTTCTAAGTTGGATACTCTCCCGGAAGTTGGAATACATTTTTATAAGTGGGTTCATTTCATATATAATCGATGCAAATCTCATTTATTGTGTTTCTTTGAATAAAATTCTTGATATTTTCTTTAAAAAAAGAAATCTCATTTACTGTGAGAATTAATTTGTGGTCTGAAATGTTATAGTCCACACATGCAGTAGGGTCTGTCACTCTAAGTACTTGCTCTTATCTACATCTTCAACATGAAATGACCATGTTGTTCTCTGGGTTTCTGCCTTCGAGTGAAAACTATACAGTCGATTTTTTTGCTCAAGTGAGAATGAAATTCAAAAAAAAATCTCATACTCAGAAAAGTAAAATATGAGAATTATGGATAAAAAAGAGATCGCAAACGATAACAAAATCTGAAATAAATGTAAATTACGAAGTATACTATGATAGAACAATAAATTAGTTAAACATGAGATCTGAACTGAAAGAATCGTGGGTGCAGAGAGAAAAGTTGTAGAAAGTTCAAAGAAAATGAACTACACTGATAGATGAAACAGACCGAGACTAAATGGACTGAGAGAAGAGATAAAGAAGAGTTTGTCTCAATGATTTTGTTATTTGGTTTGGTAAAACATAGAGGTTGACCACTTCTTAATTATCTCTTTTTTTATTAGTGTTTTTTTCTTTTTTTTTTCAAATGAATTTTCTTTATGTTAGTGTTGGATAACAATATACATCTTTTAAATAAATATAACGTTTGAAATAAAATTACGTAATTTTCACTACGTAGAACTATGACGTGAAATAAAAATTATTTGTTTTTAATACATTATATATTATGTATGTTTTTAATAAAAATTCAACAGAAAAACGTTTTCACATTTTAACTTAGCTCATTTTAGTTCTGACTCCGCCGCTGCTTATCGTGGTCAACAAGTAGAATACGCATCACATGTTTGATAAAAATCTTGGGAACATGTTTTCCCTTCCTTTTTTGAATTGAGGGGGATCATTCTCAGCTATTTGGCAAGAAGTGCATGAGCCAACACTGGCACTAGGTTTCCATCATCTTGGCTGATTTGTTTGCTCAGAACCACAATAATTCAACTGGGTATAATATTGCAAAGAATTCGAGTAGCCCAATTGGTGAAGACTGAAGAGCCATGTTAGTAAAGTTGGAAACTTGAGAAAGAATGATTCTTGACTTGGGTCAGTAACACTGTTTTGAGGTTCTCTTATAGGCTTTCTTCCTTTCTTTGTACTTTATCAGTCTGGCATGTGGTTGTGGGTTTTGCATGGACTTTATTAATATTAGATATACACAGGTTGAAATCAATATAGAAAATTTTATATTAACGAAATGGTTATAGGGGCACTACTTTCTAGAGAGGAGAAACCGAAGACACTGAGAGAAGCTAATAGGGGCAGAAATGGAATTACGTATGCCCAATTAAGGGGCAAAATCCGGAAATGCACTGTTTAGCGTGACGAAAAATAGATCTATGAGGTTCAGATAGTAAATAGTGTTTTGTTGTTTTGAGATTCCTGGCTTTATATGGTAAATTATGATAAGTCTGTGAGTATAAAATATTGAGCTTTGGGAACTTGTTCTTCTGGTTTCCCAAGTGAATATCAATTTTCTAGAATCCAAGGTGGCCTAGCTTGATATTATATAGTTTCTTCTGGATTTTTGCTGGGTATTTGGGGGGAAGAATCTTGGTGTTTCTTTGTTTCTGTTTCAGTTGTGAGAATTTTGGAGCCATGTTGGTCTGAGCAGAAGCTATTTCTTTGTGATTTGTTCCTTCAATCTTCCATTGTTAACAGGTTTTGCCCCTTCAGTCAGTGCTGGTGTAGCTAGTTCAAAAGAATCAACAGAGCTCTGTTGAAATGGAGGCCTTCTTATGCAAAGGAAGAACACTGCTTACATTGATCTTGTGTATTTGGGTGCGCATGGAAGTGATGGCTCAGGCTGGAAATGCCACCGTCTCGTCTAAGAGGCCGAGTTCCCTGAACATTGGGGCTCTGTTAACTTTCAATTCAGCCATCGGAAGGTCGGCTAAACCAGCAATCCTAGCTGCAATTGATGATGTAAATTCTGATTCAAGTGTTCTCAAGGGGACTAAATTAAACATTATTTTCCATGATACGAATTGCAGTGGATTTCTTGGAACTGTGGAAGGTATTTCCTGAAACTCAATTCATTTATTTCTAACTATACTAAGCATTAACTTCCCTCCATTTTTAGGGGAACATGTTCTGAAAGCCAAACTGCAATTATGTTTACATTGAAAGTATAGGTGTTGGAACATGTTCTGAACTGGGAACATTTGTAGTAATCAAATCAATTGCCGTTGTAATCTTGAACTTTTAATTTATGTATTCTTCTGTTTAAGATTAAAGTTTTGGCATCACATGTGTGTTTGGACTTCTATGTATTGCAATGTTCATTGCTGTAGAATGTAGACTATCATGTTGATAGAATATCTTGAGTCTTTTTTTTGTATGCACATTTTGTTTTTTCAGTTGCATTTTGATTTTTATCCTGCTTAAAGCTGGGGTACTTGAAAACACAAAGAACAAAGATACTTGAAAATGCTAATAAATCAGAGACTTGAAAGTACAAATATCAATTCAGGCCTTTTTACTAGGTCAATGATATTTCACTTCATATCATAAGATTTGCCCTTGGAATTTTCTTAAAATTTGCAGATGGTAGGTTTTTTGTGTTTCTTCCTGCTCAAACACTATAGTTAGCACAAGTTTCTTGATGTTCTGCTCATCTGCAGTTTTGACTTTATAAGCTGAATGATCACTGGTTCTGATTTTACTGAGTTGATATGCCCTTATATCAGATATGAAGTACCTTTTATTTCTTAAAGTTATATATCAAATAGGACCTTCAATGAAGTTGATCCCATTCCTGACTCACCTCTTGTCTGATAACTAGTAATGAAGTTATTGATGAATTGACTAGGACCATATTTGTTATTGGTATACGTTTCTTTCTTTCTCTTTTAAAACAAGGTAATGGTGATGTCTTCCTCTTTCTCCATGTAGCTTTGCAGCTGATTGAAGATGATGTCGTTGCTGCAATTGGCCCACAATCCTCTGGAATAGCTCATGTCATATCCCATGTTGTTAATGAGCTCCATGTACCGCTTCTGTCATTTGGAGCAACAGACCCCTCACTGTCTGCTCTACAATACCCATATTTTGTTCGCACCACACAGAGTGACTATTTTCAAATGTATGCAATTGCTGATATGGTCGACTATTTTGAATGGAGAGAAGTAATTGCTATTTTTGTAGATGATGATTATGGCAGAAATGGGATTTCTGTACTAGGTGATGCCTTGGCGAAAAAGCGTTCTAAGATTGCTTACAAGGCCGCCTTTTCTCCTGGGGCCCCCTTAAGTGATATCAATGACTTGTTGGTGGGAGTAAACCTCATGGAATCTCGGGTTTATATTGTACATGTAAATCCTGACTCTGGTTTGTCAATCTTCTCTGTTGCCAAGGATCTTGGAATGATGACCGGTGGCTATGTGTGGATTGCAACAGATTGGCTTCCTACTCATTTAGATTCTTTAGTACCACCTGACCCTGACACAATGAATCTTTTACAAGGAGTGGTTGCTGTTCGTCATCATACCCCAGATACTGATCTCAAAAAGAGTTTTGTGTCTAAATGGAACACACTAAAGCATGAAGGGAGTCCGGGCTTCAATTCTTATGCTCTTTATGCATATGACACTGTTTGGTTAGCAGCCCGTGCCCTTGATGTTTTCCTTAATGAAGGAGGGACTGTGTCTTTCTCAAATGACCCAAAGTTGAAAGATACAAATAAAAGCGCACTGCACTTATCATCACTTCGAATATTTGATGGAGGCCAACATTACCTGCGGACAATTCTTAAGATGAACTTCACAGGTGTAAGTGGTCAGCTTCAGTTTGATCTGGATAAGAATTTAATTCATCCAGCTTATGACATTCTGAACATTGGTGGAACTGGATTTCGTAAAATTGGTTATTGGTCAAATTCTACTAGTCTTTCAACCACTGAGCCAGAGATATTATATGAGAGGTCGTTCAATACTTCTGGCAGCACTCCACATCTTTATAGTGTTATATGGCCTGGTGAAACTATAGCCAAACCTCGGGGATGGGTATTTCCCAACAATGGCAAGCCACTGCGTATTGCTGTTCCTAACCGAGTAAGTTACAAAGATTTTGTGTCTAAAGACAAGAGTCCTCCTGGGGTCAGAGGATATTGTATTGATGTATTTGAAGCCGCTATAAACTTGTTGCCTTATGCTGTGCCACACACATATGTATTGTATGGAGGTGGGAAGAGGAACCCCGAGTACAATGATCTTGTATCCCAAGTTTCTCTAAATGTGAGTATCTTGGTCCAATATTTAGGTTTTCAGTTTGAGGTGAAAAAAGTTTCCTTTATAGACAAATATGTCTGCTTAGGATTAATTTTAGATGCTAAATCATTTTAACCTGTATGAGTTCCAGTTATCATTTCTTGATAAAGGGAAATGTATTATCCAATGACTAAAAGGGCTTGGTTTGGGATTTCTGAATTGCTGACTATGCTCATTTCCGTTTTGCAGAACTTTGATGCAGCTGTTGGGGATGTTACAATAACTACTAATAGGACAAGAACGGTTGATTTTACACAGCCTTACATGGAATCAGGACTAGTTGTAGTTGTTCCAGTCAAACAGGTAAAATCAAGCCCTTGGGCGTTCCTGAAGCCATTTACTTATCAGATGTGGTTAGTCACCGGTGCATTCTTCCTTCTTGTGGGAGCCGTTGTTTGGATTCTTGAGCACAGGATTAATCACGAGTTCCGTGGTCCACCAAGGCAACAGCTCATGACTATATTTTGGTTAGTATGTTTTATATCATTGAGGCCCCTGATTTGTTGATACTTTTTGGAAAGGAAAAAATGTCCGAATTCTCTAATTGTTGACAGATGTTTCCTGGGTGCCTAGTAAAGCACTTGCTGGTCTAATTGAAAACAAAAAAGTCCTGAAAATCATGATTGTGGTTTGATATGCGCAGCAATTGGCATGACAATGAACTTGTTGAAAAACTAAAAATTTCTGCACGTGTACGTTTTGGAAGTATAAATATGCTTCTTTACCTTGCAGATTTTTGCTTTTATCTGTAATTTTACTGAAACTGCTTTTGCCTTTTGCAGGTTTAGTTTCTCAACAATGTTCTTTTCACATAGTACGTGCTTTCTTCTTAATCTTCATTAATTTCAGTAATGCACTTCCTCTTAAGCACTTCTAACATCATCTATTACCTAACTTGGCTCAGGGGAGAACACAGTGAGCACTCTAGGACGGCTGGTGCTGATCATATGGTTGTTTGTGGTGTTGATTATCAATTCGAGCTATACAGCTAGTTTGACATCGATCCTCACTGTTCAACAGCTGACATCACGAATTGAAGGGATAGACAGCTTGATATCGAGTAATGAACCAATTGGAATTCAAGATGGGTCATTTTCACGGAAATATTTGGTTGATGAGCTGAACATACCAGAGTCTAGAATTGTTACCTTAAAAACCATGGAAGACTACGTCAAAGCCCTTAAGGATGGGCCAAAACATGGCGGGGTAGCTGCCATTGTCGATGAGCTTCCTTACATTGAGCTGTTCATGACCTCCACCAAGTGTGCGTTCAGGACTGTGGGGCAAGAGTTCACAAAAAGCGGATGGGGATTTGTAAGTACTACCGTACTTTAATTTCCCATATAAAAGCTTAAATATCACCCTTATAAATGAAACACATATAGCATGAGAAGTTGTTCATCAAAAATTTTAATGCCTTCAATTATTATACAAGTGGATGAGTCAGACATTCCACAAAACGGCCTTCTCATAGTCTCGACTTTCTCAGGCATTCCAAAGGGACTCTCCTCTTGCTGTTGATTTGTCAACGGCCATTCTTCAACTTTCGGAGAATGGTGACCTTCAAAAGATCCATAATAAATGGCTTAGGAGCAGCGAGTGCTCTATGCAACTAAATGAAGTTGATGCAGACCGACTATCACTGACGAGCTTTTGGGGCCTGTTCCTTATATGTGGTATTGCATGCGTCATTGCTCTTACTGTGTTCTTCTGTAGAATCTTATGTCAGTACCACAGATTTAGTCCAGAAGCTGTTGAAGGGGATGTTGAGGAAATTGAACCTGCTCCCAGATCTAGTCGACGCTCACTTCGGACAACTAGTTTCAAGGACTTGATGGATTTTGTTGATAAAAAGGAAGAAGAGATCAAGCATATGCTCAAGAGAAAGGGTAGTGATAACAAACAAGAAGCTAGCCCAAGCACTGATGGCAAGTCCCATTCACCCTCTTAAAGACAATTTCAGCTGGGTGATCTTCTAGTACGTCCTCTGGTAACCACATTGTTAATCATGATTTTATCTGTACTAATATAAAAGTTTCTCCTGAAGCCTAAGATTAGGTAATTAGAATAACATTTCATGGTTTATAGAAAGAAAAGATAAACAATGAGCGATAGTATACGGTTTGTAGATCAATTTTTTGTTATGAAATCTGAGTGTTATGCTTGGCTTATACCAATAGCAATTCCTTTAATTTGTGATGATTTCACGGCAAACAACATAACAATTGTGTGAACATTGATAGAAGAAATATTGATTTAAAACTGTAATTTTTTTGAGTTATGATATTTCATTTCAATCTCAAATGTTAGAGACAACACACATACATACTCTCTTATCCATAATGGTAAGTTAGAGGACTTGACATACTAGCATCACATCATTTTACATGAAGTTTATCTAAAAAAGAAAAAACAGCCTATAACTTATAAAAACATATAAGATAAGCATTTATTCTGAAAAATAAACATTTTTTTAAAAGACCCTAGAGTTTGAGTCCAGGTTTAGGTACAAAGGCCAGAACCAAGCCTAAAACCTTGGCTGCATCCCATCCTCCCCAAGCGCCACGACATCCAGCGCCACCGAAACCACAACCATGCTCGATGTTGACGACCAATCTAGCTTCAATCCCACCAGTGACGTCAACGCTAGAGCCCCACAACAGCTTAGACCCGAGCCTAGACCTGAGCTCAGACCCAAACCCGGACCCAAGATCCTCGTCCTTAGCCCACTCTTGAATCGAGGTCTCCCTCTCTCTGAACAATAGCTCCGCCGTCAATTTGAGTGGCTCCACTGTCGGTACTTTTCGAACCCAAGCTTGAGTAATTGGAGCCCAAAGTCGTCCCGTTTCAAACAACAATAGCCCAACACCACCACCACCCGCATCCAACCTTTGCATTTGACCTGAATCCCGAAACCGAGATCCCTTTAAGCCAAGCAACTTCGCTACTGTAGCAGCATCCTCCTCCTGTTCTTTGAAAACCAAACAGAGGGAAACACAAGACAAACACTGTGATCTAGGAGATTTCGGAAAAACCTCTCGCTGCCAACACGATCGACGTGGAGAATCCTCCCCACGCTGCCGTCAACAAGATCAACGCCATACTCAAGAGAACAATGCTGCCTCCACTTGAGATCTAGATCTCGAGAGTCAAACGCTCCGAAGAATACGGAGCCGCCACATTAAAAACTGTAATCCTGAGTACAAAGTTAACGAAGAAAGAAAATTACAACTCAAAACATAAGGTCTAGTAGCTTAGGTGTTTTTTTTCTTTGATTTGGTGGAGGAAGTCAATTCTCGAACTCCTCTTATCCCTTGATGATCATGTAGGGCGCTCTCTTAACTTCTCCCCTCTTTTGGAATAAGATAAATTCCTCACCACCTTGGTTGCTTCTTTCCTTTCTCTTCACTTTTCTAAATACTGCAAGACATACAAACAACTCGAAACTCTAACACTTCAAAACAAGTAGACAAATATTAGCGCAACAATGTAAGAACATGATTACCTGCAAAAAATATACTGTGTTGAGGAAGCAAGAAGAGCTGGTCATGCTTCATTGTCTTGGACAATGAGGCCTTCATCTGCTCCACTGTGCAAACTATGAGGTTCTTGGCTGGTGCCACAGACCCCAGAGAGAGTTTCGCGGTGGCAACTGAATCCATCAAAATCTGAAATGAAGCTTCAGTCATTGATACCACTGAGTTCACAATAGCTAACAAAGACACTGCTTTGGCCTTAAAGATCAATGATATTGCTATCAAATTTTTATCAAATTTGCTATCAAATTTTTTAGGTGAGATCAATGATATTGATATCAATTCGATTGATTGACGACGTGGGAAGAATACTGTTTGACAACGTACGTTATATCGATCATACATGCCATCCTTAATATTCCATTAGCAAATTAATTAAAAAGCTAGCTACTGGAGTTGATGAGGACTTGAATGCCTCACTTAAACTCAAGCGTCTCTCAACCATATTATTAAAGTTTATAAATAAATCTTAAGTCTTGCTTATATCTACACAGACTCGAAAATTATAGTATTCTGGATTGATTGGTCATTGGTATACCAAATAGGATATCACGTATACATCCTTTAAAAGTTTTTGAAATATAAATAAACTCATTTGAGTTATTGTTAAACAAATAAGGACAGTTTTCAACAAATAAGGACAGTTTTTTCTTTATCTTCCATGTGTCGTGATTTAATTTACCAAACTAACCTTATACTAATTAAATATGTTTTTAGAAGTCTATACAATAACACGTTTTGATAACTTGGTGTAGTAGCAGTTAATTCCAGTAGAAGTTAATTCCAGTAGAAGTAGTAGCAGAAGTTAACATCCCAATAGAAGTAGTATAGGGGTTAACATCCCAATTAAAGTAGTAGCATGGTTAACATTATAGTAGAAATAGTAACAGAGGTTCACATCCCAATTAAAGTAATAGCAGAGGTTAACATCTCAATTAAAGTAGAAGAAGATGTCAACATCCTCTCAGTGTTTCGACAATCCTTTAGTTCTGCTACTACTTGCATTTTTATTCGTTAATTCTGCTATTGCATTCTTACTGCCCAATTCTATTAGTGCCTATTGAAGGTCATTTTATGCTATTGCATTCTCCAACTGCATTCTTCCGGTTATGCAATTCTGCTACTGCTTGTATACTACTACATTAAATATGTATCGTTGCTACTACTAACAACAAAACAACCAATACTACTACTACTACTACTACTACTACTACTACTACTACTACTACTACTACTACTACTACTACTACTACTACTATCGTCGTCTAATCTTGTGCTACTGCACTTGTCATCAAACCGTCCATTAGTTACAACTACTGCATTCACTGAACAGTTAGCTTATGCTAAACTTCCAGTAAATGTAGTAACCGTTTTTTAGTGGTTCAGCTAGTGTAGTAACAGCTTCATTAATAAGTGCAGTAGCAGGTTTTCAATGGCTCAGCCAATGTAGTAGCACCTATTTGTAGTACGTGCATTGCACTTCCAGTAGATGTAATAGCAGACTTTTAGCTGTCCAGCTGGTGTAGTAGCAGCATCATTAAGTGCACTAGCTGGTTTTTAGTGGCTCATCCAATATAGTAGCACTTATTTTCAATATATGCAGTAGCAAGTTATTATTTTCAATACTACATGACAATTAAACATTAAGTATGACGACATCAAATGAGTTATCCAGTTAGAAAATTAGTATAATATCGTTATATATGCGAGAACAAATCATACAACAAACCACTATGAGATACAAACTAAACATATAAAATTAACCGAGCTTATTCAGTGCTGCTACTACGCTTTTACTCATCTAGTGCTGCTATACTGCTAGCCAAGTTAAGTTATGCTACTGCAGTACTTGTCAAATTTTCATATTGCACTCGTACCAAGTTCTGCTACTATAGTACTCAACTTCTGCTACTGTACCTTTTATTGTCAACTTCAGCTCCTATACCATTCTTTCTCAACTTTTGCTACTGCACTCATCTTTTTTCCTCTACCACAAGTTCTTCAATTTGTCAGCAATATTGCAAGACAACCTCTGTCTCATTACATCATCTCTAATTCAAAATCCCTAATTTCGTAATTAATCTTCATAATAGAACCTTAGATCAATCGAATCTCAAATCGGCTTCGTGACCCCGAATTGCTTCATGACCACTGCCTACGACAGCACTAGCGTGACACTCAATCGGCTAAAGTCTACTTTAATCGATTTTGTCTCAACTTTAATCTTCATAACGTCCATCACACTTTCAAGAACCGTCTTCTGACAATCGGGGTACACAGGGGTCTGTTGGAAAGCAAGTAGTTTGTTGTACTTATCAATACCAGCAGTGTTGACAACTCTAGGAAATTGCTGCACCGGCTCAGGCATATACTGTCCTTGAGTTTTAATTTGAGTTGTATTATTGGATTTTGAGTGTGATTGAGTTGATCGATTTTGATTTGATAATATATATGAAGTTGTTATTATTAATAAGTAATATATATATATATATATATATATATTAATTATAATATTGTGTTGATGCATAGTATGAATTAATTAATATGTTGATTATTATTGATGTTAATTGATATATAATATTGTTATGTAATTAGTAATTAGTATATATATATGTGTGTGTGTGTGTGTTAATTATTAATTTGTTATTAATTAATTGTTGTAGATAGAATAATACTAAATGATTTGAAAATTTAATTAATTAGAGTTTATATATTTTGTTATCCTTTCAAGATATGAATAAGAGTTGGATTTCGCTTCCAAAATGGGACAAACGATATGGTAAAAGAGTTATTAGTTTTATTGAATATGTGTTGGCTAATGCTAACGGGAATACAATTTTCCATTGTCCGTGCACTAAATGTCAGTGTCGCAGCGATATGCATCGATTTGCGATTGTCAAAGTTTGGCAGCACCTGAAGAGTAACGGGTTTTGGGAGAAATACACATGTTGGATATATTACGCTGAAACATCATCAGAGGGTCCGCATGATCATGCGCAATTTTCTGAGACGGGCAGTACATCCAACGATCTAACAACGACTTTCATCAACGATATGTTTTCTTATGAGAGTGGTGTATGCTCTCAAGGACAGTATATGCCTGAGCCGGTGCAGCCCTTCTTTAGAGTTATCAACATTGCTGGTATTGACAAGTACAACAAACTACTTGCTTTACAACAGACCCCTATGTACCCCGGTTGTCAGAAGACGGTTCTTGAAAGTGTGATGGACGTTATGAAGATTAAAGTTGAGACAAAATCGACCGTGAAGGCTGTTGACGATTATCTATAGTACAATGCTTCGATTCCGCCCCACGGTCATCGTCTTCGTACCACTCATCATAAGGTCCGATGTAACCTGAAAGATCTTGGCTTTTCCTACATCAAGATCCATGCATGCAAATATGACTGTATTCTTTTCTAGGATAAAGATCCAGAAGAGAATGACCTTGGTGCCCTTGACGTGTCACACCCCGATCCTAGAATTATTTTACGGTTGGTTACTTTGGTCTTTTACCATTTAAAGTGACCGTTTAACCGTACAATGATCGTGAAGTTGATTTTTCGTTAAGTCAAGAATTTGGGAAAACTTCCTTCTTGAAAGTTGTAGAGGGCGTCGTTACGAGTTCATGGACACGTAGCACGCTCAAATCGGAGTTCGTATGGGAAAGTTATAAACAAAAGTATAAAGTTACTTTGCGGTAAAAAGGCTATATATAGGAGTTACCGGGGTGAAAAATCAGATTTTTCACCCCAGCCCCTTTTTCTCTCTCCCCGCGTCTTCTCCTTTCCGATCGAGAAAAACTGCGCCGAGCTTCCGGCCGCACTAGCGCCGCCGTCCGGCCACCAACGGCCGGCGCACCGGTCCCAAAAGCTCGGCCTCCGAGTCTACTTCAATCCTAGGTAAGCTTTCCGACCTAACTCGCCGTAAATCGGGAGAAATTCCGATTTGTTCTTGGTGTGTACAGTAGATTTTCGGGATTGAATTTCTCCCTCCCTAGATCACCAATTGTTGAGTTCTTTATATGTTTAGGATGGGTTTTAGGTGTACTACAATCCCCTAGAATTTGGTAGCTTGATTTAAAGTGTGTAGGGAGAATTGAGGATTTGAAGTTTGGTAGTGTAATTTTTCGGGGTCTACTGTTCATCGAGTTTTTGACCTAGTTAGAGGCCGAATTGGCCTTCGAGTTGAACTAGAAAGTTGTTCCAATTGACGAGACGAAGCTACTGGAAAAATTTGGTGGCGATCCGAGGTCGCCGGAATTCTGGCCGGAATTTCTGCCGGCGGCCGCCGGTGGCGGCGGAGCCGCCACTTTTTGGGCAGTTTTTCATGTCCATTAATTAGTACATATTGTGAGGAGTCTATGGTTAAAATTTGGTAATTTTTGGAGGTGTTTTGGTTAGGTTTTGGAATTGTTCTAGTTTAGTATTATTGGCGGATAATTAAATATTATTCCGACCATCGATTATTGCCGGTTAAGGTTTAAGGATTATCTTAAGGACTCCTAAGGTATTGGTGAAATGGTTGAATGGGTGTCCATAGTAATTCAACGACTTATTACGTGACACCCTAACGTCAAGTTAAAGTAATAAAGGAAAGTTCGGAAGCTGAGTCGGACTTCCGGTAAATTGAGTTAAGAGTCGATAACCGGGAAAGAAAGTTATAAAGGTTAAAGTGCTATAAGAAAGGAACTTGGTCAACATGTGGTCAAATGGGATTTCCTGGTCAAACTAGGAAAAGACCAAGTCAACTGTGGTATGACTAATGTGATGATTTGTTGTACAGTCTCTGGTCGGACGTGAGACGGGCTCGACTACGCGGGTAGTTCGAGAGTTTCGCTCGAGGAGCTTTCCGAGCGGGAAGAAGGTCGAAATAGTACTGTGAGTGGACATATTATTTTAAATAAATGCATGCCTTAATTATTGAGTTAATTGCATGGTGTTTATGATTGTTTCCGAAAATTATATCCTTCTCGGGTTCTTGAACGTATTTACATTATTACTCAATTTTCTATTTCTTCCGAAAATGGTTATAGACGGTGAGGGCCGTCCTTCGAATGGAATTGAACCCGAGACTTCGTTGGAAATTGGTTTTATGCATATATGACAAGGAATTGTTTTAATTAATTGTTTTGGGAAGAGAATTTGATTAATGTGTTGTTATGAATGTTTATTTTAAGGGTTGACCAATAAATATGCTAGCTAGAGTAGCGTGAGGGCGCTACTAGAGCTCTTAGCTCCGACCCTAGCCTGAGAGGTCAGGCAAACTACGTAGTGCACTATGAGGGTTGACCGTATCACTTTATTTAGAGCTCTTAGCTCCGACCCTGGTCTGAGTGGACAGACAAGCCTGAGAGGTCAGATTGATATTATAAGGGTTGACCGTTATCACATATTCTAGAGCTCTTAGCTCCGACCCTGGTCTGAGAGGACAGACAAGCCTGAGAGTTCAGGTTGATATTATAAGGGTTGACCGTATTATTTTATTTAGCTAGCATAGCGTAGCGTGAGGGCGCTACTAGAGCTCTTAGCTCCGACCCTAGTCTGAGAGGTCAGACTTATTATGTTTGGTGAACATTTCTCTTCCCATATTCCTTGTTGGTTTATCTTATCATGCATTTGCGGAAATTTAGTAATTGTGGGCATGCATAAATGATTTTTAAATTGATATACTTTTGGGAGAGCATTACAGGAAATGGAGCTTTTATATTTGATTTTCGTCCACTCACTCTAACAGTTTTTAAATGTTTCTCCCCTGGGCCTTTCGTTTTTAAATGCCCAGTGATGCAGGGTTCTTGAGAGGAGGTCGAGCGCGTACGAGAGTCGAGGCATAGTCGATCATTCCGTTGCTGCTCGAAATTCTTTGGGGTAATCATCTCTGTAGACTGCTCTGACTAACCCGGTTTAGTTAGTTTTGTAGGAAGGGTTGGCCATTTCAAGGGGGTTTCGGTAAGAAGTTCCCTTGAGGTGGTCCTCGCAGGATTTACTTCGGGTTAAAGGGGTTTAACCCGGGGTGGGTCCTGTCATGACGCATGTCCGGTATGTCAGAGTGACAGGTATAAACTGACTCCTGCAAGCAATAAGAAACCTGTAAAGGTACTTTGGTATTTCCCGTTGAGAGATAGGCTGGAGTGGTTGTACATGTCATCACACGCGGCCAAAGTTATGAGATGACTTGCTGATAAGGAATTACATGACGAAGATACCCTTATATACCCTGCTGACGGGGAGGCTTGGAAGCATATAGACAGGGAGTTTCCTCATTTTGCGTCAGAGGTCCGAAATGTGAGGCTCAACCTCACATCCGACTGGTTCAATCCTTTTGGCAACATGAGTCTTCAATACAGTGTATGACCTGTGATTTTGGTACCATACAACCTTCCTCCATGGATGTGCATGAAGAAGGAATACAATATGTTGAGTTTGTTGATTCTGAGGCCCGGTTATCCAGAGAAGTGTCTCATCTTTGATTGAAGTGCTTAAGTTTTTTTGGGACGTTGGTCATCCCACTTATGACAAGTACATGAACGAGATGTTCCAGATGCATGCCATGGTTGTTGGTACCATTAGTGATTTTTCTGCCCGTGGGATGTTGTCGGACAACGTTGTTAGGGGATACAAGGCTTTTTCTAGAGTGCCTTAACGATGAGGGGAGTAATAGTCATTGTAACAAGATATGCAGATTGGGTCACCGTACTCTCCTTCTGTATGATCACGAATGACGGTTCGATAAGAATGCATTTGATGGGACTGTACGTAGAAAACGGAGTGCCACCCAGAAGATGGACGAGGGAAGAAATTTTAGCAGTGCTTAATGAGTACTATTTTGGGCAGCTCATCAATCATCCCAATATTGTGGCTGCAATACCTGAAAGACCCGACAGGTATAAATTCTAGACACATAAGAGCATATTCTGGGAACTCCCATACTAGAGTAAGTTGTTGAGCAGACACTACCTAGATGTAATGCACATAGAAAATAATGTGTGCGACCGTATGCGACCGTGTGGTGGGAATATTGCTGAATTTGGAGGGGAAGATGAAAGACTGTCCTAAAGCACACATTGATCTTAAAAAATGGATATACGAAGGCATATGTGGTTAAAAGAAAGGAAGAAAAAAATGCCTCAAGCTCCTTACACCGTGAATGTAACACCCCGTCCCATAAATTTACCCTTTTACCAGGACCAGACATGTTACAGAGGGTTGTAACTGCGCTGTTATTTCCCCTGAATTAATAACGAGTGAAATAACTTGAAAATTTATTTGTAGTATTGGTGTATATTCATACCTTCGAGAAGAGATTCAAAGTGTTCGGAGTCGAGGGACGCTTGAAAACGACTTAATTAAAGGGGTCAAAGGTTGACTTTTTGCTACGTCGAGTTTCTCAGAAAACTTCCTTCACGAGAGTTGTAGTACAAGATGATACGAATCCGTGGACATGCGGCAGATGTGAATCGGATACCGTGTGGAGAAGTTATGGTCAACCGAAGTTGAGTTTCTATTTTTAGAAAATATATAAATAGAAGGGATGAGTTTTCAAAAATGGAAACAATCCATTTTTTCTCCCCTTCCACCCGCGCGTGCGTTCCTTCACTATCTGAAAATTCAAACTGACCTGACCTAGACCAAGCCGACCCAACCCGACTTTTACGGCAAGCTTCGGTCACCAGAGATGTCGAGGCCGGTCGGAATCTCTTCCTCTCCTCCGTGCGAGCCTCCCTATGGTGGTGGCGTGGTCCAGTTCAGCTTGGAACGGCACATCTGGGCTTGAACAGTACAGCGGTGAAACCCGGTTCCTGACCTGACTGTTTCTCCAGCGTGGGGCAGCGGCGAGGCATGAAACCAGCCCAGAGAGGACGGCCAAGGCCTTCTGGGTGGACCTCCGGTGGTGTTAATGCTCAACATGGCGGCATGAGCGGCTAAGATGGAGGCAGCCCTTTCAGGGCAGTTTTGGGCCACTTCCTGGCCGAGTTGATCAAAACTTCAGGTATTAAAGTTGTTCATCTTGCTTTAATCTTCAACTTTCATGTTTTGAGTTTATGGAAATTCAGTGTTTTTGGGAGAGGCGCGTGACGCCCACGCGCCGTCGGCTTTTGCTGCCCGTGTAGGTGCGTCTGACAATTTTGGAAGTTTTGGTTGCTCCTATAGGCTTTCTAGGATTGTTGTGGTTGCATGTAGATGGTTTTAGGTGAAGTTGACCGGTTTGAGGGTTGTGGCGCTTCTGACATCCTCAGGGGCAATGAGTTGTCCCAGGATCATGTACTCGTCGATACTAGCACGTGGATATATAATTTGTTGGTTTCGGTTGTCGTTTAGTGTGACGTTTAGTTGAATCGAGTCATTATTACATTCGTGTAGTAACTAAGGTCGATTACATAATTGTAGTGTTGAGGATTTACCCTGTGGCGGTAGTTGACTCAACGAGATTTCGAGGTGAGTAATTTCCACTAGGGGTGCAAACTCATAAATACCCCTGACAGTTTTGTCTATTTACAAAGCTACCACTAAAGTTGAAATTCCTTAAATTCCCCTGACAGTTCAAGTTAACTACAAGGGTGTCCATTGAGTGATTTTACTTTTATGCCCTTAGAGGGGAATTATATATATTTACGTGGTTATCTTTATATTATATTGATGTGTTTCGATGTTATAGTTAAGTATGGTTGAATGTTTGGGATAGTCTCAATAGATAGATGGTTAGTGGTTACCTCAGCGGAGAGGTTGAACGCCGGATTGCGATATGCGTAAGCTATCCTTAATATTAGATCGACCGATAATTAGAAAAGCGGTCATAAATAATAGTAATAGAACCCTAGGCTCTCTAAGTAATTGGTTTGAGATCCAAATGAAGAAATCGGGATAACTTCCGACTGTGAGGTCTATTCCGGTATCGTGTGGAATGTTTAAAATGGTTTGGGAAAAAGGGTTATCCATTCTCAAGGGAGATTCAGAGTAAATTTCTCTTGGGTTGAGTCTCGCACGTCCTAACCCGGGTTTAGGAAGGTAAACTCGGGCCGGGGCATGACAACTGGTATTAGAGCTTAGGTTGTCACACCCCGAATCTTTTGAAGTTAATGAAAGTTATCTTCTCCGTTTACTACTAGAAATTACCGTATCTATTTTGGAAAAGTGTCAGTAATTAAATTCTCAGAGGGTAGATTTTGAGAAGATAATTAGAAAAGTTCGGTGAATTTTATTCTGGTTGACGACGTCTTATTTCGAAGAAGAAAGGAAAAAAATGGTAAAGGAGTTAGAAAAGTTTCCGTTTCAGGAAACTTTCCATTTTTCCTTTCTTTCCTTTTCTTTCCTTCTTTTTCCCCGGTTTTTCTCTTTCTCTCTCCTTCTTCTTCTTTTCTTCTTCTGCTGGCGCTCGACTCTCTCTCTCTCTCTCTCGCACGGTACCGCCGCTGTTCTCTCTCCACCGGCCACCGTTTGACGCTCCACCGGTCCCGGACGACTCGCCTCCACCTCCGCCGTCGATCTGGGCGGCTAACCGTGGCAGAGGAGCGCTGGAGAGGGAGAGGAAAGCTTGCACAGTGACTGCAACAGTGACTGCTCACCTGGGTTAGCCTCCTCCGCCATTCGCGCCAAGTTTGGTGGGTAAGGGAAGGACCGCCGCCCTCCCTGGAAGCTCCATTTGCAAGGAGACAGCCTCTAACGAGCTAGGTAAGGAGATCGAACTCCGGTTGTGATTTTTTTGGAGTTTTTACTGTGCTTGGACGATTTGAGGTAGTTAGGCTTCGATTTGAGCTTAAGTTTCTTGAGAGAAGTTGTTGTGGAGGAGGAGGCGGAGCTATTGATGGCCGGAGATCGTCGGTCGGAGGCTTGCCGGCCGGCGACTGTGTTTGCACAGTGAAAGGGGCATTTTGGTCATTTTACCCATGATTTTTGAATAATTGTTAATTATTTACTGTTGTGGTAAAAGCGGTTTCACTTGGGGTAAAAGGGATGTTTGGAAAGGGATTGAAAAGTTTTGGTAAAGAAATTGGAATGATCGGTAATTAGGGTTACCCCGGTAATTGTCGTCCGACATAGGATATAATAAGGTTGGACTTGAGTTTAAGCTGAGTTGTTGGTTAAGTCGGTAAAGTGTTATGGTTATCGGAAATAAATGATAACTGGAAATCCTGGAAAATGTTGAGTCGGTATTTGGGAATTTAATCTAATTGTTGAAAAGTTGTTAAAAGAAAGGAACTTGGTCAACACGTGGTCAAATAGAATTTCCTGGTCAAACTAGGAAAAGACCAAGTCAACTGTGAACGACTAATATGATGATTTGTTGTACAGTCTCTGGTCGGACGTGAGACGGGCTCGACTACGCGGGTAGTTCGAGAGTTTTGCTCGAGGAGCTTGCCGAGCGGGAAGAAGGTCGCAATAGTACTGTGAGTGGACATATTATTTTAAATAAATGCATGCCTTAATTATTGAGTTAATTGCATGGTTTTTATGATTGTTTTCGAGAATTATATCCTTCTCGGATTCTTGAACGTTTTTATTTGGATAATGTTTAGCGGGAGCCTCGGTTAAAATTTTTTACTATGGTTTGAGATATTGGCATTTATGCGTGAACGTATTTACATTATTACTCAATTTTCTATTTCTCCCGAAAATGGTTATAGACGGTGATGGCCGTCCTTCGAATGGAATTGAACCCGAGACTTCGTTGGAAATTGGTTTTATGCATATATGACAAGGAATTGTTTTACTTATTTGTTTTGGGAAGAGAATTTGATTAATGTATTGTTATGAATTTTATTTTAAGGGTTGACCAATAAATATGCTAGCTAGAGTAGCGTGAGGGCGCTACTAGAGCTCTTAGCTCCGACCCTAGCCTGAGAGGTCAGGCAAACTACGTAGTGCACTATGAGGGTTGACCGTATCATTTTATTTAGAGCTCTTAGCTCCGACCCTGGTCTGAGTGGACAGACAAGCCTGAGAGGTCAGGTTGATATTATAAGGGTTGACCGTTATCATTTTATTTAGAGCTCTTAGCTCCGACCCTGGTCTGAGAGGACAGACAAGCCTGAGAGGTCAGGTTGATATTTCAAGGGTTGACCGTATTATTTTATATAGCTAGCATAGAGTAGCGTGAGGGCGCTACTAGAGCTCTTAGCTCCGACCCTAGTCTGAGAGGTCAGACTTATTATGTTTGAGAACATTTCTCTTCCCATAATCCTTACTTGTTTATCTTATCATGCAATTGTGGAATATTTGGTATTTGTGGGCATGCATAAATGATGTTTAAATCAAAACATTTTTGGGAGATCATTAAAAGAAATAGAGTTTTATAATTGATTTTCGTCCACTCACTCTAACAGTTTTTAAATGTTTCTCCCCTGGGCCTTTCGTTTTTTTTTAAATGCCTAGTGATGCAGGGTTCTTGAGAGGGGTCGAGCGCGTACGAGAGTCGAGGCATAGTCGATCATTCCGTTGCTGCTTGAAATTCTTTGGGGTAATCATCTCTATAGACTGCTCTGACTAACCCGGTTTAGTTAGTTTAGTACGAAGGGTTGGCCATTTCAAGGGGGTTTCGGTAAGAAGTTCCCTTGAGGTGGTCCCCGCAGGATTTACTTCGGGTTAAAGGGGTTTAACCCGGGGTGGGTCTTGACATTGGTATCAGAGCATTAGGTTATCGTTTCCTGTTACTACCTCATGTACTTGGTAGCACTTAGCGTCTATAGAGTGATGGTCCGACCGCGGCGGATCCATCGGCATTTTATGCTTTGGACGCTTAGTGTTTATTAAGGATATGAGTTAGTACTTCCTGGTTGATTCATGGACCGAGTGGTCCTATCAACGTTTGAATCTTCAAGACTATGCCTCCGTACGCGCGACCTCACAGAGAGTTCCTGTAAGGAACAAGGTAAGCTCGTTACGTATTTATTTGATGAGTTCCCCAAAGGTTGTGTTTTAAAGGGATTTATTGAGATTTGAGTTGGGATCGAGCTGTAAACTCACGTTGTTTAACGTTTGAGCATTTTGTGTAAGTACTCGGTGGTGAAACAGTTAATTCACACCTGGGAGGCTGTCATGGTTGTTGACAGGGATGCTGTAGAAGCCTAAGACAAGGCTTTGGTGTTCGTGTTATGAGGCTCTTAGCAGTGAAGAGTCGTACAAGTTACTGAAAGATGTTGCATCCTGTGATGGAAAAAGGAGCTGAAGTCGCCTAGCGTGATTATTCAGAGGGGATGAATATTGAGTTTTGACGATTGTCACGACTTTGTTGAGGTTCGTCATTAGTGCGGTTTTGGAGAAACCAACGGACTTATGAAAGTGGAATGACTCAGGGAAAATGAGTGTAGTCATTTTGGGATCAATGGACTTGTTTCGGGTGACGAGTCCATGATGTAACACTGCTGGAAATGTTAAGGAAGTACAGGCTGGTTTGGTCTCTCGATGCTTTATGGGACATCCACTGAAACTCATGACTTGGATCACCTTTGGTGCTGACATTGTTGTCGTCAGCTACGACTAGGATCTCTTCGCTCCAGCCACCCACTATTGGGGTACTAGAAGATTTGATTTGTTAGTGAGTCCAATCGTGATTTGAATTGTTGGTGACAATGGTCATTGGGCCATTTATCATGGAGGCAGAAATTATATCGTGTCACCAGATCTTGGGACTCATGACGACCATAAGGTGAGTTATTCACCTGTGGTCAAAGTATTTTAATTGGTACACCTGTGGAGGAGTCTCCAGGTTGGCTGTGTTAGAGTCCGATTTACTGATCGAGCGAGTGTTACCAGTTGTAGCTAAGGGTAATTGGTTTCAGAATCTAAAGGAACATGTTGGAAGTGGCAACAAGCCACCGGGTCTCAGACCAAGAGTGCTTGGGGTACCGGAGATAGTGATACGAGTCTTGATTGACTTTGTATTATTGTGGTGTAGAAACCGGTCGTTGTACAAACGGCACTGTTTCGACGGCTGAAGACGTACATGGGTATACCCCACATGAGCACGTGTACCCTCCTGTGTAGGGAAGTGGTAAAGTTGAAATTTGGGTAGCACATGCTGGTAAGGCATAATTATTGTGTGCAGCTGTGTGTGGTCAAAATGACACCAGGTAAGTGACTAAGACTGGTGATGACATCATCTTAAGAATGTGTCATGAGAGTTCTGTTTATTGAGAACGGAGATTAAGGATGCTTGATTAGAGGTTTTGGTGCAAAACGTCCAGTAATTGGCCTAACCATTTAAGTACAGGTCGGAAGTGGGTCATTGATAGTCACTCCGACTCTTATGATGGTTAGTGAGATTATTATATGTTGTCAGTAAGTGGTTGATTGTCTGCTGAGTTAAATGCACGGAAAAGGTGAAGGGACAGCAGTGGGGCAAGGTTTACTGAATCTTTGAATTTGAGTGAGAATACTTGTAGATGTTCAAGCTTCAACCTGCAACCAAAGTCGTCCGTTATGACACTTGGTTTTCTTCGAGGGTGATTAACTGAGCTTGATGGCATGGAAATTCGTGCACCCACTGGCTGTTGTCTAATCAATTTTTGTAACCGAAGGTGTACTCAGTCGTGTTGGGGTTTATAGTTACATCCACTGCAGTGACAGGCGATATTCTTGATATTGGAATGAGGATTAAGATCTGGGAGATCAATTATTGAAGTTAATTTAATAAAATCCTGAAAGGATTAAAGTATGGTTGGCATTGTTAAGGTTATTGGAGGTGACTGACGAAATTTTCAACGTTCGGTGAGTGTGAAATGCGGTGGAACTAGGAAAGGTTTTCCTTGATGACTCAAAGGTGTTACGAGTCTAAGTTTGGTAATATTTGTTACTGAAATTGATAAGGTATGTTGCTAAGTTAAGCAACCCTCCATTGGGAATCATGGAGTGATTAAGCCACGTTCAGATTAAGTTGTGATCTGAGAGGATGTTAATGTGTCGCAGTGGATCTTGTGATGTAGGATCTGGAGTGGTAAGCGATTGAGAATTTTGAATCTTACCGAATAGATGATGCGGTGGATGCTTAACTTGCAGAGCAAGGGGGACAGTTTTGTTAGGAACTGTCTAGTTGTACGAGTTGACTTGGTGGTGTGTACTCGTCCAGTGCGGTAGTGGCATTCGTCGAATTGTGCCTGGATAACTGGATGCTCGGTGATCATTGTGGTTAAGTTCGGAGTGGAATTAATTCCCTATGCATTGATCAGGGGTACCTCTGGGTGTGCACCAGTGGCACCAAATTTTATGTAAATGTCCGATTTGGTTAGATGTCCAAGTTTGTCGGTTTTTACCGGACGATGTGGCAATGGAGGCATCTGGGAATGGAATATCCTTGTTGAGCGGGTAAGACTCTAGGAGTCTTTTAATGGTAAGTCTATTCCGGATTGAGATGCGGATAATGTTTAATAGACGCACGGTTATGGTGGAAGTGCAAGTTCTGCACTATGCGTCATTCCAGGTTAAGGTAAGAGATAGGGAGGTCAGTGGCGCCTCACCTATGAGTAGTACAGAGATGTATTTCCAGTTGTGAAGTACGCTGTGACCTCACAAAGTGATAATTGAGTTGGCGATTCTAATGATCGGCTTGTTGGTAAAGTCCAGATTTATCCGGTCAGAATGGCTTGTAGGCAGTGTGAAGCCTGACAATTTGTCTTCATGCGAGGAGTAAGTATTGTTGGCTCTCGATGTCTGGAGACTTGTATCTCCCCGATTTAAAGGCTATAGTTTTGGTTTTACGCTAAAAATTCATGGCAATTTATGTCCTGTGTGTACAAGTGATTTGAGTAAGGATAGATCAAGGGAAGACAATTACTCTACAACAGGACAACTTGACAGAATAAGTTATAGAAAGCGTAAACCAAATCAGGGAGCCCGGTTCAAATGAGGTGATGGTTTGTGTAACACAAGTTATCATGGTTTTCTCGTGGACTTGTTGTCAGTAGATTTGACTCCACGTGGTATTATGTTACCAGACGATTTAAATCCATTAGTGACATCGAACCCTACTCCTCAGGCGTGGTAATCATTTCCTGCATAGGGAATGTGGGAGGTGATATCTTAGTTCAACGAAAGAATACGAGTACTCTTGAAGAAATTTTACTTGCGACAAGCGAGGTGTTATTGGATCAGATGAGTATTAGTGGTATTGTGACGACGTCACATGTGGTTGGTAAGGACAAATGTTGGTGTTTGTTTAGCTAAACGAGAAGGGATAGGAGGTTAGTTACTGGTCGAAGTTGTTGTGTTGTGCAGTTGGATTTACAAGGATATGGTTATAATCCGGTTTAGGCAACAGGGAATTGTTGCCAAATGATGTTTTCAGCGTGTGATAGAATTTATCATCTTTTGGTGAAAAACAATAGTGATTTTTGCGAGGAATACAGATGGTGGATCAGTTTAGGCAATGTCGTATTCCACCTCATAAATAAGATGGAGTACAGTAAGAATTCGGTGATTCAGTTGATCAATGATTCAAGAGGAAATCATTGTGATCCACGGTAAGACTTCAGACGGTTTAGTTTTGACCCGAGAAAAGTGGTCGGGTGTCAGAAAAAGAGAAAGTATGGGAGGTTATCATCCACGTAGGAAGGAGTGCTACATTGGCTAGATGTGACATGTGACATGGTTACATGAGTTTGAAGAATATGTTGGGTATCCTTGGAGTTATAATGGAAGTCTAGTGTCACGTATGTCCACGTGACGTAAATAAGTATATTTCCTTACACCCTATATGAATAGCCTTCGGGTTAGTACTGGAAATTGGCTTATAAGAAGGATCAATAAGGAGGTTGATCGTGAAGGACAGGTGTTAGGGTTCTGGACATTGCTTTTCGTGAGGCGTCTCAGAAAAGTTCTCAGAAAGAAGTTGATATTGGAGAATAATATCTTTATCTAAGTGGTACTATCCCCTACTGTGTCGGACTTTGAGTATAGAAATTTCGAGGACGAAATTTTTATAAGGTGGGGAGAATTGTCACACCCCGAATCTTTTGAAGTTAATGAAAGTTATCTTCTCCGTTTACTACTAGAAATTACCGTATCTATTTTGGAAAAGTGTCAGTAATTAAATTCTCAGAGGGTAGATTTTGAGAAGATAATTAGAAAAGTTCGGTGAATTTTATTCTGGTTGACGACGTCTTATTTCGAAGAAGAAAGGAAAAAAATGGTAAAGGAGTTAGAAAAGTTTCCGTTTCAGGAAACTTTCCATTTTTCCTTTCTTTCCTTTTCTTTCCTTTTCTTTCCTTCTTTTTCCCCGGTTTTTCTCTTTCTCTCTCCTTCTTCTTCTTTTCTTCTTCTGCTGGCGCTCGACTCTCTCTCTCTCTCTCTCGCACGGTACCGCCGCTGTTCTCTCTCCACCGGCCACCGTTTGACGCGCCACCGGTCCCGGACGACTCGCCTCCACCTCCGCCGTCGATCTGGGCGGCTAACCGTGGCAGAGGAGCGCTGGAGAGGGAGAGGAAAGCTTGCACAGTGACTGCAACAGTGACTGCTCACCTGGGTTAGCCTCCTCCGCCATTCGCGCCAAGTTTGGTGGGTAAGGGAAGGACCGCCGCCCTCCCTGGAAGCTCCATTTGCAAGGAGACAGCCTCTAACGAGCTAGGTAAGGAGATCGAACTCCGGTTGTGATTTTTTTGGAGTTTTTACTGTGCTTGGACGATTTGAGGTAGTTAGGCTTCGATTTGAGCTTAAGTTTCTTGAGAGAAGTTGTTGTGGAGGAGGAGGCGGAGCTATTGATGGCCGGAGATCGTCGGTCGGAGGCTTGCCGGCCGGCGACTGTGTTTGCACAGTGAAAGGGGCATTTTGGTCATTTTACCCATGATTTTTGAATAATTGTTAATTATTTACTGTTGTGGTAAAAGCGGTTTCACTTGGGGTAAAAGGGATGTTTGGAAAGGGATTGGAAAGTTTTGGTAAAGAAATTGGAATGATCGGTAATTAGGGTTACCCCGGTAATTGTCGTCCGACATAGGATATAATAAGGTTGGACTTGAGTTTAAGCTGAGTTGTTGGTTAAGTCGGTAAAGTGTTATAGTTATCGGAAATAAATGATAACTGGAAATCCTGGAAAATGTTGAGTCGGTATTTGGGAATTTAATCTAATTGTTGAAAAGTTGTTAAAAGAAAGGAACTTGGTCAACACGTGGTCAAATAGAATTTCCTGGTCAAACTAGGAAAAGACCAAGTCAACTGTTGTTTCCGGGTGGCTCGTGGCCCCTTTAGCGGGTTGCACGGCTCCAGAAATAGCGTACTTCCCTGTATTCCGAGTTTTCCTGTGTAAAGAACAAACACGTCAAAGGGCGTCCCCGGGTTTACCGAGGGTAGCCACTCCGATGCTTAAGTTAGACACTATCAATTAAGCATAAAACTCGGGAATAGTCAAGAAGTTTCATCGTACCTTTATGGGGAGGCATGTGCCGGTATTTATAGTAGCATTGAAGGCAGCATTCCTGTCCCTTTCCAATGTGGGAGTAGTTTCCCTTGCTTTACTTAGCTTTATGGCGAATTGGGCCCAGACAAAGGGCCCAGAGTGGCTTCACATTTAATTGTAACCCGGTAAAGGTGAAATATTAGGTTCCACCTATAAACAAGTCCCCCAAGTCCTCAGTCAAGGGGTACGCTTGGGTGGGGACTTAAAATCGTTTCTTTACCGGGTTACAAAGGTAGCAACCAAACCCGGGGTACCCAAAATTGTTTCCGGGTGGCTCGTGGCCCCTTTAGCGGGTTGCACGGCTCCAGAAATAGCGTACTTCCCTGTATTCCGAGTTTTCCTGTGTAAAGAACAAACACGTCAAAGGGCGTCCCCGGGTTTACCGAGGGAAGCCACTCCGATGCTTAAGTTAGACACTGTCAATTAAGCATAAAACTCGGGAATAGTCAAGAAGTTTCATCGTACCTTTATGGGGAGGCATGTGCCGGTATTTATAGTAGCATTGAAGGCAGCATTCCTGTCCCTTTCCAATGTGGGAGTAGTTTCCCTTGCTTTACTTAGCTTTATGGCGAATTGGGCCCAGACAAAGGGCCCAGAGTGGCTTCACATTTAATTGTAACCCGGTAAAGGTGAAATATTAGGTTCCACCTATAAACAAGTCCCCCAAGTCCTCAGTCAAGGGGTACGCTTGGGTGGGGACTTAAAATCGTTTCTTTACCGGGTTACAAAGGTAGCAACCAAACCCGGGGTACCCAGTCCCCCAAGTCCGTACGCAAGCGTAACCCGCAGACATTCTTTACGTTGAGAATTCAAAACGACGTCTCCGGGTTGTAGTGGGGGGAAACTGAAAAGTTTTTCGGTTTTGTGAAGCGGCATGCGTGACACGTGTCGTTTCCCTCGAGAAACTGAAACGTCCCCTCAGTGCACGCCTCTAACTGTATAAATAGGGGTTGAAGGTGACAGTTTTGTCTCACCTCCAAACCCGATAACTTTGTCGTGCTTTTTGCTGTCGCTTTCTTTTGTCGCTGTTTCTTTTGATTCTCAATCTCAAATCGATCTCAAAAACCCCTTCAAACCCTCAAAAGTAAGGTACTGTTTCTTCTTCCCTCCTTTTTGATTGTTTTGGGACGATTTGTGTACTGTTTCTGGTTTCCCAGGAACGTTTTCTGGGTTTCTGCGTCTGGGAATTTAGCTTCGTGACGCCGGGTTACCTGGGTTTTGTTGACACCCCCGTGTTTTCTTGTTTTGCAGATGGCCAACGAAACAATGGACACTCACGTCCCCGAGTTTGCCTCGGTAACCTTCACTGATGGGACCGCTCTTGACCCTCCCGGGTACTCATTGACAGCGGAGGAGATCGTGGAGCTAAGGAGCAACTGGAAGATCCCCGAGTCTGTAGAAATTCGGCCTTTAGAACCCGAGGATCAGTTCTTCGCTCCCGGGGATGGGTGGACGCTGTGCCACGAGTATCAGCTACGCTGCGGCTTGTCACTCCCGCTGAAGGTAGAGGTGCAGTATCTCTTGGCTGCAAGCAACTTCGCAATCGGGCAAGTTGGACCGAACATGTGGAGGCAGCTACTCGGGTTGTGCGTTATGTACAAGGTGCTGAAGCAGCAGATGCCAACCTATCACGAGTTACACGCCATGTACCGGGCCGAGTACTCCCGGAAGGCGGGTTTCAGTGGGACCATCCAACTGAAGTCCAAAGCGGTTTTCAAGAAGATCGTCGAGGACCTGCCAACCTCCGTGAGCCGGACCTGGAGGGAGAAAAGTTTCTTGATAAGACTTTCAAGACCCGGACTACGCGCTCCAAGTACCGGTCGATTTCCAACAACTGATGAGTAAGTCTTCTTCCTCAGGGTTTCTTTCTTTTCTCCGTCCTGGGTTATAATCATGTTACTTGTGTTGCAGACGTCCCCGACATTCCTCTGGAGCCGGTGATGGAGAAGAGGATCCGGAGGATGCTATGGGCCTTCCGGGGTCAAGATGACCGGAGTTCATACCGGCTTTGTAGGCTGTATGTGTACAGCAGGTGCCGGTTGATGGAGCTACCAGGTTTGTCCAGTGTCCTTTTAAATTTTGGTCCAATGCTCGTCTAACCTTGTCTAACGAGTTATGTCTTTTTGTTGCAGCTCTTCTCCCGATGGAGTTTACGAAGCGGAAGAACCCGGGAATATACGACGGGTTTGAAGATAAGGCTGTTTGGGCCGGGATCCGGACACAAGCAACGGATGGTCAATTATACGACATTAATCTGACCACGAAAGCAGCTTTCCTGCGCCCGGAAGCAGAGCAAGGGGATACTGAGAAATTCCTCGTGGATACCTTGCACTTCAACGAGATTCCCGGGTATCTTGCTGAGGTACTTGGCACGGAGATGTACCAGGAGTTAGATGAAGAGATTGTGGGGAGCCCCGCGGAGGAGGTGGCGGAAGACCCGGTGATTGAAGAACCGGTGACTCAATTCCCCTTAGCAGACGAAGAGGTGGAGTTTGAAGAACCGGTGATGAGCGCAGTTCCCTCATCTATGCTCCCGGGTGAGGAGGAGTTTACCGAAGAGAATGACGACGGGGGTGAAGAAGTTGGTTTCGAAGGGTTGATGAGTGAGAACCCTGAGGGGAGTGATGGGAGCGACGAAGTGCGCGAAGTGGAACCCGTCCCCTCCCACAAACGAACCCGGGAGGCATCTAGCTCGGCAAGGTCCGAGAGGAAGAAGAGAAGGAAGGAGAGGAGGGAGAGGAAGCAGCACCGGGCCGCTAATGAGATAATAGAGGAGTTGGCAAGCGGGGGGATGGCGGACGTGGCCATCCAGAGGATGGTAGCGGACTTGAAGAATTGTGCCGCCGACTCCTTCACTCTGGAGCATGAGGACCCGGTGATTGTAGCCCGGAGGACACAGGAGAAACTGATGCGGGTAAGTGTTTCTTCTTCTCTAACCCGTGTCCTCCCTTTTTTTTTTTTTTTTTGAATACTAACCCGTTAAATTGTTTTTTGTAGGCGGTCAGGATGTCATACTTGGCAACCGATCGGCTAATCAACGAAGGCATCCCCGAGAGAGAGAGTGCTCAGGGACGACCTCCGGGCGGCCCGGGATCAAGTGACGGCGAGCGAGGAATGCCTGGCTCGGGTCCGGGAAGAGGCAAGCTCATCAGCCATTGCGTCGTGTGCGGAGTTGGCCAAGGCAGAAGAAAAAATAGCAGACTTGGTGGCCAAGAACTCGGAGTACGAGAGAGTCATCGAGGGTCACCGGGAGGACCGGTGTGCTCAAGATGCTGCTATTGCTCAGCTTACTCAACAGAATCAAGCGCTGCAGCAGCAAGTGACTTCTCTGGAGCAGCAGAAAGGAGCGTTGGTGCAGGCTGTTTCCCGGGCCAGGAACTCTGCTGTCTCCGAGTTTCTAGCGAGTCCAGAGTTTGAGCTGAAACTGCGGTCGGCGAGGGCTGAGGCTCGTGCCGAAATTGTTAGCGCCGGGATTCGCCAAGGGTGGCTCGACAAAGCCGGGTATGATGGTCACCAAGGTCATGTTAGACCCGACGAGGCTGCAGGCACCTCCGGGTCGACTCCTGCCATGGCCGCAAACCCTAGGGCTCCTGCAAACCCGGCTCGGAGTCCCCCAGTTCATTCTTCAGCAGCCCGGAGAGGTACTTCCCGTGGTGGGATTGTCGGTGGTCCTCAAAACCGGCCACCGCTCCGTAGGGGACAGTTTATCATACGGCCCCGGGGAGGACGTGGCGGCTCAAGCACTGGCGGTGGTAGCGGGTCTGTAGCGCCCTGAGCTGGAGCCTAAGTATTTGTCTTTGCTTTTGTAGTGTAGTCTGTTTTGTAGCGGTTTACTGCTTTTGTAATTGACCTCTTTGAAGTAATCAAGCTTTTCCTTCGCTCTTGTGAAATAACACGGTAACCTGATGCATAGTATAAAAATTTACACAATGCCGGTTTGACATGTAAATAAATATAGTGCCGCTAAGGCTTTTGTGGTCCGTTAGGACTTCCAAGGACCGCTGGTTTTTACGGGGGGAATACCATTCTATAACACGGTATTTCTTCCTGTAAAATAACACGTTAATCTGATGCACAATATACAAGTGTTGACATTTTATACATAATGCCGATTTGGCGTATAAATAAAAAGTGCCGCTAGGGCTTTACGGGTTCATAAGGACTTTCAACCCGATGCATAACCTGCAAGTGGTGACAAAATTTGCACATATAATGCCGGCTTGGCATGTAAATAAAAATGGTGCCGCTAGGGCTTTACGGGTCCGTAAGGACCTCCATGGGCCGCTAAGGCTTTTCCGGGGGGGTGTCATTCTATAACACTCGTTCCCTGTAAAATAACAAGTTGAGTTGATGCATATCTCGCAAGTGTAGATAAAATTTACACATAGTGCCGGTTTGGCATGTTATCGTCATAAAATGACAATAGGCCCGGTAGGGCTGTACTGGTCTGTTAGGGCTTCCTGTCAAATAACACGGTAATGTGATGCATAATATACAAAAAAATTATGCATATTGCCGGTTTGGCATGTTTAATGTGATTAAATAAAAATAGGACCGCTAAGGTATAATTGTCCGTTAAGACTTCCATGGGCCGCTAAGGCCTTGCGCGAAAATGTCTTTCTATAACACGGGTTTTTTCCCTGTAAAATAACACGTTAAACTGATGCATAATTTGCAAGTGTTAACAAAATATACACATAGTGCTGGCTCGGCATGTGAATAAAATAGGGCCGCTAAGGCTTTACGTGTTCATAAGGACTTTCAAGGACCGCTAGGGCTTTACGGGTCCGTTAGGACTTCCAACCCGATGCATAACCTGCAAGTGTTGACAAAATTCACATATAGTGCCGGGTTGGCATGTTAACATTATAAAGTGAAGATAGGGCCGGTAAGGCTTTACGGGTCCGTTAGGACTTCCAAGGGCTTCCTGCCAAATAACACGGTAATCTGATGCAAAATATGCAAATGTGATAAAATTTACACATATAATGCCGGTTTGGCATGTAAGTAAAAATAGTGCCGCTAGGGCTGTATGGGTCCGTTAAGATTTTCAAAGACTGAAATAAGGCCGTGAAAGGCTTGCAATATTTCAAGTTATGGAGATTACCAGAGATTATCAGAGATTTATCGGAGCTTGCCGAGTTTTGACCATGAAATAAGGCCGTGAAAGGCTTGCAATATTTCATGTCAAATGGAGATTATCGAAGATTATCGGAGATTTATCGGAGCTTGACAAGTTTTGACCATGAAATAAGGCCGTGAAAGGCTTGCAATATTTCATGTCAAATGGAGATTATCGGAGATTATCGGAGATTTATCGGAGCTTGACAAGTTTTGACCATGAAATAAGGCCGTGAAAGGCTTGCAATATTTCATGTCAAATGGAGATTATCGGAGATTTATCGGAGCTTGCCGAGTTTTGACACTGAAATAAGGCCGTGAAAGGCTTGCAATATTTCATGTCAAATGGAGATCGCCTGCATTCACTCAACAAACTGATTGATAAACCTAACCCGGTAGGGTTTTATGTGGGCCTGAAAAGGCTCTATATTTAACATCAAAATATAATAAATTTGAACATTTGCAGATAACTCGGTACCTACTTGGGATGTACGCACTGTCAAAATTACCTTAGCAAGGGTTTCCATAACCCGGAGGTTTCCCTACTGGGTTTATTACCTTAGCAAGTCTGACTGGCGTCCATTTGGTAAGCGTGAGATCTTGAGTTCAGCTCTCAACGAGAGCACCAATTGTTTCCGGGTGGCTCGTGGCCCCTTTAGCGGGTTGCACGGCTCCAGAAATAGCGTACTTCCCTGTATTCCGAGTTTTGCTGTGTAAAGAACAAACACGTCAAAGAGCGTCCCCGGGTTTACCGAGGGAAGCCACTCCGATGCTTAAGTTAGACACTGTCAATTAAGCATAAAACTCGGGAATAGTCAAGAAGTTTCATCGTACCTTTATGGGGAGGCATGTGCCGGTATTTATAGTAGCATTGAAGGCAGCATTCCTGTCCCTTTCCAATATGGGAGTAGTTTCCCTTGCTTTACTTAGCTTTATGGCGAATTGGGCCCAGACAAAGGGCCCAGAGTGGCTTCACATTTAATTGTAACCCGGTAAAGGTGAAATATTAGGTTCCACCTATAAACAACTGTGAACGACTAATATGATGATTTGTTGTACAGTCTCTGGTCGGACGTGAGACGGGCTCGACTACGCGGGTAGTTCGAGAGTTTCGCTCGAGGAGCTTGCCGAGCGGGAAGAAGGTTGCAATAGTACTGTGAGTGGACATATTATTTTAAATAAATGCATGCCTTAATTATTGAGTTAATTGCATGGTTTTTATGATTGTTTTCGAGAATTATATCCTTCTCGGGTTCTTGAACGTTTTTATTTGGATACTGTTTAGCGGGAGCCTCGGTTAAAATTTTTTACTATGGTTTGAGATATTGGCATTTATGCGTGAACGTATTTACATTATTACTCAATTTTCTATTTCTCCCGAAAATGGTTATAGACGGTGATAGCCGTCCTTCGAATGGAATTGAACCCGAGACTTCGTTGGAAATTGGTTTTATGCATATATGACAAGGAATTGTTTTACTTATTTGTTTTGGGAAGAGAATTTGATTAATGTATTGTTATGAATTTTATTTTAAGGGTTGACCAATAAATATGCTAGCTAGAGTAGCGTGAGGGCGCTACTAGAGCTCTTAGCTCCGACCCTAGCCTGAGAGGTCAGGCAAACTACGTAGTGCACTATGAGGGTTGACCGTATCATTTTATTTAGAGCTCTTAGCTCCGACCCTGGTCTGAGTGGACAGACAAGCCTGAGAGGTCAGGTTGATATTATAAGGGTTGACCGTTATCATTTTATTTAGAGCTCTTAGCTCCGACCCTGGTCTGAGAGGACAGACAAGCCTGAGAGGTCAGGTTGATATTTCAAGGGTTGACCGTATTATTTTATATAGCTAGCATAGAGTAGCGTGAGGGCGCTACTAGAGCTCTTAGCTCCGACCCTAGTCTGAGAGGTCAGACTTATTATGTTTGAGAACATTTCTCTTCCCATAATCCTTACTTGTTTATCTTATCATGCAATTGTGGAATATTTGGTATTTGTGGGCATGCATAAATGATGTTTAAATCAAAACATTTTTGGGAGAGCATTAAAAGAAATAGAGTTTTATAATTGATTTTCGTCCACTCACTCTAACAGTTTTTAAATGTTTCTCCCCTGGGCCTTTCGTTTTTTTTAAATGCCCAGTGATGCAGGGTTCTTGAGAGGAGGTCGAGCGCGTACGAGAGTCGAGGCATAGTCAATCATTCCGTTGCTGCTTGAAATTCTTTGGGGTAATCATCTCTATAGACTGCTCTGACTAACCCGGTTTAGTTAGTTTAGTAGGAAGGGTTGGCCATTTCAAGGGGGTTTCGGTAAGAAGTTCCCTTGAGGTGGTCCCCGCAGGATTTACTTCGGGTTAAAGGGGTTTAACCCGGGGTGGGTCTTGACATAGGTTCAAAGCTCGGACCAAAGGTTTGGGTAGTTAAAGACCTTAGAAATGTTTAAATGTGTTATCGACTTTTCAAGTGGAACAAGTCATTATACTTGTTAGTATGTGTGGTGGCAAAGGTGGCCACCTGGAGTTGAAATTAGTGAAGTTAAACGTAACAGTAAAGTTTGCGACATCAATTGCTTTAGATATCGATATAGACTTTTCGTTTGATCGAAAAGTCGAGAGGTTTGTAAGTTTAGTAACCAACTAGATTTGGAAAAAGGTAAATACGAATTTCAATATTTGGCGCAAATAGGCCTAAAAGTGTGTCTAATATTATTCGAATTTATAAATCGACAATTTTTTAGCTTATTAGGGTTCGATCCTTGTCGATTAGTCAAAAGGTTTTGGTCAATTTCCTCGTCAACCCAGGAAAGACTTGGTCAACCCTATAGTCAACAATTTATTTTTCCTGGACAAACTAGGAAAAATTGGATTATTAGACTATTCGATAGTCGTTTCGCGTCTTACATTTGATTGATGGGTTAAAAGAGTAGGTATTACCACTTATGTCAACACATTAGTGTTGCGTAATTACATTCGAGGAGGATCAGGGATGATCCGGTGATTGAGGTGCTAGATGAGGTTAAGAGAACCAGATTATGTAAAGTATCGTAGTGGCGCAACGGATACGTGGTGGGTCCATAAAGCTCGAGGATGAATATTTTATGACGGTCAGGGTACCGCTTTCGGGCAAGAGGGACATCACTGAATATGAGGACGATTAGAGTATCGTACCTGGAGCAGGAGATGCCTGGCCAGAATGATGAGTGGACCTTTGATTTGTTTTAAAGAAATATATGCCATGGTTTAATAATTAAATGATTTTAAAATGTAACCATAATGTAACCTTTGATTTGTTTTAAAGAATGACAATCAGATTCAATGATCAAGTTCCTTAGTTGCAGTAGAAGAGCAAGTTTTAAACCACAGAACAATCCCCAAGTCGACTCTATCTTTTCTTTCCCTCTCATTTGTTGTACGGATTCGTTCTCTCCCACTACCAGAATAACCACTTTAGCCGACGAAATTTTTTCGTCTGCTAAACCCTAAATTTCGTCGGCTAAAGTTTTAGCTGACGAAACGTCGTCGGCTAAGAAGTCGTCGGCCAAGACTTTAGCCGACGAATTACCTTAAAATTCGTCGGCTAAAGTTTTTTTAATGTTTTTCTTTTTTAAACTTTAGCCGACGAATTTTAGGGTAATTCGTCGGTTATAGTTATTCTTTTTTTTTAACTTTAGCCGACAAATTTTATTAAAATTCGTCAGCTATAGTTATTTTATTTTTTTTTCATATTTTTTTCTTTTTTAATTTCTTGTATTTTTGATTAAAACTTTTTACTTCTTTTTCGTTTTTACACCGGTGGAGGAGAAGGACAAGAGAAGGAGGAGAAGAGGATATGAGCAAGGCTAGGAGGAGGAGAAGGTTAGGAGAGGGAGAGGAGGAGGAGGAAGGAGGAGAATTTAGAGAAGGAGGAGAAGAATTTAGAGAAGGAGGAGGGAGGAGGGAGGAGGAGAAGAATTTAGAGGAGGAGAAGAAGAATTTAGAGAAGGAGGAGAAGGATTTAGAGGAGGAAGGAGGTGGAGGAGAAAAATGAAAGATATAGAAAATTTTGAACTTTAGCCGACGAAATTTCGTCGGCTAAAGTTCAAAATTTTACTCGTTGGCTAAAGTTCAAAATTTTAGTCGAAAAATTTCAAAATTTTAAAAATCCCAGACAAAAAAATTTGAATTTTTAATTAACTTTAGCCGACGAATTCGTCGGCTATAGTTATTTATTTATTTAACTTTAGCCGACGAAATTAGGGTAATTCGTCGGCTATAGTTATTTATTTATTTAACCTTAGCCGATGAATTACCCTAATTTCGTCGGCTATAGTTATTTATTTTATTTATTTATTTAACTTTAGCCGACGAATTACCCTAATTTCATCGGCTATAGTTATTTATTTTATTTATTTATTTAACTTTAGCCGACGAATTACCCTAATTTCGTCGGCTAAAACCCTAAACCCTATACGTAGAAGCTTCAAACGAAAAAAAGTCATGAAATAAGATATGACTGGAATGGTGAAATACTTCTATGGTTGAAAAATCACATAATTCCGATAAAGTCTCGGTACCGATAATTTCGGTTAACTCAATTTTCCATTCTTTCTCCCTAGAGGTAGCCCTATCTCCGGTAGTTATTTTTCATAAAATTTTTATACCATTTGTTGCATCTCATCAATTTGAAACTATTTTCATTTGAAGGTCCGGGCAAAATACGTAATTTAGATAGTCAAATGACCGTTTCCGTGCGTTAAGGGATTTTACTTACAGGATTGACCGTAAGGATCGAGCCCTTAACATTGTCAGATTAAGTTGAACTTTTTCCTATAGACATATTTCAACATAATGATCATATCAGACGGTCGGAATTTTGTTTCTCAACTTTGATCATCGGAATCACAACATGCGTACTAATGATGTATAACTTGTTTACTAAGCTTTAAGTAAATGTTCCGTTTCTAAAACAAACTCTACGTAGAAACTTCAAACGCAAAAAAGTCATGAAATAAGATATGACCGGAATGGTGAAATACGTATACGGTTGAAAAATCACGTAATTTCGGTAAAGTCTCGGTGCTGATAGTTGCAGTCAATACAATTTAGGGGTTTGACTTACGAGATTGACCGTCTAGATGAAGTCCTTAAATTTATCGGATAAAGTTGAATTTTTTACCAGAGATATATTTCAACATATTGATGATATCTGACGGTTGTATTTTTGTTTGTGAATTTTGATGACCGGAATCACAACATGCCTACTATTTACCATTATTTATCTATATGGGAAGTTCTATCATCGAGGGGTAAATGTCTCAAAATTTTTAGATGGACAGTTGCGTCTCATTATGGTGAGTGTTTGTTGTGTTGAAGGTTCGACCAAAATACCTCATATAGGTGTAGATATGGGCATTTTCGTGTGTTAAGCGTTTAGAAAAACTTCATTTTGAAGCCTTAAACGAACTCGGATCGCCAAAAAAGCCTGTATGTCATAGCGTTAGCATTGTGTTTGACTCGTAGGGCCGTTCTGCTTCCAGATTGGTATCACAATAGTCAATCGGTCACCGAAATATCCGTAGTGCAATTTTGTAACTAAAAGTTACTTTAGCCGACGAAATACCCTAATTTCGTCGGCTAAACTTTTCAAATTTCGTCCGCTAAAGTTCACATACTATAGCCGACGAAAATTTTTTTTATCGGCTAAAATTTAACTATAGCCAACGAATTAGCCGACGAAAATTTAACTTAGCCGACGAAAAAAAATTTTGTCAGCCTGTTTTTAGATATTTCGTTGGCTAAAGTCTTTTTTCTGGTAGTGTCCCCTTTCTTTTAGTCTGTTCCCAGTTTGGGAATTGGCTATCAGTTTCGAAGATTCCCTTTCTGATAGTGTTTCGATTCAATTCGGTGCATACCAATTTGAGTTTTCATACTGATTCGGCACTTCAGCTAAACTGGGTGCTTTGAGTTAATCAAGTTGTTTACGTTCTGTGTAATTCAGTTTGGCTGACGGAATAAGAGCAAGAACCTTATGAAATCTTAGTTCATATTTTAACTCTTTTGCTAAACTTTTGATGCAGGTTGGTCATGCAGGGAAATTGTGAACAAGGAAGAAGAAGCAACCCATTTCCTGGTTGCTGGATTACCAAGGAAGGAAGAACAAGTTATTTTTGTTTGTCTTCTACTTATTTTTGTATATTAACTGAAAGGCTAACTATTTATTATATGATTTGCTGACAGATTTTGGTTTTTGTTGTTGTGCTTATTTGTGACTGATCTCTCATTGAGGATTTGCATTTCATGTACATTTATGTCAATTCTATCTCTTTTGTATGAGTAATAAATTCCTGTCCAAGACAAAAATTTGCAGCTGTAAACTGTTTCAGAACTTTTTCTAGAGTTAGCATTGGTCAATTCCTCAACATAGTTCCATATCACATTTTTTAGAGATATAGGCATAACAAACTCAAGATCAAAGATGCTTTTATTTCTCCATTTCCAAATAAAACAACAGATGAAGACAAATAAATTGCACCATTTCACATTTTGCTGGAATAAAGATTGAGAATGGAGCTGAGCAGCAAACCAGTTATCCCAGTTTAAGGAGAGTGAATTGGATATAGAGCCTGGCCTAACAACCAACTTGCAAATAGCTGCAGCCCTAGGACAGTCCCTGAACAAATGCAACAAAGATTCATCAGCATTTTTACAAATGGGACAAGAATTATCATTTGAGAAATTCCTTCTAACCCTTTGAACATTGGCAATCAACTTTTTATGAGCCATTGACCAGCAAAAAGTCTTCAATTTAGGAGAAATATTCAGCTTCCAAATAGCATTCCATAAAGGAGTAGAAACACTGGAATCCTAAAGTTCAGCTCATAGGCAGATTTGACTGTGAAGTTGCCATTAGAAGTAGGACCCCAGATAAGAACATCATTACCACAACAATTAAAACTTGTAGGCACACTGATTATTTGGCAGACAATATCACCCGGAAGCAGAGAAGAAAGGAGATTAATATTCCAACCAGTATCATTCCAAAAGTCACAGATAGTAGCATCAATACTAATATCAGCATTAGGGAGGGCAAATTTTAGTAAGAAAAGTTTAGAATGCCAAATATCAGTCCAAAACTTAATAATTGTACCATCTCCAACACGTCAAGAAAGACCTTTTTTCAACAATGAAGCACCATGAACAACACCATGTCCTCGTTTTTCCTAAGTACCTTAAACTCATCTCTCTCCCTTGTTTGATAATTTGTACTTTGGCTTACAAACACCAACCATCACCATGGTGAAAACTCTTTACTTTGTCTTTATTCTTCCTTGGGAAAATTATTTGAAGATGAATTTTTGCTATGTTCCTTTGACTTGCGAGCTTGCAATTGAATACAGAAATGACATTACTATGATGGCAGGATGTAGTTGATACATTAAATGTAACCATAATGCTCAGAATTCACATCATGGTCTGACATCATGTGCTCAACTACCCAGCATCGTTCAAGTGTAAGCATCTCTGGTATTTATTGTTCATCTTATTTCATTGGGACATGACAGAGAAGTAGATACTAGATAACATATAAAGCCAACAGAAACCCAGGTAAACCAGTTTTTCATTTCCTTTCCTTATGAAGAAAAAAGGCATAGCATGATAGAAGGAATATTAATTTCAAAAGAGCTTAAACTCCACTTAATTTGAGGCAAAACTATAATCCTGAGTACATAGTTAACGAAGGTGAAAAGAAAGAAAATTACAACTCAAGAAATAAAAAAGGTGCAGTAGCTTAATTTTTTGTCTTTGATTTCGAGGAAGTCAATTCCCGAACCTCTCTAGTCCCTTCATTTGAAAGTGATCATGTAGGGTGCGCTCTTGACTTCTTCCCTCTTCTGCTTTAAGCTGAATTCCTCACCACCGTCGTTGCTTCTTTCCTTTCCTTCCCTTCAGCTCCCTAAAGTACTGCGGCAAAATACAAACGATGATCAGTATGGCTTCAGATTAAGTAGGCAATAATAGTAGAGCGAAAGTACGAAGATAAATACCTACAAAAACAAAAACAGTGTTAAATCAACAAGAGCTGATCAGGCTTCATTGTCCTAGGACAATGAGGCCTTTATCCTCTCCACCGTGCATGCTATGAGGTTGTTGACTGTTGCCACAGACCCCAGGGACAACTTTGCGGTGGGAACTGAATCCACCAGGATCTGGAAGGCAACAGTCAACAAAGACCCTCCAGATTCAGCTTCCCCGCTGTTGCTCCCGCTAGTTCCATCTGGGAGTATAGCAAATCCAGATGGCAGTAGGGCAACATAGTCCGGGTCGCTGCCATTCAGCACGACATTCATAGCAACTATGTCCACAGGAGCATAGATGACATATGATGCCGTTGAGTCAGTGCAGCTCTCCTGCAGAATTAGCATGTTGCTTTGACTAGAATTGGCGCTCTGCAAAATAAAATTTGAATTCATCAGGGTCAATAAAGTTATAAGTATTGAAACAAAATAACATCAACAACAAGGAAGATACGAAAGTACATTTACGCGAAGTAGTGACACACAGTTCCCGGTGTCACGCCCGTTGGCTATGTGCGCCATTTCTTGTACAACGCCACCGTTGGAGAGGATATCCCACTGCATCAAACACGATAATGAAACAGAATCGTTTAATTGAACTCATTCGTAAAATACAACGGTTTTCTAGTATTATTTCAGCATATGCATATGGGTTTCTATATCTTGGATATTGAATTTTCACCAGCAAATTCCCATATCAGGTGGATATGAAAATGATTTTCTTCCTTTATGGACAGTTACCTAATATGTGCATGGTTCCTAATGCTTGTTTTCCAATGTTAAAACTTCCTTGACATACCGGAATACTAATCATATGAGGGCAGTATTAAATGCTAAACATTTCCCAGATTTAGTTGTGCATATCAGATACATGACCATAATCTTATACAGAATCGAAAATAATCTAATCTTCTCTGGTCAAGTTGGAATGTAATCTTCCAAGTAAAGAAGGTTATTGAAAAGGTTTATGTATTCATTTGGTCAGTGATACATGAATCTGCCTAGCAATTGCCAAACATATCCAGAATAAGATTTCCCAGATTTATTTATTTAATCATATGCATAACCATAAACATAATCTTTTTCTAGATGGAAAATAATCTTCTCCTTTCTGGCCAAATTGAATTTTCTTCCAATAAAAGGTTATTGAAAAGATTCATGTATTAGATTTGGTTGTTGATAAATATCAGATGCATGAATGTACACAACAATTGCTAAGCTTCTAAAGTGTCTGAAGTTCATTTCTTATTTTTATTTTTTTTAATATGGTCAACATTAATGAAGTGTAAATCACATACCTCATTTCTGGAATTTTCATCACGAAGGAACTCAAAGACCCTTTTGGGGGGCACAGGAAGCCAGAATGAAGTTGCAGCGCTAAGCACAATGCCCGGAGGCCTTCCTGGATCATCAACACTCTTTCGGGTCATCACACGAACATCATCTGCCCCTGTTCCAGACAATGTGGTCCATGTATGAGTAGTGGATGCACTCACTCCAGCACAGAAACTTATAACCATTCTCTCTGCCAGCTTCAACATGCTCTTCCTCCCTTCTTGAGTTGTTAGGACTAATCAACCATGCAATAATATCAATTTAATCTACAATCAAGCCAAATTAAACTAGGATTCTAAATAACTAGTTTCAAAACAATGGCATGTCACTACAGTTATCAGTTAAGTGTGATAGACTACATACCACCAACATCACCAGTAGGGATGTTTGTCGCCAAGGCACTGGCAAGACGCTCACATTGGCGATCCAAGGTTGCCACCCATCGTTTTGCACCAAATGCATGACCAGAGTTAACCAGTTGCTTGTACAGATTGTGAACACCTCTTTCATCCACCTCAACATGCTCAACCCAAGTAACCTAATGCGGGCACCAAAGTTTGAAATTAAATGAAATCTGATGCAAATTGTCATACAAAATACTGATGTGAAGAGTGTTTAATCTAGTTGAACTACCTTTGAGTATCCATTTGGCATCTCTTGGATGAGACAACCAGAAGGTCTTCTTTGACAGGATTTCGGACCAGATGCATAGCAGCGTTGATTGTCCAAGGAGACATCAACCACAGCCCAAGTGCCATCGACATGCTGCTTACAGTACCTCACAAAATAGCTCTCACGAGTTGGAACCAATGGAGATGGTACTTGGAACTCTGCTGTCATCTGCCAAATTACAATACACAAACATTCATGATAATCAAGATCTGTTTTAAAACTATAATGTATAAAACTAGTTCATCAGCATTATGCATACCACTTGCAAAGCTCCATTGTAGTTTCCTGCTACTCCAGTGGATAGCACGTCCAGTGTCATAGCTCTTGATACAATTCCCGAAAATACACTTGACCATTGATTCTAAATAGGAAACACAAAAAACAACAAGTTGTATTAGGTTTTCCATGTACTCCATTCCTGAGGCATCAAATTGATTGTATATACTCAAAACCGTCCCCTACCTTGTCATACTATCATCAATAGTATTCATTACGTACCGAGAGTTCTTGATGAAAAACATGCTGACATATATCGTATGTTCAAAATATTGTATCTTAACCTTGTTTGAACAACAGATTCTTATTATTTAAATATTTGGAATCAATTTAAATCTAACAAAATCATTATATCAAAGGATATGACGTGTGTTCAAAAAATATTTTGAGATCGATCTAAATATGACTTCTGAATATGTGCTGAATAGAAGAACACGTACGGGTGTTTCGTCATGATCGATCTACAAACATCAATCGTGTTCCTAAACCCTAAGCCTAGATCCATAAAAATGTTTCAACACATGGATCAATCAATTTACACAAGACTTATGCAACCATAAGAATATAGGAAATCTGAACTTATGAATGTAGTTCAATTGAATTAATAAACTTACCACATCCATGAGAATTTCAACAAGGTTATTATGGTTCATAATGACAACAGCACTCTCCCGCGAAGCTTCACATTTGAATCCAGATTGCTTTGGCACAATTCCTCGAGGAAATGTTCTGATGTACTCATCCTCATTGAGCACAGTGGTTGATCCATCAATGCTATTCACCCACAAAGGTTCGCCAATTTGAGCCATTCGTATTAGCTCCTCCATTGCTGCAACTGCGAGCTCAATAATCATGGGCTTATCTGCCTCACTTGGTGCACCGATTGACCTCATAATGTCACCAGATGTATACATGTCTGAGTTCAGTAAGAAGCCGTGGTGAGGACTGGTTCCCATGTTTCCCACTCCAAGATCAGGAGGACTGCGGTGAGGTGGAACTGGTGAAGGTATATGAGGGTAGTTCCCCACTGGCTTGCCAACATACTTAGCAGCAATTGCTGATATTCTATCGATCTGGAAGAATATGAAAGTAATTAATGGATTAGGAAAAGGAGATAAATAAGCTGATTATTAAATCATATGCATGCATAAAATGATTTTGTAAATACAGAATAGGTAAAATATTCCTTAATTGAAGAATTTGGTTCAAATTCTAATTCTGAGATGTTGGACAGAAGAACTGGTGTGATGCAATGAAAATTTGTTCATGGCACGGTTGTCTTTTAAGCTGGTTTATATATTTTTTGGTAACAAATTTTTCTAAACTTACGTACCTCTTCTCTTAATCGAGCATTTTCAAGTCTCAAATGATGTTCATCGAATGACATCTCCCCAACAGCCGTTGGGCCTCCACAATTAGGACATGATGCATTGCTCAGTGCCTCTCGATATCTCATGTTATCAGCTCGAAGCTTTTCATTTTCATTACGAAGGCTTGTGTTCTCATGCCTCTCGTGCTGTGTCTGCAAGACAAGAACAAACAACAGTAAATCAATAATATAAATTGTAAAAAAGAAAAGAAAATAAAAACTCAATTTCACATCAGAAATTAAATTGTGACCGCTGTTGAGCAGTAATCCCACAGCAATGAATGAAATAATTTCATGTTATGGAAAAAGACGAAATTTATATACCTTCATTTGGGTGCGCTTGTTTTGGAACCAAAATTTAACCTGTAATGGTTCCAAACCTAACTCTCGACTCAGTTCCTTCCTTTGCTTGTCATCAGGGTGTGGACACTCCTTGAAGAAACTAAAAATCCAAAAGAATAAAAACAAGAAAATATTCAGAGGTCATTTATATTCTCAGACAATGATAATGAACTGGTTAATCATATATTAACCAAGCGCTGAGTTAAAATTATTACGCTTCCATTTCTTGGATCTGATGCTGGGTGTGACGGTGATATCGCTTCTTCTTGTTAGGGCGAGGGTCTTGTACATCATCCCCGGAGCCACCTCCTTCCAGGTTGTCGCTGCCAGATTTCGTAGCACTGTCGAAATCATCACCGAGACGTGCATTCAGCTCGCTTTCTGATGTGTTCTGGGTAGCCATCATCTCCAGTGGGTTTCCGAAATGAGCACCAGCTTCCATCATGTTTGGCTGGAACAAATCCGTAGCTAGCTCTTAAGATTTTCCTCTAGCAAGTCTTTTTTATTTTTTTGAAATCAAAACAAACAGAAAAACAAAAACAAAAACAGGAAAAAATGGGCAATCAAAAATATGGTTCTGGGGAGAGCAGTACTATTTTCCCATTATATTAGAATACTGTTTAAAACATAAACAAAAGACGCGTTGAATTTACTAAGATCTATGCCTTTGTGCCCTCTGTGGCGCTCTGTGTTGTGTGGAAAACATCTATACAACTTTTTTTCTTATATCGAGACGGATTTGCTTCAAAGGGAAATTCTGGTCTCACAAAGGTCAAACCTATCAACGTGAAAGTTTATTCGTTTGAAGTACTGGCGTGGTCAAAATCTGAAATTTTAAGATGAAAGTGAAAAATTAAATCTTAAAAGAGGAGAGAAATCAGGAAAAATAATGGAACAAATGTATCCGAGAAAACATTTTTCAGATAAAAGAAAACAGATCTAAAAGGGTTTGGGTTACTCTTCATTATCAATTAGTTTTAAAGTTGAATACATACTACTTTATCAATACTGACCTGACCAAGAGTAAGCCCTGAAGATGGTCCATAACCACCAAGATTCCCACTGCTTCCCATCATCGAAGGCATATTTCTCGCTGGAATCATAATACCGGCGGGCATATTTCAACACGTAGAAACCCTAGAGTAGTACTCCTGATGAGCCACAGTGCATTTGTGGGGCTTCTTTTGTATGGGGCTAGCTAGATTGATATGAAGGGTTTGAAGCTTTGAGCTAGATTTGATTCACTGACAGTGGCTTTGAGAAAATGTGAAATTTCACAGGTTAGACAAGAGATCGAGACAGAGAGCTGACAAAATAGTTTTGTCTTTGAAAAAAAGGCCAGAGCATCTTATAAAACCTATCTGGTTTTGTACTCAGTGAGGTAGAGAGAGTATCCGAGGAGAGCAAATATATAGGGTTGAGTCTATGACAATTTAGGACACGGTTATCTTGACAGACCAGAATTCAATCAGAGCCAAATGGATAGAGATGCATAACATATTCGTTTTTCCACCCAAGTATTTCCTTATAAGCTGCAGAGACCTAAAATGAACAAAATAATCTGTTAGAACCAAAATAAATCACAAAAATCAATCAAAAAATACAGCAGGTATGAAAATGGAAACTTATTCTTGAATTAGCGCTATCAGCCATGAAGGTACAAGTAAAAACAAAATTGAAGAAATAATAGAAACTTGTAAGTATATACCTCTATCCTTTGGAGTACTTTCTTGCAAAGCTCTGGGCAGGGAACGTGTTACAGATCTGCTATGGGAGTGACCGGCTTCCGGGAAACCACTGTTGGGTGCCACAGAAGTGATTTTTCCGGCGTACGGCTATGGTGTGTAAATGTTTATGGTAAGGAATAATATATAGGTTTGAAAAATATAAGAGAAACGGATGAAGAAGAAGAAGAAGAGGCAAATTAAAAGAGCAGTGGTCGGATTCAAAGGAAGGAGAAAGAGGAGTCAGAGGGAGAGGGAGAGGGAGAAAAGTATGGCAGCGGGGAGTAATTGCAGAGCGTATTGAGAGGGTGCAAATGCAATAAATGGTGAGAGAGAGATAGAGGTGTAATTGCTATGAGAGAGGTAGCGAGTGAGAAAGAGAAAGATAGCATTTTTATGGAGGTTTAATCTTCCCCTCGGAGAGTGTATGGTGCAATGGATGACGGCTACCAAACCTCTACGTTTTCTTCTTCTCCTATCTATTTGATCTAGTTTGTGAATCTTTTACCACCCAAGTCCTAAGGTTCACATTTCAAATTAACTTTCTATCAGTAAAAACGGATTCCAGATAGTACTTTGAATCGGGAAGACAATTTGATTTAGATCTTATTGTGGATCCTAATTCGTTGTATCTTCACTCATACGCGCGCATGGGATATGTTTCCTAATGACGCTTTGATACATATGCATGCCACTTAATAATAGAAAAATTTCACTTATAAATGGATACAGATCTCATGCGCGGATATGAGTCTCATGCGCGCATATGAGTGGCTACATACATGATTCATACTTGAAACATATTCCGTTATTACTCTGAAGATTGGATTGATCGACCGCATTTGATATTATGAGGTTCATGCAAATTTAACGCATGTGTCTATGAGATGTGATCGCTCTTCTATATGGAACCAATATATTGATTATTAGCATACAAATTTTTATTGAAATTTGCTATCAAATACTCGTATGAGTAGATAAATGTAAAATCTACTACAGTATCAACAAACAATCATGATATAATCATACAAGCATAATATGAATATATTTACCGAGTTAATATACTTAGATTAGGTTGATGAGGTGAATGTAAACGTAATTAATCTCATGAAATTGTTATCATTAGCATTTACTTTGTGATCATAAAATAATATTGATACAAAACTTCCTTAGGTTTCTCTAGGTCACAAAGAGGATGATGGATTGCAACATACAGTGTCCTTAGCTTATGACGGTAGCATTCCTTAGTTATATATATTTGAGTTTTTAGTTTATGATAGGAGACGGTCTTAAAGACTTAATGCGTACATGATAATGCCCGGTTTCAGATTTTGGAAGTCTAAAATGAAATATATGATTTATATACAAATAATGATAGTAATGAAACATTAATGGTGGTTCGCAAGTATGTCTAAATGTTATATTCAATGTCTATACCAGAATTCGTATGAGCAACTAGCCCCAAATAGATCAAAATTTTGATAGCCATGGCATTAGTCTCAAGCTAGCTAGATGAGCAAGGTTTTTCAGAAAATGAAAGAAAATCTTAGAGAGAATGCAACATAGTACTTGCTATATGATTTGCAGGTTTTATATAACTTGAACCAGTATGAGTCACAGTCAAATCTAAACAATTACCAATTGTGATCTTGTTATCAGAAGAATACAGTTGAGTAATATGTAAATTTTTGAGCTCTGAGGTCATGTGGTGTACGTGTAGCCCCAGAATCACCAATTCACACCTCTTCATTAACTGGACCACTTGAATTTGAAGAAAAAGCACCATTTACAGGTTGAAATCCACCATGAAAGCTTGATCTAGATGACACATAAGGAGCAAGGTATGCATTTGGAATTTGCATGTTGATAAGAACTATTATCTCCACTTGTAGCAGTCAAGACAGTGAGAGATGCAGGTGACTCAATTCCTTGATATGCAAAGTTTGTTTTATGAGAACAGTTAAGAGCCACATGTCATCTATTGCCACGAATTTGATATGTTGGAACCAAAAGAGAAGGATGTCCTTCTGGAATACCAGTTCTGTAAAAACAGTTGATTACAGTATGGCCTGTTTTAGAGCAAATTTGACATTAAGAAAAGAGACATATCCTGACAAATGCAGTTTGTTGAGGTTGAGTACCTTGCCCCTATAATCTGGATTTTGATACTAGGTGCTAGTCAAATGTCAATGCTTCCCACAAATTTGACACTTGTGAATACGAAAACATGTAACCACAGTGTGTCATCTCTTCCCACAAACTTGACATTCAGTAGTATTACCAGAAAACTTTCAATCTTTAACTTAATGATCAGTCTTAGTATCTCATCTATTCTTATTTCGATCTCTGTCAATACCTCTTGAGGCATCCCCTCTATCAACTATAGCACTCATACTAGGGTGAAGAGAAAAACTTCCTTTAATTTTCCTTTCAGCAGCAAGAAGCTGAGACCTCAAATCTCTCATAGGTATAAGATTTTTCCCTTCCTTCAATGATAGTCATAACAATAGCATACTCATCAGGTAATCCACTAAGTATCACAATTACAATGTCTTCATATGGAATATTAACTCCCACAGAAAGAAGTTGATCCCTTGCATTCTTAACTCACTATAGATATTTCTCAATGTTTTCTGCTTTTTTGCGTAAAGTTGGAAGCTTAGTCTTAAACTGCATAATGTTGACTCTTAAAACAGCTGAAAACCATTCCTGTAAGGCCAGCCATGCCTGCCTATATGTCCTGCAACCAATGATAATATTCACAATATCCTCATCCAAGGTTGCTATTAGTAGACTCATAAGTGTCATATCAGTTTGTTTCCACTTCTTATAAGTAGCAATTTCTTCTGTAGTTACTTCTTCTTCTATAGTTAAGACATATCTAGGAGGAGCTACCACTGTGCTATCATTGAAACCAAAAAGACCATTTCCAATAAGAGTGGACTTAAATTGAAAGCTCCACTTGATAAATTTCCTTTCTCCCGAGAGCATAATGATTATGCTTAGGAGAGTATGAACATCAACATGAGACAAACTAGGAATACTTTGTTGTGGTGCCCTAGCAGATATATCTCAACTATTGCACAAATTAACCACAAAATAATGCTTTTGACTACTACAGTGCTAAATCCTTCTCAAATATTTCTCTCAGTACTTTACACAGAAAAGACCAACAACCAAAATTCTCAACTCATAAATTCTTCAATAACTTGCCCAGATTATGGTACAAAATTAACTCCTCAGCTCACTAATTTTGCTAAACTTAGATTTTGCTCAGATTATGCTCATATACAACTTTTCTACTCTCTAATTTTGCTCAGATCATGCTTATATACAACTCTTCTACTCTCTAATTTTCTCAAAAGATGAACTCATTTCTTTATATCTCTACTACTGAATCCTCAAAAGAAACTGCATACGACCTCATTGCTCCTTAAGAAAAACACTCTCAATATTTTATCTTCTGGACCCAATTCTTATTCAGAAGCATGAAAAATACTAAAATCACAAGACTCCTTCATAAATCTCACAAAATAGACTTCAAGAACGTAGCTTCAAGATATATCTAACTTCAAGAACAAGAATCAATATCCAATCACCTGAAAAACGACTAGTGAGATTTTGATCTGCTCCTAAACCAAATTCTGAAGCAACCAAGCACTGATCCTGAACTCCGATGAAGATCGGATCCTCAAAACCACACCGCGAAGCTTGAATAGGCTCAAATCGGAGAAAATCAAAGCTAGATATGAATAAACAAGTAAAGATGTAAGAAATTACAGATAGGGCGGAAGCATAAATGAAGGCCCTGAATCTTAGTTGAGCTCTGATACCATGATAGCCATGGCATCAGTCTCAAGCTATGATGAGCTAGGTTTTTTAGAAAATGAAAGAAAATCTTAGAGAGAAAACAACAAAGTACTTGCATTCAATTAGATAATCAAGTTTAAACAAATAATCAGAACATCTACAGCTGTTTATACAGAGAGAAGAGAAGATAACAGAATTACAGCTGGAGACCACAAAAGAGTTGCCATGTGTTCCATAGACTCACTAATTCTAATAGACTCACTAACAAATTTAAGGTTGAACATAGAGAAAACGTATATCTTATGACTTGAGCTCGATCATCATACATGCGTCTAAGGAAGCCAAAACATTCACCACAAAGTCTGCGTTCTTCTGAAGGGTATGTGGTTAAGAAAAAACGATGTTTTAAGAGTAAGTGAAGTGAAATTAAAGAAGAGACGATGTTTTGAATGATATATTGAACTTTGAAGTCGCCAAGGGTTGAGTTTGCAATTCAACTCCAGGTACAGTAAGTTGTAGTGAAACAACATACTGTATACTCGTTCGATCGTCTGGTGTAAGAATGTAATATATATATATATACACACACATATATATACACACACACACACACATATATAAAGAAGACCGGATCGAGAGCGGATGTCTGCACTCCGGCTTATAGTGCGGATGTCATCCGTTCTCCGCCGTTTCACGCTGGCGACGGCTTCTCTCCATCACGGATGATAGCACAGGCTTCTAGGACAACATGTCTCCTTCACGGACTTGCCAGCGACAAGTTTTTCGGTCTAAATGAAGTTCTGGACGGAAAACACCATGATTGATCAAGGTTGGCCGGACAACTTATGGTCGGTGTCTTCTAGAAGGAGAGAAGCGGTCCTAGGAGCCTATATCGTCCGGGAAGGAGAGAAGTTGTCACAGGCATTAAACGACAGAGAACGGACGATGTCCGTACTTTAAGCTCTCTGGATCCGGCCTATATATATATATATATATATATAGGATGTGAGATGGACGCCCGCAACCTAGAAAAAGTGCGGATGCTACCTGAAGGAGCTTCACACCGACGTCGATGGCTTCGCTGATCTTGCTGGTGTTGGTCAGTCCTCCATCCTTACCTTTTCCTTGCCGATGGACTCACCAGCGTCGCTGCTGAAGCCATTAAAGAAGTGCTTGAAGTTTTCCGGCAAAGAATTGTCATTATCGGCTAAAACACTTTAGGCAAAGAACAAAAAAAATTTGTCGCCTAAAGTTAATTAGAAAATTTCATCGGCTAGAGTAGAGACCATAGGAACTGAGCAACACCAGTTTTATTTTATCGGCTATAGTCAGTTTTATTTTCATTTTATTTATTTCACTATAGCTGACGACGTTTAAATATTTTTGTTGGCTATATTTATTTAATTTAATTTATTTATTTCACTATAGCAGACGAATTTTAAATATTTTTCGTCAGCCATATTTATTTATTTTATTTAATTGTTTCACTATAGCTGACAAATTTTAAATATTTTCGTGGGCTATATTTATTTAATTTTATTTATTTTACTATAGCCAACGAATTTTCAATATTATCGTCCGCTATATTTATTTACATTGAGGACGAAGTAGATTTAGGGTTGTTGACCAATTGAGCCAGTCAACGTCATGTCCCTCGTCGCATCATATAATGGGATAGTGACATATTTCGACTCAGTACAGTAAAATCTTTATAAATAAATAAAGTCATGACAGTAAAAAATTATTATTTAAGAGATTTTATTAAATTTATTGATATATGAATAATGTATTCATTCATTGATAAATTATTATTTTATAGAGTTTGCTGTTAAGATTTTCCTTAAATTTTCATAATATAATAGCACAAATTAAAAAATAATAATAATATAAGGGCAAATATCCATTTACACAAAAACATGAAACTTATAATGAAAACCAATGAAAAAAAAAGTCAATGGCCTATTCCAATGAAACTAAACAAAATAATGACCTTGCGCTTGTACATTTAAACCAACAAAACCCTATTAATCCCGATTTGAATTTTTCTTCTTCTTCTTCTCTCTTTGCACCGCCTAGAGAGAACCACGTACACCTTTGGCCTCCGCCTCCACCTCTGCCTCTGTGCACGACATCATTGAATAATTTGAGAAGTTTGTTGAACAATTTGGACTGCTTGCTAAACTGAGAATTGCTTGTTACATTTGTAGTTGGATGATTAGGTCCTGTGTAGAATCTACAAGAAGAAGCATGTCAACAAGGCTTCTATGAACCCTAAACTTAAAGATGCAAGTCCCTAGATGGATCCTTTTACAGCTGCTAATGATGTCAAAGAGGAACAAGGGGTGAACAACTTCCCAAGGAATTTTTACATTAGTAGCTTTACAAGAAGGCTGTTTTTCAATTTTTTTTACCTTACAACAATTTTATTTCTCCTAAATAATTTTTTTAAATATTTATTACCTCTAATAAAGTATCTTTCAACTATTTTGACATCGTCTGATGACGATTTTGCAGGAATAAGAAGGTTCAACTTCCCTTTTTAACGTTTAATACGAGTTAATAACATTGGGGGCAGTAAAATATTTTTTTTAATTTACTACCCCAATTAACGTTTATTATCTTATAGAAATCATTCCTTATCTTATACACATTTTTTTGAGGATGTTATGGTGAGATTTTATCTTTATTGCCCATTAATGGAAAGTTTATTGGCCCTAGTAAAAATTTATTTTGCCCAAATAAAAAACATTTCATACCTAATAAACTTCTAAATAATGTATAACTCTAATAATGTCCGGTCACATTGAAAAATTTCCGGTGAGATTCCTATGAGATTAAATTTTTTGGTTTTTCGTGATTTTCCGGTGGCCGAAGTCCTGTGACCGGATTCCGGCCGGATTCCGACAACTGACGACTGGAGCCAGTGAGGTTCCAACCAAGTATTCTTTTTCTTCTATTTTCTCTTTCTAAACATGTTCAAGGGATGAGGGTAAACTGATATTAAGAAAATATAGCTTTCTTATAGTTTTAATAGATATTTATTCATTTAGGCACAATTAATGACACCTTATATTAAAATATGCACAATTTTTTTAGAATCATTTAAATGGGCTAAGGGAGGACCAAATTAGAACTAAATGGGCATTTTCTCATAACACAATCATTCTGAATCAAAGTTGTCACTCTCTTTCTCCATAAAAACCCTAGAGCGTCGTTTCAAATCTTTTCAACCTGTCCGGTCACGCCTCATCGTCGGTGACAACATCTGGCCTAGCTAGTGTACGTGGGGCACGACCGGACAGGATTGGTGGTCGAGGTTTGATTCATGGCGAAGATTGGGTGAGTTCTTTTCTGATATGTCAAGGGCAAGTTGTGTCTAAGCCTATGTTGCGAGCGAAGGAGATAAGAGGTTCTCTAGGGTTTTCCAAGACCAGATCGGAGACTGGTGGTAGTACCAAAAGCAGGTCGTATAGATCTGATCATTTCTGTTGGTGGCTGGTGAAGTCTGGAAAGGGAGGTTGGTTCTTGTTATGATTCTGGATGCTGCTAGAGAGGGCGGTGATCAGTGGTGGTTGATGTTGTTCGGCGTCGTTCAATGATTTCAGAAACTTTAACGTACTGCTGGTCCAACAAACAGAGGCGGTGCGAGAAGCCGATGGTAAGGGAAGTCGAAGGCGAGGTTGGAGCTTGGCCGAGATTGATGGGCTTTGCCCACCAGATTGGGTCTTCACAGTTGGCTCGCTTAGTAGGCCCATTGTGGGTAGATTTTTGGGCCTGATTATAAGTCTTTGATTTTATTTTATTGTTAATTATTTTAGTTTAGGACTGTTTGCTATTCTAGATCATTTTCTTAGTTAATAGCCTCGGTTTTTAATTACCGTGTCTTGATGCTCTTGGGTAGCCCTTTGTGTAAGGTGGTCTTGGAAGTAGTCAATAATGATAGGTTGAGGACTTATCCCTCCTCGGTGGATGGTTACTTGTCACGTTTGTTATCACAGAAGATTGATCATAGAACTTAATCTCATGGTTTTCAGCATAGAGATTGTTTGGTGTCTACTAGGTAGTTTTACAAGATTCATTTCTTTATATGTAGCCGGACCGCGACGAATCGTGTTTAAATTGCTGTTATACTTACTTTTAGGTTATGATCAATAAAATATGGCGGCCCAATGTTCATTTTCAAAAAAAATAAAAAAAATAAAGGAAATAGAAGGATATTTTGGGAATAATTAAATTTAAAAAATTAAAATTGTTATGAGTTTCCTTAATTTGTATTACGAACATTATTTACTCATTTTTTAAGTATTAATATTTTTTTGGATCAGGTAAACAACTTAAGCACATTACAATTGTGTGAGTCTAACTCACAACCTCCCACTTACTAAAGGGCAGACTATGTCATTACACCAAATGATGAAAATTATTAATATATATATTTTTGATCGGGGATACAACTCAAATATTACAACCGCATGAGTCAAACTCTCAACCTCTCACTTACTAAAATGGAGACTACACCACTAAGACCGACTCGTACTTGACAATTATTAATTTTTCCTGATGTTTTTAAAAATTTAATTAATTAATTATTACTTTATATATTTGTTGGGATCTAAAGAGGGCCTTAAAAAATTAATATCTTATGCATTTAGCAAGATACCTAATAATATAAAATGGTCCTAAGTCGGGACTGAAAAAAATTATTATTTAATCAAGATTATTAATTTAACAAACATTTATTTATCAAAGTTTACTGTACTAAAGTTCTAATATTATGTCCCGGTAATTAGGGTTGTTGTTTCATTCAATTGTTGAATTAGGATTTTGATTATAAGGTGTCCCCTTCAGATTAATGAATTTTTTTCTTTAGAGCCTTTCTCTTCTTGATTTTTTTTCCATAATTATTATTCATATCTGTCCCATTCTGAAATGTTAGGGTGGATCATGCATGTGGTGGGTTAGTGGAAACGTAGCCATAATATGGCTCAAACATCTCTTTGAATATTCCATTTCATTCCAAGTAGGTTTTATTTTTAAAGTAACTTTTGGATACCACCAAAAATGTTGTTTTAACACTATTTCACTTGTACACTCTCTCGGCGAGAGAGCTTCGTTTTCTCCGTAGCTCTTTTGTGAGTGAAACTCTAGGGTTTCAATGGCGGGGACAGAAGCTTTTGGTCCCTGGTTCGGGCAGAGGAAGCAACGACGACGATGAGAGACACCAGCTTCGACGGTGTCTTTCGTTTGACTACTGGGCTCTTTGGATTTGGCGACTTTGGTCGCGCTTTGGCGCCTCCTTAATGATGAGCGAAAATGGTATTATGGGTGTTTTAAGGAGAGGCACCGAGATCGGAAATCACTATCTACCTTCTGATCAGGATGAAACTAAATGTAAATTTGTAAATTACCAAGGAAATCAAATGCATATGCTACCAATTATACCAACTAGCATTGATGCCCGTGCATTCCAGGTATGGTTGATTTGATTTTTTTTAAATGACTCGCGGTTGATATATTTTAACCATAGTATGATAATACTTAATAGTGGCAGAAGGGAAAAAACTCTTAACATTGATTTACTTGGTTGAGTACCTGAATTAGAGGAAAAACTTGAATTAGAAGTACGGTTTTTATTAGTTTGATTAGCTATTGTCCATTTTTTTGCTATTTGATTTAATTATTGTGCAATTTTTGTTATTTGACACTAAGTCATAAAAGGCTTCAGTGTCGTCTGACGGTTTAAAAATGTGTAGCGTAAGTGGTTGCTGTCTCTAAGCATGTCAGACGACAGTTAATAATTGTTGACTATTATGAACTAAGACGACATATAAATTTAATATTGTGTCGTCTGAGTCTTTCAAGATTAAAGAAATTGAGACGTGGAATATGCAAACACTACATATATATGTCGTTGAATATTATATATGGACTACATATATATATGGAACTATATGTAGTCTGAAGTTGTTTTCAATATCAGATATTAGTCGTCTGTTTATAGCATTAAACTACAGATTTAGTGTGAATATGTAGTCTGAAAATCTTTTCAAGGACATAAATATGTCATTTGTTGTAGCAACAGACTACAAACTTTTACTATCAATGGAAACATATGTAGTCTAAAGTTGTTTTCAATGACAATTTTATGTGGCCTAAAGGCATTGTAGTCAAGTGATACTACATATTAGGTGCCATTTGTTGTTTGTGAAGAAGTGATACTACATTGATAATCCATTGAGAAAAAAAACTACAATTAAAATCAAAAGTTTCTTATATATATCATGAAAATCATAAGGCTTGAAGCCAATTTAGAATATACAATGATAAAACGGTAAGAAAACTGGAATACTTAAGTTCTAACCCAAAAAAACAACTACATACTAATATTACTCCAAGACAGTCTTTTAACAGCTAGCTTCAGCATATTGGGCAAGTTGACTGTTGAAAGTGAAGGTACTGTGGCATCAATCGCCGAAGTAGAGATAATGAGGAACATATATGCAAGAATTCCTATAAACTCATCAGGAAATAACTAATAAGCGCAAGCAGAGGCAACAAGTAATGTTGTATTCCCTTTCAATTGGAAGGATTAGTTGTTCAAAGCCCTCTACTTTAAGCCTCTGTAAAACTGCAAATCACTCAACGGTTCACTATGAGGCTATGAACTAGCAGTATTGTGCAAAATCAGGATGAGATACAGCATGAACCTATATGCTCTGGAAGCAAGTACCTAAAGGTAAATTATCACGTCACAAAGTAAACAACTCTACAAACTACTCCAAATATACATAAATTAATCAGGGAAAGTATGATTGGAGGATAAAGAAATGGACAATGCATACCTGGGTATACTTCTTCCATCCAAAGTGTTTCTCACCACAGATGCAATGTCAACATCACTGAACTGAATCAATTCCTGCTTAATCATACGAATAGGTAAGAATGACAGACCACAGATGCAAAATGTTTGCAGTACTAGGAAAGTTCAAGTGCACACTTGGAAGCCTGCAGCCTTTTCAAAAGTAGCAATCTTGTGTACAAACCCAAAAGCAGAAAACACCTGATACACAAAAGAAGTCTCATGTCTAATCACAGACACATATTTGGACACAATAGTGAAATTACTCAGAAACATACACACATTTATAAAATTACTCAGATATAATGTACCATAACAAAAATGTGATTTTTAAATTTACATCTACTTCTGTTTCAGAAAACTAGAGCAATAGAAATTAGGCAAATTCAAACAAATCATTCCAAACATACACCAACTACAGCTAACACAGATAACCAGCAATTCAAAAAACCCCAATTACTGCAGTTCAAGGACTAAACAACCCTAATGTAGATAAGCCCTGATAAATTGAGCAGCTTAAATTGTCCCCTAAAATACTTTAGCCCACACAAATCCTCTCGTCAGCTAAAATCCAAAATTTCTTCGCCAAAAGTATAGACTATAGGAGACGAAATTTTATTTCGTCAGCTAAAGTTTCTTTATTTTTTTTTTCTGTATGTTCACACTTTAGCCAATGAATTAGGGGGTATTTGTTGGCTAAAGTGATCAGGTTTTAAGTCAAAACCTAGTTCGGTTGCCCGTATTGGGTTGACCGTCCTGATCGAGTCCTTAACGTTGTCGGATCAAGTTGAATTTTTTACCATAGACATCTTTCGATATAATGATCATATCTAACGGTCGGATTTTTTTATGAATTTTGATCCTCAAAATCACAACATGCATTCTAATGTTGTATAACTTGTTTACTATGTTTTATGTAAATGCACAACTTTGAAAACCAACTCTAAATAAAACATAAAAACTCAAAAATCTCATGAAATAAGATGTGACAAGAATGGTGAAATACGTCTACGGTTGAAAAATCACGTAATTCGGGTAACATCTCAATGCCGATAGTAGTGGTCTACCCTATTTACAATTATTTCTCCCTATGGGGAGCCCTATCTACGAGTGGTAAATCAACCAAAATTATTATATGGGCGGTCACTAGTTGATTTAGACTCTTGGCCGACGGAAAAATTACTATTCCATCGACTAAGACCATCTTAGCAGACATAAATGCATTCGTTGGAAATGTGAAATTTTTCGTCGTCTAAGTTTTTCTTAGCTGACTGAAATTTTTCGTCCACTAAGAACTCCATAGCCGACGGATAAATTCCGTTGGAAAATTTTCACATACTAGGAGTCTCTTAGTCGACGGATCATATTCCGTCAGCTAGGATAATCTTAGTCGATGGAAATATCTTCTTAACCGACGAAATATTCCGTTGACTAAGAAGCTAAAGTTCAATTATTCTCCGACTCCGCGCAAAACGAATATTTTCTTAGTCGACGAATTATTTCCTTAGGTGGCAGAATATTTCGTCGCCTAAGGTGAATCAAAAATTGATAAATACAGAACGCTTCTATCCATCTATATTCATTCATTCCTTCTAGCTCCATCAAAAAATCTCCATACAAGTGAGTCCAACGTCTCCATGAATTGAAGTTGATGTTACAACTTACTAATCGATCTATAGCTAACATTTTTATTATTGGTACGTATTGTTTAAATTTTCTTAATTATTTTCGACGGAATTCGTTTAATTTTCGGTTATATTTGTGTGTTAAAGGTTCGACCAAAATATCTCATTTAGATGAAGATATTCCTTGTGTTTTAGTGGTTATAAGATTATGGTTGACCGTTTTGATCGAGCCCTTATCGCTGTCTGATCGAGTAGAATTTTTTAGCATAGACATCTTTCGACATAATGATCATATCAAAAGGTCAGATTTTTGTTTGTGAATTTTAGTCACCGGAATCACAAGAATATGCAACGACACGTGTGACAATTTTGTCGGTAAACGGTACCGCTCAATATATAGTTCTATATGAGTATAACACTTCTGTAAAATTTCATCCAAATTGATAATCGTTAAGGTGCTCAAAACTGTGAATTAAAAGTTAAAGAATGAACAGTTCATGTTTGATAGATTTGATCTGTCAATTGATTTCAGTTATTTTGAAGTTTTAACGATCACCAAATTAGATGAAATTTTATAGAGATGATCTACATATATACATCTAAATATTAAACGGTGAATATGTTGATATGTGAACTAAAAAATTTGTGAAATCTCCAATCCTTTATATATGTCAAAAAAAAATATCCCTTAATGGATACACACGTCGGGTACCATATATCTTCGCAGTATAGCTGCTTTCATTTTCCAAGCACAGGATTATACTTTCCGCAAACTTCTAAGTTTTGATCCACAAACGAAACAGCTAAAGTTCAACTCCAAGTTCACCATGGTGAAATGTGCACGGCAACAACAGAAATCAAGTTGTAAAAAAGAAATTAATTAATACGAATCCTGATTCAAAAACTTGGTGTTGTGCCGTGCCTATCATGATGCCCCATATATCCAGTCACACAGAGCAAATGCTGCTGCCAGAAAAACCATGTCCATTATTATTGCTCGTAGGCCATGCCATTGCTGTCTTCCTGCTGATATCATTAGCGCCATACATTATGGTCCTAGCTGAATTGCGATACCGGTGTCCTCCCTCTGTAGACTGTAGCTTTCATGTACCTGGAGAGTGGAGAGTGGAGAGTGGGGCAAAGACAAGTTGACGTTAGCTTTTTCTTGCATCATCGTTTTGACTCCAAGAACTTGAACGAGCAAGTAAACCCTAGTCTTTAGCCTTTGTGTTTCGAAGTTGAGCATGTTCAAGAGTTTTCTTAAAATTTTTCTAAGATAAAGAAACAAAAATTAAAATCTTTAAAAAAATTATACTTAATCTCCTACAATTTATTCATTTTAAAGATTTCGACATTTAATGTAACAATAAAATATACTATATGATAATTAGTTATGACTAAAAAAATTATGTTTTTTATTGTAACAATTATACATCTAATAAAATATTATATAGATGACTTTATCTCATTGAAGAATGTGGAGAATTAAATTTTAAGGAATGAAGACATTGCTGCAAATTTGAAAAATGAATGCTTCTCTTTCTACTTCATCTCCATTTTAGAGAATGAGAAAAAGAATTTGTTGGATCTAAAAACAACTAAAAATTCTCCAAATTTAAAAATACCAATAAAATGAGGAAGCGGTTCAACTTGCTCTAATAAGTCCGCCACCGCCGTTAGATTAAGGCTCATTTATAAATATTTGCCGTCAGCACAGGTGAAGCTTTCTTCTTCTCTCTTTATTGACATATCCTCTTATGGGATCTTCTCGCACACAGCAACCTCCAATAAATAGTAAGCCAGTTTCCAAAAAAATAGTAAGCCGCCTAATAATTAAATATGCTGATCAATCAGCTAGGTCAAACTTAAATACCTTCTTCATTTGCAGATCGAATTGAAGCTGCATATATAAGTGTTAGTTAAGAAGTATATTGAAGACGTACGAGACCCCCAAACCGGATGTTCTTGTTGGATCAGAGACTAATAAATTGAATGGGTTATTAGTATATTGGGTCCCTGCAGCTTTGTTCATCTCGGACTTATGCATCTCAAAGGGTCTTGTCACTCAATATTTGCTTCATATATTAGCCAAGGACCTGGGCATGGTATGATAATAAATTCATGCGTACAAGTTATTGATTATTAACAACTTCGGAAGAATGGATAGAGTGCTATGTATATGCATGTCATCAGTGATGAAATCAGAATTAGATGGTTAATGGGACACAATTTAAAATTTTTTAAATGAAATTTATATATACATATATATGTAAATGATGTTACGGCAATCGTGTTCTTATTATATTAATATAATGATGTTATCAACATATATAAGTATTAGAAAAATTATCGCTGTCGGATTTCTTTTATATAAGAGTTTATAGCACCAACAGTGTCTGAACTATTGAAGGACTGTGAATATAGTATCTGAACTTACAAAGTGCATAATGTAGTACCTAGACTCTTCTTTTAGTATCAATGACATACCTGTTAGGGGTAAATTTGTAATAATTTTTTTTGCTTGTATTTAGGATATTTTACAACTTAAAACATATTCACATTTTAATTTAAGAACTAGCCTTCAACATGTCAAAACTTCACCAAACGACTTCTTGTCTAAATGATTACTATACTGGCGGAATCACTGCTGTCTTAAATTGAAAGATTCATAGATTTTAGTGTGTAAAAATATCTTAAATACAAAATTCAAATTAACAACTTAAAGTAAAATAATTCTAAAAAAAATATTTTTGTGACGGAATTATGGGCACATGCTAGAATTTATTTAACATAACATAACTACAAATACAGAACCTAGAGCCTTGCTCTTGGGTATAAGCTGTTTAGCTACTTATAATTATAATTACAAGCACAAGATACTTACTTGTAATAAAAGCACAACACACCAAATGATTATAGACTGAAATCTTCACATAGTATTTACACTCACACTCTTATACTAGAGACACTGTTTACGCACACTACTATTCTGACTTTCTAACTTCGAGAGGAAAGTTGAGAGTGTTTCCAACTTCGAGAGGAAGGTTTTTTCGATACCTTCTCTCGGAAGCTTGAAGTTCCTTATATAGCACTAGGACTCCAAACTTAAATTAAACACAGCTAAGAGAAAGTGGGAGACAAGAAGAAACAAACCTTACTTTAACAAAAGTAAAGTTCATTGTTTTTATGCGTCGGCAGAAAAAAGAAAAACACACTGACTTTAACAAAAGAAAAGTCTTTTGTTGTGATGCGTCGGCTACCGTTCTTTTCTCTATCATGTGAGCCCATTAATTTCAACAAAAGAAAGGTCTTTTGTCTTGATGCGTCGGCCACCGCTCATTTCTCCATCATGTTTTGTAGTATTCTTCATCAGTGCAATATCATAATCAGCCAACGATTCTTGGTCATCTTGTTCTTCTGATGCTTTTTCTTTACTGTCTAAGTTTGAATCATAAGGAAAAGGATAAGGAATCCTATATCCTATATCATTTTTCTTTTTCCACTTTTTCCAGCCATTCTATTACAGGAAACCATTATTTTTCTCCACTTGCCAGAAGACTTGACTCATAATCTCTTTGCACCATGTTTTTGATACACATGATTGTCATGGCTTTCATCCATGAAATGCTCTGATTAGGACTGACATTTCCACTCATCCTGCTTGCTTCTTTAATCGGACATTGAATTATCCTAACATAATGATAAGGAGAGATATAGTTCATTTGTTCTTTCAGCAGTATACATTCTGGTGGAGTTAATATGAACTTCAATCTCACGATACATCCATCTGGCCTAATGTTCTTGACAGCTTGAACTATCAATTCGGGAAATCCCTCTAAATCTTCATTAGATTTTGTCCAAAGATTATGCACAAAACCATTCTCTAGTAACCATAGTTTTTGTTTCTAAGGATGTTCAGCTTGGACATTAACCAGGTATCTCCCATAATATGAACCATAAACAGCAGACAAAGTTGATGGAAGTATTTTTCCATTTCCCAGATGCTCATGGAATTTAAACCATTCGGATCTCTTCATTGTTGTCATAGGGATCTTAGAACTTTCTGGAATTTTTAGATATACTACCTTAGACATTTCCTTCTCTTTTGCATGGATTTCATGCAATTCTTCTGTAAGTGCTTCAAGGGTTCCAAGCAGATGATCTTCATTTTCTTCATGGAATACATAAAGAATATTGTCTATGATAATCTTTTGCTTGAATGCTAACAACCTTTTTGTTTGGAAAACTAGTTCTTTAAAAATCTTCAAAGACTGACCATGAACGGTTTTCTTTCCAGTAACCACATGTGATCTGTTTCCCCTTAAAGGGGTAATTCTGCTTTTTGGCAAAGTAGCAGCCATTAACGGACTTGTTATGCCTTTACCGCCTGCCGTTTGAGACGGGCTAGCCGGTCTTTTATCCTGAGACCAGTCAGTTGTGGTTGTATCCTTTGGATACAACAAATACTCCTGAGTGAGCTTTTCTTTTTCTTCACCTGATTTCACGGACTGACTTTTATCTTTCAAGGGAGATCTGAGCTTTTATCCCAATCAGCTGGATTTATCCTGTCATGACCTGTTGCTTGACTTGTTTCGGTTGCTCCATAAGATACGATGAATTGATAACCTTGTCCGTCATGGAGAAGATCTACAGTCTTATGACCGCTCTTGTATCTTTCCCAAAGATTTTTCTCTCTTGATTTTGTTTTTTTGTTTCTTGTGTTGCGCCCTTACTCTTTTATTGTTTGTCCTTACTACAAATTTGTTTCCCAAATCTTTTCATGATTTGTATTTGGGGAAATAGCCAAGACAACTCCTGCCTAATAATAATCATTTGCATCAGTCTGCAAAATGATCGAATCTCCTTCTTCAGGTAGCTATAAAGGAGGCAGGTTTTTGGCTAGCTCCTTGATTTTTTTGAAAGTATTACTGTCGTCCTCTGTGAATGATCATTTCCTTTTGGAGAGAGTAGAGTAGTAAGACCACTAACTTAAGGAATAAAATCTCTTTCAAAGTTGACAACTCCTAAGAACCTTTGCAATGACTTTGCATCAGGAATATGATCTGGGGTCTAACTAATTTTTTTGACAATATGATCTTGGAGACGAATCTCTCCATCTTCAACATGTATGCCTAAGAAATCGATTTCTCATCTTATGAGGTGAATCTTTTTTTGTCCAAGGATGATTCCCTTCTAGACAATCAACTTGCATACTTGTTCAAGATGCTTTAAAGATGTTCGTTCATTAATCGTGAGAAGACAAGAATGTCATCTATATAAACTATACAGAAATCTGAGTAGGGTTTGAAAATATTATCCATTTTTCTTTAGAAAACAGACGGGGTCTGCTTGAGGCCAAATGACATAACCAACCATTCATAGTGCCCTTGAGGTGTTCCAAATGCAGTTAAAGTAATGGAGTCTGGATGCATCTTAACTTGCCAGAATCCTGATTTTGCATCAAACTTAGAGAAGATCTTGGCTCCTTTGAGTCGATTGATAAGCACTCTTACCTAGGCTATCTGGTAACCGTCTTTGACTGTCTTTTGTTTACATCTCTGTAGTCAATTACCATTCTAGCTTTTTCTTTACTTGCTCTGCATGATTTCTTACCAAAAAGGCTGGAGCATGATGAGAACTATTAGAAGGTCTGATAAACTTCTTTTCGAGCAACTCTTGAATTTGGCTTTCCATCTCTTTTCTATTATCTTCCCTGTAATGAGGGATTACTTTAACATGGTAAATAGTATTTGCACTATGCATTTTGAGCTAACAGTATACTGGATCTCTTTCCCAGTACAACTGAGGATCTTCACTGATTACTAGTTTCAGCAAGTTTTCTATTTCTACAACAGTTGACACTTTCTTCTGCTCGATTTTGTTAGCATAAACCTTTAGGTTATGCTCTCTGATAAATTTTTCTTCTCCCTCTGAGCTTTCTTATTCTAATGAATCTGAATCAGACTCATCTAAAGGGGATTCATATTCTTCCTTAGAATCTTCTAAATTTATCCTTTCATTTACCAATATTTCATTTTGACCCTTCAAATGGTCTTTTAGCAGCAGAACTGGTTCTAAAACTGTCTTATAATCACCACTCTTCTCTGACGTTCTCTGATATTGGTCTGTAAATCCCAGCCCTGTAACGCTTACATCGTTGTTAAGACGAGATTCCTAAAAGAATTTGTTATTCTTTTCAAAGCCAATCATCTGTGGATTCTGAACTATCGTCTGTCGAAGAATGAAGTCATTTTCAATTAACACGTCCGCTCCTTGACTTTCACATTGCCAGATGATTTTTATGACAAAATTTCCTCCGCCTAAGGAAACTTTAATGTCACGAGCCAAGTATCCATGATTATTTCATTTTCTCCCATAGCTATTCCAGTAACTGATTTTGGAGTATTTTCCCAATATTTTTCAGGAATGACATATCTCTTGGCAAGAGAATACCTTGATCCACTATCTACAAAGACATGTAGATGATATTTCCTATATCTGGGAAATTTCAATCCTATAATGATGTTATTGCTGAATCTGTTTGTCTGAACCTGCTTTACTTGTTCTTTGCTTTCTGCAGTTTTTCCAGGCAATTCAATGAAATGATTGATTTCTCTTTCATCGGGCGTGTTGATGGGATCAAAAGGCTTAACCTATTGTATAATAGGTTCTGTGATAATGTTGTCTTCTTGCCTTCTTGCAAACCCATTGATAGAATCAAAAGATTCTTTTAATTTCTTGTTTTAACTTAATGAAGTTACTAACTTCATTCTCTTCAAATCTTCTTCCAAGTTATGTCCCTGTTGCTTCTTGGCTTTATAGAACTCTTTACCCTGTTGCTCCTTGGCTTTGTAGAATTCTTTATATTCTTGTTCGACCAGGATGTGAGCTTTATTGTCTTTGGTTTTTCTTCGTAATTCTGCAATGAAACATTCTTGATGATAAGTTTCATCACCTGTACTTTTACAGCACATGGGAACTGAATTACTATCATCACAATTACAGTACTCACATGTAAATCTTCCTGGATTGGGGTGGAAGTTACTGATAATATCAGTAGCCTCTTCCTTCCTATTTAAGACTTTTAAGACAAACATAGGACGAGATCCATCCTCTTCTTCTTTAGAACTTTCCGAAGTATTTTATATTTCACTTTCTGATGGGAACTCAAGAGAATTTATTGAATCATTCTCTTCATCAGAGTAGGCTATCTCAAACCTTTCAGATTTGCATATTCTATTGCTTCGTCATATTCTTCAATTAGAACCTTCGCAGATCTCTTGTCCTTTTTAGGTCATTCGTTTGAATGTCGTTCGGCTTTGCAAAGCCAACATCTGCACTTTTTCACTTCTCGAAAAGAATTCGAAGAATTTGTTCTTTTTCTTTTAAAAAATCTCTTCCTACGAGATCTTTCTCCTACAGAGATCTTTTTGAATGAGCTTTTTCTGAATTTATACTTCTTTTTAGAAGCAAAATTTTTCCTCTGCTTGTTGTTGAAGAACCTTTTCTTGTATTTTTTCTCTGTGTGACATCCCCACTGCGTTGGTGTCTCCAATATCTTAGGACACATATTTTCCACTCCTCTGAGTTGCTTCTTTGCAGTTTTGGATTTTCTGTTTTCAACACATTGCTTTCTTAGAAGATCCCTGACTCTTTCAGCAATTCCTCCTACCGTAAAAAACGGTAAAGGATTTTCTTCCAAAGATGGTGCTACTGCATCGTTCCATGGTTTCGGTAACTTCCTGTAGTAGGTTTTGACCAGATCTTCATTATCTAGGTCTCCAATGGTACAGTAGTAATTTTGGAACACATTCATATACTCTTCAAAGTATCTCATGTTGCAAATACTCAACTTTTGAATATTTGCCTTAGCTCTTTCTTTAGATTGCTCACTATGCCCAGTAACGTCTCCACAAAATTGTGCATAGATGGGGAATGCGAAATCTAGAGGATTATTAGTTTGAGATAATTTGGTTGCCCAGTCAGGCCATTAAGAGCTTTGCTTGAAAGACTGATACCACTTTTGGACTATGCCAGTTAAGGTGGACTCATAATATGACCCTCTTCGTAGGCATATTTAGACAACACCAAAGCCTGAGTTAGTCTTAGGATAGCTACCCAGTTGTCTATTGTCTTTCTTTTGTCTCCTACCCTATCGAGATCAAGGTAAACTCCTCTTTTAGATACTGACTGTCTCCATTTAGGTTCCGTATGGATGTACTTCTGAGAACTTCGTTCTCCTGGTTTCCCTGTAGGAGTCTGTCCCTTAGGAAGTTTAATCTTATTTTCTCGAATGATTTTAGTGGGGTAGTTCATGATGTTCTGAACTACAGTGCTTCTTTGGGGAATATTTTCAGTTTTCATTATTGTGGATTCACCCGGTTCTTCCTTGGCTGCTTGATAAGGAAGAATCTTCATTCTGTTCTTTCTCAGTTGCACCTGACAAATCTTTTTCATAATCTTTTTAAGCTCTTTTGTAAGTTCACAGATTTCCTCATGTTCATACAAGCTCTTCAGCTCTTCTGATTTTAGCATCATCATAGGTTTTTTAGCGTATTCTTCCTCAAAAGATTCTTCAAGACAAGAAGTTGGTTTGGTTCTAGAAGTACTAACTTCCTCATAACTAGCGAATGAATAACTATGAAATTATAAGCTTATTTTTCCTCCCATGTCTTCATAGATAGAAGTATTGGTATTTTCTACCTGTCTAGCTGGAGGTGTTAGATTCCATTCTCTTAGGAATGTTACTTCATGTCATTTTGTGATATGATTCTGTTCAGTATGATTTCTTGGATTGGTGAGGATTGATGTTGTAATCCTACGGCTGTTGAGAAATCTGGTGTTTGGGGTTACATTCAAGCTCATCAGTTTATAATAGATAAAATAATCTATAGGGACTCCACCTCTTTCTCTTTAGCAGCAAAGGCGTGCTATAGGGACTCCACCTCCTTCTTGGAGGAGGCCTGAAGTCAAGTTAGGCGCTTGATCTCTGTCTGCATCGACGCCACTCTTGTGTCGTCCTCCAACGGTTTAGCAGCATCGTTTTTCAGCTTTTCCTCTCGATAAAAGAGGTCAGTAGACACTTTTGCATGGTTGACTTTCAATGCCGCCAACTCGTTCCTAGTGGCCACCCACCCTTATTCGACCTCTCTCAGACGACGAGATTGAGAAGACTCTGCTTCTCCAGTCACGTATACCGCCTTGAAAGAATTGACTAGGATTTCCATCAACCCCTCCTTCTTAGCGGCCACGGTTTCCTCTTCTCGATATTCAAGGTGCTCCAACTCTACCACCACGTCAAATTAGTAGATAGCCTAGACCAGCAGTTTGTCAGACGACAGAGCCCTGGACAGTGCTTCCAGGACTAGGAAGGATGAATCCTCTACTATGAGTCCCGTTGTCCGCTGATGGAAGGGATCACTCTTTTTTGCGGACTCCAACGCAGTCGAATCCGCAACACCGCCTTCTCCAGAGGCACGCCCAAGTCGTATCCCTAATCGCTTGTTGATTAAGCAGAGGCACGCCCAAGTTGGTAACAGCCAATTGTAAAGCAAGAATGACATCAGACAAAGGACAACATAAAAGCGCCACAATTTACAAGAGTGAAACGTACCGGGAACTGCTTAATCAACAAGCGATTAGGGATGCGTTGATCAATAGTTCACCTTTGAATCCAAAAAAAGTATGGGGTTAATTAGAGTTCAAATCACTTGAAAACTAGGAGACGGCCTCAGTATCAATTGGGTCATTAATTACAAAGTTTCTGGAAAACCCTTGGCAAAATAAGAGCACAGTGCTCTTATGTTTTGACTTTTGACGGATCTATATATATTTTCTGTCAGAAGGAATCATATGCACTTGGTGACATTGTTATCATAGCGGAGTATATCTATGTCCTTGAAGGGACACACCGTCCTTGATATTGGAACAAAGGCAAAAACTTCCAGTAGAATCAGAGCTACTTCATAACTGAATGTAGAAGTAGTGTATGATCTAAGGAAAAAAATGGTTTCACTTATAATCGTTCATAGCAAGTTCTATAGAGCGGTTTACTACACAAGACTTAGAACACACCAAATGATTAAAACTAAAACCTTGAGGAGTTCCTCAGCTAACACAACCGTTGCACAAAATGTATGTTGCCTCAGTTTAATATATGTACAACCGAACATTTGCAAGTCTGCATTGGCAATTCGTGCACAATAAGAAAGAAAGTGGGGGAATTCCTTAAAAGGGTTTCCAATTTTTCTCTCATCCTTTGAACTGCCACTCTCTCCGGCACATTGGGCAATGAGCTTGAGAAGTCTGTGAATTTACCCATTTCAGGATGCAATGAAGATGAAATGCATGGTTGCATGCACCCCAAACTGCAAGATAAATAATAGTTAATGACAGATTATCAGTATGTTTCACTTATAATGAACAAAAACAGAGAAGATTTAGTACAACACAATATCAGACTACAAGGAAAAAAGGGTAACGTCAGAATCTATCAAGTAAATGAATGAGTAAAAAGGCCTGTAGAAATCTTACAGGTAAGACAAAATCTAATCATTTATCACAGCCAAGTTTATAGGCCACTCATCCTATGAATCAACATAATTCCCCGACAAAAGATTGCACAGGCTTCACACCCATAAAGTATCTCAGCAGGAATCATCCACAGGGAGCATAAGCAAATCTTCAAATGCCATCCTACAAATCCCACATATTCCATCCTGTGCATCCAATGTCCATGAAGCAAGCCGAGAGTGGATTGCCTTTGCACCATATCCATATCTATAAAAGGTGAGATGGGTGGTGACATTTTCCGGGATTGGTTGACTCTAAAATGTGATGTGCACCTATGAAATTCTGCCTATCCGTTTTGGTGAACTATCCTATTGCGGTATAACAGCACAATTCCTCAATATATGGGAGTATAAGTTTAAGCACCTGCCTACAAAAGTTTAACCGTTTGCTAAGCTCAAGTAGGCAGCGTGCAACTTGTTCTCTGAGTGAAACTGATAACTCTGTAATTGGTCCACCACCTTACCCGAGCTAGTTGAATTCATTGGAGAGAAGTGATACAGTAGCCACATCTTGGTTAAGAAAGATGTACGCTCTTTGGAAGCCAAAGATTAAACTCATTGGTCCAGCTCCAAAACTGCAGTTGGGCATTTTGGGTCCTAAAGCATCTCCATGTGGTAGTTTAAGTTCCAGGTCATTAAAAGACAGTAAACAAAAAACTCAAGAATCGTTCTACGAGTTAAGTTGAGTTTTATTAAGATCATTCCATAAGAAATCGGTCGGTTTGGCCTAGGGAAGTGCGGTGATAAAGGCTTACAACTAAAGTAGTCAGCTGATGAAGGCTTACAACCAGGCTAGGGTAGGATAGGATCTTACGTTATTATCATGTCATGCAGTTTCCGATGTATAATTTCACATGCAAGGATTTTGATTTTGAGATGGAACATGCTTTTGGAGCCTTCAGCACAAAAAGTCGCTCAGAAACACAACTGTTGGAATAAACAAACGTAATTAGACATCTAGAGTGTAAAACATGAACCTGTCAGAAAATAGGTATACATGATGCCTATTCAATGACATTGGTATTCTAGAGTCTAAGGCAGATGTATCTGAAGCTTATAATTATGGGTATCTCTTGTAAAGTTGTAAGACAAACCAGCATGGAATCAATAAAAATCGACTGCTGTTGAAGACTGGATTCTTGGTATCTCCTCTCCACCATTTCTCTATCACCCATGTTCTCTGAAACTAGAGCAGCTATAGCCTTCTCTGACTTCTAATTAAAACTACTTCTTCCTTTATTTTAAATTTTTATTTTTTTATTTTTTTTAACTTTCCTTCTTCTCTGACCCTAAACCTCACTCTGATTCTCCCTTTCTTTGTCATAGGTCAGACTATAGTTTAGAGTCTACCATATAAATGCAGCAAGCTAGTCACTGGCCTTTGTCCTGTAGAATCCAAACTAGAAGTTGCAATGAATCTTAAATCTAGAATGCATTCATGCCTCACTGTTCAGGTTCAACACAAAATAATATTTACCACAAAATAAAAAAGGCAAAATGCTTGAGTAATAAGCAATTTGGTTGACCTTCTTGATCATAAATAATCTACTATTCGAGTTCCCAAAGAGAAAAAAATGCATGTCACAGTCTGTTTAAAAAACATATCACAGGTATCTGAAACCTATTTTAGGTAAGTAGGAGAAAGAAAGAAGATCCTAGTCTTGATGCTTGTAAATTAATAATCAATTGTATGAATTGTACCATAACACAACCAACAATTTTAGCACAGATCATTGTAAGTACCACAGAAATCATATTAATTACGCTTTTGAAAAGGCATGACCATATGTGGATAAAGACAACATTCGAGCCACTTCTCCAAAGCAAAGTCTGAACTCCTATATGAAATCATCTGACGAACTAAACAGAAATGATAGGTTATAATATTTGTGACTTACTTAGTGGGCAATCATCCCCAGGGAGCTTACAATCAGGACAACAACCATCAAATGCCATCCTACAAATGCCACATGTTTCGTCTTGTGCATCCCATGTCCATGCAGCAACAGCATGCCACCTACACATAGAAGAAGCCACACAAGAATTAAACTCAAAGAAAACGCATATATCACACCTCACAAAAGCGAACATCAATGTTTGGTATTAACTACAGCAATTGATCATATTATTCAAAATTTAGAATCAAAGATAAGAGACGGGAAAGGGATGAAGAGGGCATACTCTGTTTAAAATCCCAGCATAAAGTAACAAAGCCGAGGGCGGGTCAAGAAAAAACTCTCTCTAAAATGCTTGCAGCATCAACATTTCACAAATCATAACAAAGATATATCATGTTTATGCTAGATAAATAGTGAACATGTGAACTAAAAGCATACAAGCATTTCCATGATATTATCAAACTACTCAAACAAAATAAATGTTATACAATCATATGCAAGAGACTCATCTACCTCTCTTTCATTGCAAGATCCAGTCTTGATTCGCTTCATACTAGAGCATAGACCTTTCATAATATTACCAGAATACTAAAACCCAACAAAACACAGATACAGGGTGTCTAACATTTCAAGCTCAGGTTGAATGCCATCAAGAACATACAGGGTATTCTGGATTTTCTTACCAAGGGAAATTTTGGGTCTTCAACTTAGACAACAACATAGGAAGTGTAACTTTCAAGCCTATCAACTATAGTAATTCTTGATAAATCCAATTCATACTAATCCAATACCATCAAGAAAAGAATCATTCTACTATGATAAAATGCAAGACTTAAAACCAGAAGGTAAAACAAAACAAAAAAACATAGTATAACTGAAATAGATGAACATAACAGCAGTGAGAAAGGATACGCAAGATCTTGACTTTCATCTTCCTTCTCCTGAAACTGCAAAACCCTGAAATTCGAAGCAGCGAACATTAATGGGTATCAGTCAGTGACACTGAGCTCAGTTTGGTTCTGTAAATTTCACAGTCAAAACTTACTGAAAGACTGAAAGGTTTGGTCTTTTCCCAGTAGTTATGATTCTCTTTCACCTCTGAGAATTGGGATTACACCAACCTCGCTCTTAACTAATCACCAACTCCGACGAGTCTTTTTCACGTCACTATCAGGCTGCCTCTCAATGTGAGCTCAACATCGTAAAGATGGAAGATGAAACCGCAAAGACCAAAATACCCCACTAAAAGAACATTTTTTACCGTTTTAAATGGTGGGCCCCGACCCGAATGGGTCCACGCCTTCTTCTCTTCTCTGCCTAGCCAGCATAATACCCGGTCCGCCTTATTTTTTTTCTTTTTGTTCTTTTTAATTTGGAAAATTTTTAACAATGGTATATAAAAAACGGTTAACTACTAACTAAGGATAGTATAGTTTATGTAATATTAAATCGATACACGACGTAATAAATCTAACCTGATATCAATATATACCGTCAACTTTTCTGTTAGTTTCATATTTTTCTGTCAACTTTACAAGGATACCCGTCAATTCGCTATGTACACCACGCAAGCTCATCACGATTCCCTCCAAAAATTGACAGGAAGTGTGTAGTTTCCCGCCAATTTACTATTTACAGTACGCCAACACATTACGATTCCCTCCATAATCCAAGAACCAGGCACTATACTACAATATTGATTCTTATGGCATCTCAACTTGTATGTAATATAATACATAATTGTGTGATTGTAACTGAAGCACCACCACCAGCTGGTATTAATAAGTTGCCAAGGACTTATTATGCTCAAGTTAACTGTGGAGCATGCGGCAAAAAATGCCACAAAAAAAAAGATCTTGTGAAAGAAGGAACCAGGTATTGATTACAAAGTTTTGATGCATTTTAGATTTGATATTGTTATATGGTAAAATGTTGTATTGATCATCGATATACAGGTTCCCAATGCCAACGTTGTTGTTGAAGAAGAGAATGTTCAACCACTTGTGCCTGAAGAAAACCAAACTCAACATAAGAGTCCAAATGAAGCACCACATCCCACCCAAGTCTTATTGATGTTGACTAGTGGTCTCTCATGCATCATTTGTGTCAAACTTCAGCCATCATGACATTGTGAATGGGAATGACAATGACAATGTCAACTTGAATGTTAGTGTCTCTGTGAATGAAGACTCTACAACTGATATAGAAATATCTATGTCATCTCAACACACTAATGTGGTTCAGCCTACTTCTCAGGTAACTTCTATTAAAGTTAATATCAGCTTTTGAATATAAACTGTAATAGTAGATCAATGTGTTTGATTGTATTGTTTTTGGTGTAATCCCTAAAGCTTTTGTTATGTCATAGGGACCATCTGTTGCATCTAGAACTTCAAAGGCAAAGAGAAATAAGCCAAGAAAATCAACCATACTTGTTGTTGCTAAAGCCAAAGGTGATGTTTAATTCCCAAAGAACCAAGTGCAAAGGAGGTCGTGGAAGCTTTGAAGAGTTGTATTAAATAGTTATTTTGTGTTTTGTAAAACTGGTAGATTGGGGCCGGGGCATATTAAAGGTCTGTTATGATGACATTTGTCATATTTTGTTTTATGAACTTTTCAAATGTCATTCTTTTGATAAGCTTTTGTATAACAAATAGCTCTTTTTTTATTTTGAATGATGTAATGTAATCATTCCCAGTTTGGTTATGTCGATCGACTATGTTTGCATTTTTTTAAAGATAAGGTGTTGGCTATGTTGTTTTCAGAATTTTTCAACAACTGTAGAATTTTATGAACTGTGCATATTGACGAGAAAATGAGAGGACAAGTTTACCCCTGTAAATTTGACAGAAAAATATGAAACTAACAGATGAGTTAATAGTATGTATTGATATCGGATCAGGTTTACTACGTCGTGTATCAATTTGATATTACATAAACTATACTAGCTACCCTTAGTTAGTAGTTAATCATTTGTCATGTACCATTGATAAAATTTTCCCTTTTAGTTTTTACTACTCTCTCTGCCTCATAGCCTTGTCCTCTCAATACTGACTTCTTCTTCTTCTACAAAAAACATAGATACAAATTACAAAACAAATAACCAAAGGCTAATAAAATCATATATATATATATATATATATATATATATAAAGCCATAAGTTTTTTTTGACTTTGGTCAACGGTTAATTTTTGAAGTATTGAAAATACCTTTTAATTATTTTACTCAAAAAATCTGTAAATTAATGGTTGAATGTTTGATGGTAATTTGAATATGTAGAATTAGAAAAGAAGAAAAAATGAAAAGGAAAAGAAACAAAACGTGGAGCAATTGAAGATGGGAGTCTTAAAATCATGGATGACAAAAAATTTAAGTAAAAGAAAAAGTTATTTTCTTTCCAAAAAAAAGAGAAGAGCAAATTGACCTACGCGAAACCTAGGTCAAGAGGCTAGTATATTATTAACCATGAATAACTGAACATAAAGATTACCTTATTAGTGGATATTCAAAAAAATACAGAACTCCCCTCCGATGATTGCATGAGATGTGAAAAATCTATGTATCATTATATGAAGAAATGAATCAACACATCCCTTTCCATCAGGGCGGAGGAAGTAAGAGACCCAGTATTCTAATTACAACTAAGTTTTGATATAATAGTATCTCACTAGTGCCGCTCTATTAAAATCATAAAAATACTTATCATATATATAATATATAAATTGAGGGTGAAAAGAGTTGGTTAGCTGCATTTTTTTCTTTTCTTTTAAATATGGTTGTTTTTCTTTAATAGTTGTGGATGAAAATTTGAAATGATTTTTTTCATCTTTAATTATAATTATAGTTATACAGTAGTTTCATTTCTCACTCAATTTAGTAATACTTTAATTATAAATTATAATTTTTTACCATTTTTCCTATGCTATTTAATAATAGAATTTGATGTCCAATACAAAAGTTTTATGTAAAAATATTTCAAAACATATATATATATATATATATATATATATATATATCACCAGTTGCGACTTTAAGCGTAAAGAGATTATTTCATGCTATAAACATTGTAAAAACTATTATGCTACGATTTGAAATAATTATCATAGAAATATATATTAAATTTAAATATTGTTACTATTATTATTATTATTTGTGTCCCACTAGCCTAAAATTTCTGGCTCCGCCAGTGCTTTCCATATAAAACCACTATCAAAAATCATCTAGACATGAGTCTACAAATTGTCAATCTTTTCTTTGCTAAAAATATCAACCCCAGATTTTGCATTAACTTGCTTTCTTTTTCATTCATACGAAATCCTCATAAGTGGGGGTTTTCAATACACACCCCTAATTACTTCATACACATCTCTATTATTTGACATTTCAAATGAGATTTTATTGGTAGTTTGAATGACCAAAAAAGACATGTGTTTATAGGTGGAACCTAATATTTCACCTTTACCGGGTTACAATTAAATGTGAAGCCACTCTGGGCCCTTTGTCTGGGCCCAATTCGCCATAAAGCTAAGTAAAGCAAGGGAAACTACTCCCACATTGGAAAGGGACAGGAATGCTGCCTTCAGTGCTACTATAAATACCGGCACATGCCTCCCCTTAAAGGGACGATGAAACTTCTTGACTATTCCCGAGTTTTATGCTTAGCTGACAGTGTCTAACTTAAGCATCGGAGTGGCTTCCCTCGGTAAACCCGGGGACGCCTCTTTGACGTGTTTGTTCTTTACACAGGAAAACTCGGAGTACAGGGAAGTTCGCTATTTCTGGAGCCGTGCAACCCGCTAAAAGGGCCACGAGTCACCCGGAAACAATTGGTGCTTTCACTGAGAGGCGAACTCAAGGCCCTCTCGCTTAATATTTTGAAGAACAATGATGGAATCCTCCGGGTTATGGAAACCCGCGAAATTTTGACAGTGCGTACATCCCAAGTAGGTACAAAAGTTATCTACAACTGTCCAAGTTTATTATATTTTGATGTTATATATATAAAGCCTTTCAGGCCCACATAAAACCCGGCCGGGTTATGTCTATCAAATCAGTTTGTTGAGTGAATGCAGGCGATCTCTATTTGACATGAAATATTGCAAGCCTTTCACGGCCTTATTTCATGGTCAAAACTTGGCAAGCTCCGATAAATCTCCGATAATCTCCGGTAATCTCCATTTGACATGAAATATTGCAAGCCTTTCACGGCCTTATTTCATGGTCAAAACTTGGCAAGCTCCGATAAATCTCCGATAATCTCCGATAATCTCCGGTAATCTCCATTTGACATGAAATATTGCAAGCCTTACACGGCCTTATCTCATGGTCAAAACTCGGCAAGCTCCGATAATCTCCGGTCTACATGACGTGAAATATTGCAAGCCTTAAAGGCCTTATTTCACTGTCAAACTCGGAAATCTCCGATAATCTCTGGTAATCTCCTTAACTTGAAATATTGCAAGTCTTTCACGGCCTTATTTCAGTCTTTGAGTCCTAGCGGACCCGTACAGCCTTAACGGCCATATTTTTATTAACATGCCAAACCGGCATTATATGTGTAAATTTTATCACATTTGCATATTTTGCATCAGATTACCGTGTTAATCGGCAGGAAGCCCTTGGAAGTCCTAACGGACCCGTAAAGCCCTATTTTCACTTTATAATGTTAACATGCCAACCCGGCGCTATGTGTGAATTTTGTCAACACTTGCAGGTTATGCATCGGGTTGAAAGTCCTTATGAACCCGTTATGCATCGGGTTGGAAGTCCTGACAGACCCGTAAAGCCGTAGCGGCCCTTGAAAGTCCTTATGGACCCGTAAAGCCTTAGCGGTCCTATTTTTATTTAATCACATTAAACATGCCAAACCGGCAATATGCGTAATTTTTTTTATATTATGCATCACATTACCGTGTTATTTGACAGGAAGCCCTAACGGACCGGTAAAGCCCTACCGGGCCTATTGTTATTTTATGACGACAACATGCCAGACCGGCACTATGTGTAAATTTTGTCTACACTTGCGAGATATGCATCAAGATTAACGTGTTATTTTACAGGGAAAAACCCGTGTTATAGAAGGACATTCTCCCGCAAGGCCTTAGCGGCCCATGGAAGTCCTAACGGACCCGTATACCCTAGCGGCACTATCTTTATTTACGTGTCAACCGGCATTGTGTAAATTTTTATACTATGCATCAAGATACCGTGTTCTTTGACAGGAAGAATTATGTGAAGGAAAAGCTTGAAAACTTTCATTTAAAGAAGTCAATTACAAAAGCAGTAAACCGCTACAAAACATTGACTGCACCACAAAAGCAAAGACACTCAGAAGATCCAGCTCACGGCACTGCAGACCCGCTACCCCCGCCGGCGCTCGTGCCGCCACGTCCACCCCGGGGCCGTATGATAAACTGTCCCCTACGGAGCGGTGGCCGGTTTTGAGGACCACCGACAATCCCACCACGGGAAGTACCTCTCCGGGCTACTGAAGGACGAACTGGGGGACTCCGAACCGGGTTTGCAGGAGCCCTAGGGTTTGCAGCCACAGCAGGAGTCGACCGGGAGGTGCCTGCAGCCTCGTCGGGTCTGACATGACCTTGGTGACCATCATAACCGGCTTTGTCGAGCCAGCCTTGGCGAATCTCGGCGCTAACAATTTCGGCACGAGCCTCAGCCCTCGCCGACCGCAGCTTCAGCTCAAACTCTGGACTCGCTAGAAACTCGGAGACAGTAGAGTTCCTGGCCCGGGAAACAGCCTGCACCAACGCTCCTTTCTGCTGCTCCAGAGAAGTCACTTGCTGCTGCAGCGCTTGATTCTGTTGAGTAAGCTGAGCAATAGCAGCATCTTGAGCACACCGTTCCTCCCGGTGACCCTCGATGACTCTCTCGTACTCCGAGTTCTTGGCCACCAAGTCTGCTATTTTTTCTTCTGCCTTGGCCAACTCCGCACACGACGCAATGGCTGATGAGCTTGCCTCTTCCCGGACCCGAGCCAGGCATTCCTCGCTCGCCGTCACTTGATCCCGGGCCGCCCGGAGGTCGTCCCTGAGCACTCTCTCTCTCTCGGGGATGCCTTCGTTGATTAGCCGATCAGTCGCCAAGTATGACATCCTGACCGCCTACAAAAAACAATTCAGCGGTTAGTATCAAAGAAAAAAAAGAAACCCCCAACACAAGTCACGAAAGAAACACTAACTCGCATCAGTTTCTCCTGCGTCCTCCGGGCTACGATCAACGGGTCCTGATGCTCCAGGACATAAGAGTCGGCGGCGCAATTCTTCAAGTCCGCTACCATCCTCTGGATGGCCACGTCCGCCATTCCCCCGCTCGCCAATTCCTCCATTATCTCGGTAGTGTCCCGGTGCTGCTTTCTCTCCCTCCTCTCTTTCCTCTCCTTCCTCCTCTTCTTCCTCTCGGACCTTGCCGAGTTGGATGCCTCCCGGGTGCGTTTGTGGGAGGGGACGGGTTCCACTTCGTGCACTTCGTCGCTCCCATCACTCCCCTCAGGGTTCTCACTCGCCACCCCTTCGAAACCGACAACTTCTTCACACCCGTCGTCATCCTCTTCGGTAAACTCCTCCTCACCCGGGAGCACAGACGAGGGAACCGCGCTCATCACCGGTTCTTCAATCTCTTCATCGGCGAAGGTAAATTGAGTCACCGGTTCTTCAATCACCGGGTCTTCCGCCACCTCCGCGGGGCTCCCCACAATCTCTTCATCTAACTCCTGGTACATCTCCGTGCCAAGTACCTCAGCAAGGTACCCGGGGATCTCGTTGAAGTGCAAGGTGTCCACGAGGAATTTCTCAGTATCCCCTTGCTCTGCTTCTGGGCGCAGGAAAGCCGCTTTCGTGGTCAGGTTAATGTCGTATAATTGACCATCCGTTGCTTGTGTCCGGATCCCGGCCCAAACAGCCTTATCTTCAAACCCGTCGTATATTCCCAGGTTCTTCCGCTTCGTAAACTCCATTGGAAGAAGAGCTGCAGAAACACATATAGCCCGTTACACAAGAAGCATTTAACAACAAAAATTTAAAAGGATACTGGACAAACCTGGTAGCTCCATCAACCGGCACCTGCTGTACACGTACAGCCTACAAAGCCGGTATGAACTCCGGTCGTCTTGCCCCCGAAAAGCCCACAGCATCCTCCGGATCCTCTTCTCCATCACCGGCTCCAGAGGAATGTCGGGGACATCTGCAACAAAAACAACATAATTATAACCCGGGATAGAGAAAAGAAAGAAGAATCCGGAGAGAGAAGGACTCACTCATCAGTGGCTGGAAGTCACCCGGTACTTGAAACGCGTATCCCGGGTCTTGAAAGTTTCTTATCAAGAAACTTTTCTCCCTCCAGGTCCGGCTCACGGAGGTTGGCAGGTCCTCGACGATCTTCTTGAAAACCGCTTTGGACTTCAGTTGGATGGTCCCGCTGAAACCCGCCTTCCGGGAGTACTCGGCCCGGTACATGGCGTGTAACTCGTGATAGGTTGGCATCTGCTGCTTCAGCACTTTGTACATAACGCACAACCCGAGTAGCTGCCTCCACATGTTCGGTCCAATTTGCCCGATCGCGAAGTTGCTCGCAGCCAAGAGATACTGCACCTCTGCCTTTAGCGGGAGAGACAAGCCGCAGCGTAGCTGATACTCGTGGCACAACGTCCACCCATCCCCGGGAGCGAAGAACTGATCCTCGGGTTCTAACGGCCGAATTTCCACAGACTCGGGGATCTTCCAGTTGCTCCTTAGCTCCACAATCTCCTCCGCGGTCAGTGAGTACCCGGGAGGGTCGAGAGCGGTACCATCGGTGAAAGTTACAGAGGCAAACTCGGGGACGTGAGTGTCCATTGCTTCGTTGGCCATCTGCAAAACCAAAAACACGGGGATGTCAACAGAAGCCTAGATAACCCGGCGACCGCAAGTTAAAACCCCACCCAGAATAACGCAGAAACCCAGAAAAACCTTCTTGGAAACCCAGAAACAGTACACAAATCGTCCCAAAACGATCAAAAAGGAGGGAAGAAGACACAGTACCTTAGTTTTGAGTGTTTGAAGGGGTTTTTGAGATCGATCTGAGTCTTGAATTCAAAAGAAACAGCGACAAAAGAAAGCGATAGCAAAAAGCACGAAAAAGTTATCGGGTTTGGAGGTGAGACAAAACTGTCACCCTCAACCCCTATTTATACAGTTAAGGGCGTGCACTGAAGGGACGTTTCAGTTTCTCGAGGGAAACGACACGTGTCGCGCATGCCGCTTCACAAAACCGAAAAACTTTTCAGTTTCCCCCCACTACAACCCGGAGACGTCGTTTTGAGTTCTCAACGTAAAGAGTGTCTGCGGGTTCCGCTTGCGTACGGACTTGGGGGACTGGGTACCCCGGGTTTGGTTGCTAACTTTGTAACCCGGTAAAGAAACGATTTTAAGTCCCCACCCAAGCGTACCCCTTGACTGAGGACTTGGGGGACTTGTTTATAGGTGGAACCTAATATTTCACCTTTACCGGGTTACAATTAAATGTGAAGCCACTCTGGGCCCTTTGTCTGGGCCCAATTCGCCATAAAGCTAAGTAAAGCAAGGGAAACTACTCCCACATTGGAAAGGGACAGGAATGATGCCTTCAGTGCTACTATAAATACCGGCACATGCCTCCCCTTAAAGGGACGATGAAACTTCTTGACTATTCCCGAGTTTTATGCTTAGCTGACAGTGTCTAACTTAAGCATCGGAGTGGCTTCCCTCGGTAAACCCGGGGACGCCTCTTTGACGTGTTTGTTCTTTACACAGGAAAACTCGGAGTACAGGGAAGTTCGCTATTTCTGGAGCCGTGCAACCCGCTAAAGGGGCCACGAGTCACCCGGAAACAACATGTAATACTTTAGGAAGACAATCAGGCAGATGATGTTCTAGCTAACTTGGGTATCAATTCATATAGTTTCACGTTGTGGGACATGCCTCGAATCTTATTTGTTCTCATTGCAGATTAGAGATTATTTAGGGTAGCTTAATTTTTGTTTTTCGCTAAGGTTTGCTTTTTTATTGTTTTCATTGTTGTTCTTCCATCTAAGGATCTTTTGAGAAGCTCAGTTCCTCGCTATTGTTCTTTTCTTTTTCTTTGAAATAAAATCAAAAAAGGATGACCTATTTTGGCTGTACCTCTGTAAAAAACATTAGAAAGACAAATTAGAATATAAACATGTAGAACTTTTATTTAGAAACTAATAATATGAAAACATAAAACAAATTAAAACATTAAAAATGAAAACTTATTTTTGGAAACTTGTAAGTTGTTGTAAATATTATATTATATGTGGATATCCATGTAAATACTCATTAGTTAACTCCTTATGATGTAAATTATATTCCTATATAAATGAGCCTAATGAGAATAAATGACACACTTCTTCCTCCTCCTAATTTTTGTTCTTCTCGTTCTCTTTATCTTATTCTTCAGTTTATAACACGTTATTAACACGAGTTCACTCGTTCATTCTATAAACTCCATTATGATCTATGAGATGTTGGTGCAACTTTTGTTACTTATTATTCACACTCACGATCTATGAGTTCTTCACTATTTGATTATAACTAATCTTCTATGATTTGTTATATCACTACTAGATTTTGGCACTTAGTCGACGAAATAAAATCGTCTGCTAAGAACAAATATTCGTCGACTTAGATCCTAGTCGACGGAATCTCTGTCAGCTAAGATATGTCGTCTTAGCGCTGTCTACTAAGATCTTTATTGACAGAATAAAAATTTTTGTCGACTAAGTTCTTTTCTTAGCCGACAGAATTATTCCGTTAGCTAAGTTCCTCTTAACAAACAAAAATTATTTTGTCAGATAAGTTCCTCTTAGTCGACATAAATTATTTCGTCGGATAAGTTGTTAGTCGACGAAATGTAAAATTTAGAAAATAATTATATTTTTTAAGAATAATTAATAGTTTTTTAATAATTAAAATTATTATTTTTTGTTTTTTTCTTTTTCTTTCGATTGTTTTCCTCTTGGTCTGAAACCCAACAAATCCACCACCACTCCGACCCCCAAATCCCACCGCCTTTGGAGCCGGTGCCTTAGGAGAGGCCGGAGACGATGGAGGAAGAGAACCCAGCGAAGGGTGGGCTGGGTCGAGTGTGGTTGTAGGCGAGGGAGGTGAGGGAGTTGAAGCGGAGGGAGTCACGCAGAGGCAAAGGTGAAAGAGTTGGGATCAGGTTTGGTTGGAAGAGAGGGCGTCAAGGTGGTGGAGAGGGAAGGAGAGGGAGGATGTTGTTTGTTTGGAAAAATAGTTGAGTTGGGAGAGAGTGGGGGCGGAGGGGGGAGAGAAGGAGGGTTTGGTGGTCAAGGGCGGAGTAGAGGGAGAGGGAGAGGAGAAGAAAGATGAGGGAGAAGGAGAATAAAGATGTGGTTTAGATATGGATGAGAGAGAGTGAGATGAAAATGGCGAGGGAGAGAGAAGGAAGAGATATATGTTGGCGAAAAAAAAATCAAAATTTTTGGTGAATTTTTGTGGGAAAAAAATCAAAATTTTCTGTCTATTAAGTGAATTTTTTCGTCGACTAAAATATAACCTAAACGACGGAATAATAAATAATCATTTATATTATTTACAAAAAAATCATTTATATTATTTATATAACCTGGGAGATTGAAAAATTTCGTCGCCTAAGTTATTACAAATAATCATTTATATTTATATATAAAAATTTTGTCGGCTAGGTAAAATTTTCCGATGGCTAAGATATAACCTAGATGACAGAATAATTTTCTATCGTCTAAATTATTATAAATAATCATTTATATTTATATATAAAAAAGAAACTGAACTTTCCACCCCAAAATTAAAATCCCCACCCCTTTTCAATTTTTATTAATATGCTGTCTTCCCTAACTTTTAACTTCTAAAATTACCCTTAAACACTTTTACTCTAGACAATTTCTTTACCTGGGGAATTTTAGCTCCCACTTTCTGTCTCTTTTTGTCACTCTCACGTAGGAGGAGATCACGACACAGCCCTTTATGGGGGAAGATCTAGATCGATTGCCCTAGATCACTGACCGGTTACAGGGAAATTATTTCAGATCTGAGCCGGTCCACACCAGATCACCGGTCCTCACCGTCGTCGAGCTACTTGGAGTCACTGAGCAGCTGATCAATACGTTAAGTCCCTTCACTTTCGAAACCTTAAAGAGCTTCCATTTCCCAGGTATCACCTACCCTTCTTATCACTAATATCACATGATGCCATCATTTATGTGTGAAGTAAGATATGATTTGAAATGAAATTAGTATACCAGTGTTGGATTGGGTGTCGTTGTAATATGTTCTGACCCCCTCTCTTTATGTCACATGCAGTACATTGACTTCAAGATTGGAGAAGTATCAGGATACATTCGGTTTCATTGCCACTTTGGAACCAGTCAGTGGTAAGGATGCAACAATCTCCATTTATCATCTATGTTGAGTGGTTATCTGTAAGTATTGCATGACCTGTACCTTCTCTCTTATTGATGAATGGTGTGTTGCCTATTATTCCATATGAATTATGATTATTGAATATGCAATGTCCAACAATGTGGAAATTATTTCCACTTAGCTATATAGCCAATTTTGATATCTTACTCTTTACAGATTATCAGTAAAAGAGAAAATTCAAATATGGAAGACCATTTGGATGCTGAGTTACAAAAGATTACTGATATGGTGACATCAGACAATATGGAAGAAAAGCTGCAGTTTACCCATTCGTCTAAAACCATTGAAGACCAGACTGCTGTTGGTAAGTTTTTCGTCTTGCATTTTCTTTTTGTAATGTCTTATATCATATCAATATATATTTCTTAGGAGATGGAGAGGTCTAGTGAAATTATAAGTGGCAGCCATGATTGAACCTTGTTAGCTATAGCTCTGATTATAAATTTGGTTATTTATGACTTAGGAGATGGAGACATGTTTGATGTTTCTGATGAATTTCTCTTACTGTCAACCAAAGTTTATGAAAATCGAGAAGACTTTATTATTAATGTTCGTAGGATTGGTTTGGTGCAAGGGTTCATTGTGGTAACTAAAAGGTCTAGGCCTAATAAAGAGAATATTACTTGGGTTGTGATAGAGGGGTTCCTATAAAACTAGAGTTGTTGATGGGAACAAGAAAAACAATTCATCTTCTCGTCTGATTAATTGTCCTTTTGAAATTATGGGAAGGAAGGAAGATGAATGGGTATGGAAGGTAGAGATAATTACCTTGTTACATAATCATGTGCATTCTACTGACATATCTAGGCATCCATATTGTCGTCGATTTTCTGAAGAGGAAGCCAAGCAACTTAAGAAAATGGTTAGGGCTAGCATGAAACCACACCAAATTTTATCCTCACTTTGGCTAAATAATCCTAATCTTCTAGCTGTTTCTAGAAATGTATACAGCAAGACCGCTCAGTTTAGGAATGAGAGCCTAGGTGGGCATTCAGTAATTCAAGCATTATTTGATGAGCTTGGGGAGGTTGGTTTTACTCATAATGTCAAGTATGATCATTATGGTAATTTGACTCATCTATTTTTTGCTCATCCCACTTCCATTAAACTGACTAAAAGCTATCCTAAAGTCTTTGTGACGGATTGTACTTATAAGATAAACAAGTACAAAATGTCTTTACTTGAGATTATAGGAGTTTCAAGCTTCAACAAATCATTCTACTCGTGCTTTGTTTTCTTGCAAAAAGAAGAACAAGAGGATTATGAGTGGGCTATGGAGATGTTTAGCAAGTTGTTGGGTTTTATTGATCATTAGTTGACCATTGTTACTGCTGATAGGGAATTAGCACTAACGAATGCAATAGAAGTGGTGTTTTCATGAAGTTTTAATTTTTTGTGCATATGGCATATTTATAAAAATATTGCTATTCATTGTAAGGGTCATTTCAAGGATGATGCAGATTGGGTTGTTTTTATGTCGTTATAGGTTGCCTTAGTGAAATCATAGAATGTGTTATTATTTACCGAAGCTTGGAATAGTTTGGAAATTGAGTACAAAGATTATCCTAAAGTTCTTAATTACTTATATTGAGAATACTTAGCTTCTATGGAAATATAAAAATTTGTATTTGCAAAGACACGGTAGATTTTCCATTTTAGTAATAGTGTTACTTCTAGGACAGAAGGTTCACATGCAACTATAAAGAGATATCTTGAAGTTCCAAGGGGTGGACTTCATGAAGTGAAGGAAAAAATTGCCTTGCTATTGAAAACCAATTTTAGGAATTTAAAACTCAACTTGAAAATAAGAAGATTCGTATTTCTAAAAAGCTTTGCATCCCTTTGTTTAAAGAAATGATCAATAAGGTATCTTTTCATGCTTTGTTGGAGTTACATAAGCAATATGTATTGGCAAATACTAAAAACTCTTCAGCACTATGCAAGAGGCAATTCTACAAAACCATGGGTCTTCCATGTGTGCTCATGATCAGAGAGAAGAATATTGAAGTGTTACCTCTAAATTAGATTCATAAGCAGTGGAGAATAGACACAAGATGTTTTGGTAATGATCACCATGCATGTTTGGTTCAAGAATATCCAGTTACTAGTCTCTTATCTGATATTAAACAAAAGTATGAAAAACAACCACTTATGCAAAAAGAAAGTACCATAAGACAACTTTTTCAGATTGTCGTGCATCTTCCAATTTGATATTTGAACCTACTATTCACCTAACAAAAGTCATCTGATAGGTGATGCAAACAAAAGAAAGGAAACTAGCTCTACAAGGCGAGAACCTTCATTGTTTGAGATAGTGGAGAAGACACCTCGAAAGTGTAGTAGATGTGGTAATACTGGCTATTCTCATGCAGTTATTATTGAAACAAATGTTAATCTATTATTAACTCTATTGATCTTGGAACACAATGAGGTAAAGCGTCAATCTATTAATAACTCTATTTTCAATGTTTTTTTTCATACTCTATTATCTACTGTTTTGCATGTTTTCAGACTTATTGGAAGGTGTATAGAGGTCTAAAATAGTTGTTTCTTTGTGAATTTTGGCTACAATTAGGGGTTTATGAAGTGGAGCTCAAGTTGGAATTGTCAAAAGAGTTCTTGCTGCATGAAAATTTGATTATTTATAGGATAAGATTTTGTTAAGAATTTATATTGTGTGGTTTGTGCAATTTGTACAATGTGATTTTGTGATTTATAGCAAGTTCTTAGGTTTTGTTTAGCAAGCTGCTATCTTTCCATTTTGTTTCATCGTACTGCATTCCTCACTTTTTTTCAATTTTTCATTGTAAAAGCTTCTTAGTTCGGATAGTTTTTCCATTTTCTCGTCATTATAAGGCGGTTATTGTTTTTCAATTACTTGCTATTCTCATGCCTTATTATGCTTAATTGGCTCACACTACCAGGATCAGCAGTTTGGTCGATGAAAAATTTTTGTCGACTTGTTAACCAATTTGTCGGCTAAGATCTTAGCCGACGAGTCTTCGTTGGCAAAGACTCGTTAGCTATGATTTTAGCCGACAAAACTAGAAGTAGTCGTCGGCTATAGTTTAAGACTTTAGCCGACGATAATTTTACCTATTTCGTCGGCTAAAGTGTCATCATATAGCCGATGAAACATCATTTCGTCAACCGTAGTCTAGCACTTTGGCTGACGAAACATTTAATATATTCTTCGGCTAAAGTATTTAATAAAAAAATTTAAAAACCATAGCCGACGAATTATAGCTAAATTCGTCGGCTATAGTAGTATTTAGCCGATGACATTTTTTATAATTCGTCGGCTAAAACTTGAAATAAATAAAAATATTGTAGCCAACTAATTATAGTAAATTCGTTGGCTAAATACTATTATAGCCGACAAAATTTGTGATAATTCGTCAGCTAAACCTTAATAAAAATATTATAGTTAACGAATTATGGCAAATTTCGTCGGCTATAAGTCCATTCTAGTAAAAAAACCCCAAACCATTTCAAGCAACCTGTAAATTACACCAAAACAATTCCATATAACCAACAACACCATCAATGGTGACAACACGTTTTTAATTAAAATATTTATAAATTTTTTATAAACACATAAAACTATATAATTATTTGATTATATAAAATCTATATCGTTTAAATTTATATTCATGTGAAGAGGAGGTTGTTGCTGCTGAGGAAGTTATGGCGGATGAGGTAAGGGTATAGGCGTAGGCTTGAGCGGAGCCAGAAGTTCCTGAAGCTGGGCAGCTGAAAACTCCTACAACTACTGAAACATCTGTTGTTGCTAGACCAGCTAGGTGGCATATACCGCGACATTATACTCATGTAAGGCGGCAATATAGGCTATTTGGACGGCGATCTGGGCGGCAACCTGAGCGGCTTGCTCCTTCCAAACTCTCTAAACTTGTCACATCCCGGTTCTAGAATCAATTTACGGTCGGTTACTACCCAAGTTACGTTAATCTTTAACCATTTCGTAGTAACCGTTTTACCGTGAGAGGTCACAAAGTTGACTTTTCGTTAATTCGGGAATTTGGAAAAACTTTCTTCATGAAAGTTGTAGAGGGCGTCGTTACGAGTTCGTGGACACGTAGCATGCTCAAATCGGAGTTCGTGTGTGAATGTTACGGTCTAAAAACGGGAAGTTACTATTTCAAGAAACCCTATAAAAAGGGGAAGTTACTGTAGGTAGAAAGTAAAAATCAAAAGTTACAAAACCTCTTTCTCTCTCCTCTCCCCCGACGGAAAGACTGCCGGATCTTTCGGCCGCCACAGCGCCGCCGTCCGGCCACCAATCGCCGCCGCACAGGTCCTAAAAGCTCGGCCTCCGAGTATACTTACTTCATTCTTAGGTAAGTTTTCCGACCTAACTCGTCGTAAATCGGGAGAAATTCCGATTTGTTCTTCGAGTGTACATTGTTTGTTCTTGATCGAATTTCTCCCTCTCTAGATCACCAAATGTTGAGTTCTTTGTATGGATACGATGAGTTTTAGGAGTACTTTAATCCCCTCGAATTTGGTTGCTCGGTTTGGAGTGTGGAGGGAGAATTGAAGGATTGAAGTTTCGAATTGAAATTTTTCGGGTTCTTAGAACTTTTTGTCGATTGACCTAGTTAGAGGCCGATTTGGCCTTCGAGTTGAACTAGAAAGTTGTTTGTAATGACGAGAGGAACAAACTGTGAAATTTTGGTGTCGATCGGAGGGGGCCGCCACCTTTTGGGCGGTTTTTCTTGCCCATTAAATTGTAAAAATTAAGAGAAGACCATTGAATGACAGTTTCCAATTTTTGGAGATTTATTTGATAAGTTTAGTATTTTTTTGAAGATTTGGACTTATTAATCGAATAATTAAATGACAACCGGTCATTTAGGAAGTACCGGCTAGGCGTGAGGGTGTAATTAAGGGTTTTTACGCTAATATGGTATTTGAGGCTGACTCCTAACGTTTTTCTAGAGGTGGTTAAGAATGAACGTTAAGGGTAGAGATTTATTGTTGTTGCCCTTATTTTAATTGTGGAATTAAGACCTAATTGTGAACAGGACGTGGGGGTGCTCGAGCTGACCAGCCTTCAGGTAGCCGACAGACTTAGCGGCATCTTGTGAGTGAATTTTTATTTTAAATTTAATGCATGCAATAGATTTTATTTAGTTTCTCTTTTATTTATGAATTTCCTCCATTTTAAGTTTTATGGTGATTTTGGAACAATGAGAATTTAATACTTTTTAAAGATAAGTGAGCCGGGGAAGATGTTCATACATTTCCCGTGATTTTAAAGAATTTTTCCGAAATATGGTTTTTAATTGTTATCACCATTTTGGGTTATGGAGGGGGATTATTTTTAAAAGGGAAAACTTGGCTCTTAGATTTAACGATTTTAAAGTAAAGTCAGAGAACCGGTTTCAGGTTCCTGGAAATGTTTTAAATCCATGTAAAGTCTCTGAACATGTCCAAAAATAAGAAACAGAGATATGTATCTGGTTTGCCTTCCTTGCTGCACCCCACAGAAACAATCAATCCGGTTCCAAATATTGCAAATAGAGAAGGACTACACCATTAAAAACAAAAGGAAATGGTTAGTCATCACCCAGTTTCTTTGGCCTGAGTCATTCTCCCAAGCCAAGTAATAAACAAATTGCTCCTAGTCCTAGATAGACACAATCAGGGGAGGTGGTGTAGGCCAGTTCCTGCACTCACCCAGTGGATCTGACTCACACACAATCACTCATCAGCTTTCGTATAATAGTTTTAACCCAGAAACTCAAATATGAACATTCATATCAATGTTTTAACAACTAAATCGAACAGGGCTGTGAAGACAATAACAAGCCAGAAGACAATAACTGAATTCCAGATGAACGTATAAGAGCCGATCATTAGAAGATCTATAATCTTACCCCATCAATCAAGCTTCTTCAATCTGTAAACAACCATGTTTACAGATCTTTTCCGATCAATCAAGCTTCTTCGAACTTCTTCTTTTCCGATCTGGTCAGAAAATGTTTAGGGTTTTATAAAGAAACGATTTGGGGAAGTTAATGATCCCCCCCGTTTTGGTGATAAGGAAGGAGTCCAGAGCCTAGGAATTGTAGGCTAGGCGGGAAATATGCAGAAGTGTGAATGTAGATCAAAGAACATCGTACAAATAATGTCTAAGATAATGGGCTTGGACGCATTCATAACATAATCTATAGGTTTTATATATAGCAATTAATATGTAAAAGATAGTTATGATGAGTCTGAAAATATGTAAATAACATGTAGTTCTTTGCTCTGCTTCACATGATTACAATTAAACTATTCACTTGCAACATGATTATTTCATTGATAGGTGAATATATATATATATATATATATATATATATATATATATATATATATATTATAGCGTTCATATAGCGAGGGATCATTCTTTTGAACTTATATGAGGGATTGATTATTAACCCGACTTTTTGATTACATATAACTTCTCGACCATTAAATTTCTAGGTATATATGAGTAGATCATTTTCTGAAAATTTTGTGTCAAATTGATGACCGTTAAGACTTTGAACTAGCTAAAATCAATGGACGGATAAAATCTGTCGAACCGGCGTAGTTTTAAGGACCTTAATGATCCCTCATTTGGATAAGAACGGTGAACATGAGAAAATGTGTTTGAAAGTCAGTGTAAACCCTCATCACTCATATAAACCAAAAAAAGTGATCTCATTAGGACCCTGTATATATATAATCGAGGTAGAAAATATGACAATACAAGGAATATATCGTCGGTAAGAATAACTTGTCAAAGAAACCCTTCAATGAGGATCTAGGACAAGAGATTTTTTAAGGAAAACTTATACCTCTACTTTTTTGAGATACGATCCCTTCAAAAATGTACGATGAGCACTCGGACTGAGGTGGAAATACGTACCCAATTGACAATGAGAAATCTATTAAAGATGTAAATATTTAGTTGAAGCAAGAACGCTTGATCAACGCTAGCTTGTTGAGTAGGAATAACTTAAGCAATATCTAATTCTTTTCAAAGAGAGAATCTGAGTGCGTTGGCGAGAGAATTTGAAGAAAATTCGTCCTTTTACAACCTTATCGAGATACAATCCATTCGAGACACGATGAATTTCTTTAGATCCAAATTGAAAATAAATTGATAAATAGATTTATGAATGCAAATAAATTGCTTAGTTTCATCCTTTCGACTTGATAATTGTATAGAAACAAGTAACAAAAATATTTCCAAGGGTCTATTTCCGACCAAAATGATTGTTTATTACCTAGGGTATTTTGTCGTCGGAATTGATTTGTTATTACCGAGGGTAAACAATTTTGTCGCAAATAACAACTCATTTCCGATGAAATAAGATTCCTCTCGGAAATACTTGCATCCTTTCTGACGACATTTTATGTGGTCGGAAATAATAATGGCGTCAAAAAATCCCGCCAAAAATTTGGTTTTTCCGACCAAATTTGAAATCTTTTCCGACAAGAATTTGGCCGTCAGAAATAATGTACAACTTTACAAAATATTTCCGACAACAAAAATTTTTGGTCGAAAATAGTGCCTTTTTGAGACGGCAAATCGATGCCCTTGGAAATGTTGGTCAGAAATGACTATTTTTGTTGTAGTGACTAAATGCAAATCTAAACCACAATTCTCATATAATTATTCTTGAATCATGACATTTTCCGCTCCAAATAAACAAACGTGACATAAATCTACAAATACTAGTTGTTGATTCTACTCTACACACAACCTCGCAGAGTACCCATATGCTTCAAACACCCAACTATTTCAGGAAGGGAAGAGTATTCAGTGTACTATGATACAGTTAAGCCAACTTAAACAGACTGTTAGATTATATTTATAACACTATTTAATTTTTTAAATAAAAATTAAATATAATTATCAACGTTTAAGATTTTCTGATAATTTATTAGTTCACTTACACCTTGATGCATACAAAAATTTTCTGTTATTTCAAAGGGTTCCTTCCTATATGTCACGTTCATGAGTGTTCCATGTCATAACCAATTCTCCAAACGATTTGTTTTTCTCAACAAATTAGTTGGTATCTAGGGCGATAGTCTTCCATATAGTGACCCATACAGAAACATTACCTTTGCACCAGCGAACCTAATTGAAGCACAACATATTCATGTTCTTGTTGCCAATCTAATGGAGCACTGTCATTGACTCAAAAAACAACCATTCTTTTCTTCAGAAAATCTCAAAGCTTAGTAGACATCGGGTAAGTTAGGCTGTCAGACAGAACATAGACCTTGTTGCAAACGTAAAATATAATAGATTGCCAAATTCGTACGTAACGCTTTCATTTTGAGCGCGTGGCCTCATTCCCTTTGCCTCGGTCCTTTTTGGTTCTTCCTCTTCCGTTCTTCCAATATACCATCGCCAGACAACGACTCGAAAAAGCTTTCAATAACTTCATCACTCTCACAGCTCTCTTCATCTTCTTCAGAGTTCGCTCTCTGTTTTTGGGTCTTGTGTCTAGTTCAAGATGAACGACCTGCTTAAGGTAATTGAGTTTTGCTTCAATTCCCTTAAGGTTTCTACCTTTTTGACTGTTATAGTTGATTGAATTGGGTTTCGTAACTGAAGGTCAGTGTGTTCTGATCTGGGTTTGTTTGATTTGCTTGAGAAAAAAGGTTTATGCTTGTGGTTTTGAATCGGTGCTCTTTTAGTTGGTGACTTTTGATGATTCTTTTCTTGGTGATGTTTATGTAAAGTTCATGTATTTTAGTTAGTATCAGATGTAATTGAAGACAAATTTTGTATAGGATGCTTTAAAGATCGCAATCAATTGAGTTTCCGTGACACTTTACCCTCCAGTTGATGAGGTGACTGTTTGACAGGGAAAGTGCGCAGATAAAAACAGACTTCTAAGTTTTCAAACTTTAATCTAAGGGTGCCTTTTGTTATCATTTACTTCGTTATGTATTTTTATGCAGGAGTATGTTTTTGAATCAAATATTATTGACATCAAATCCTTGTTCATGTAAAAATTTGAATAAGAAGACATCAATTTGAGTTCAACTGTTAGGTAAATTTGTAACTGTTTTGGATCACCCTTTGCCAGATTGGTTATCAATGTTCTGTAGCCAGTGGTTAAATTGTGTAATTTTTTCTTTTTCTGGTTTTAGGATTCGTTTGTCAGTGAGGCAAAAGCTCAGCCTTCTGGAACAAATGATATCGAAATGGGAATTCCCCGTAGCATATCTGACAGTGGAATGGATAGTTTCAATAAGCAGGTCTTTCCTTGACACAAAATTTTAATTCTTTGGGTTGCAGACTACATAATTAGCTAATCATTTGTGACTTTTGCATTCAGTCATTATCATTTCTCAGGGGAATACATGAAAAAAGAAATATGTAATCAAATGCATATCAATTATTCTTGTTCCATTGTGAACTTTATGTGGTGAAGAGTTTGATTTTTTTTGGTGTAGATCCAAGAGGTTGATAAACAGGTGGACAAGCTCTCGGGGCTTCTTAAGAAACTTAAGGTACATGTTTTTCTTATGATAGCTATGTTCTGGTTTGTATCTTGACATTTTGACAGACTATAAGTGCATATCGATTAGTTCATTTTGTTTTACGAACACAGGCCACCTTATGCTAAGACAAATTGAACGATTCTGGTCTTTGATTTTGTTTGACAGTTGAATGTGTTTGTATGCTTAAGAATAGTAAGTAGAAACTATCTGTGAACTTTTTTATAGGATGCAAATGAGGAATCGAAGTCTGTTACAAAAGCATCTGCCATGAAAGGTATAAACTATTCTCCGACTAGGAAATATTTTGAAAGGGTTCAACCTTAAAATAGAATTTTCAGCAACACATATCCTACTATGTGGAACTTGCAATACTGTCAGTAGCTGTTTTCTGATGCATTGAGTATTCTGATGTTTAATATCTCCATTCTGTTTGCTCATTCCTGGTCTCTTTTGTTTATTCATTTGCTTATTTTATTTACTCTTGTCATAGTTTTATGTTCGCAGTACTCTGAGAGACTGAGACAATTACTCTAATTTCAGCAATAAAAAAGCGGATGGAAAAAGATATTGATGAAGTGGGAAAGATTGCCCGTGGTCTCAAGGGAAAACTAGAAGGAATAAGCAAAGATGTAATACTCTAATGACTCTTCCTTGATCACCAGCTTTGTGATAACACTTGGTAGTTTTTCTGTTATTTACCGACTCCCATTATTCTCCCCCAGAACTTAGCCAACCGACAGAAGCCTGGATGTGAGAAGGGAACGGGTGTTGACAGATCAAGGATGAACATGGCAAAGTTTGTAATAGTGAACTTATGTTTTAAATTATTGCACTTAAATACTTATTTTAGATTTAATAATCTATGAAGTTGATGTAAAGCATGTCTTTTATGGCAGTTCCTCGACGAAAAAGTTTAGGGAGATAATGATCGAGTTTCAGGTAAATGTACTCTGCACATTCAGCTTGTTACCTCTGAGTCAGTTAACTCCACTCTTTTCTTATCAATGTATTATATATGTTTTAGACCCTTAGACAAAGAATCCAAGATGAATATCGTGAGGTTGTGGAGAGAAGAGTCATTACAGGTTTGAATGCCTTTTAAACACATTTCAGATTAAGATACTTGTGTTATAGTTCTATTGTCACATTATTAATGGTTGGTCTTATGTTTTCCCATTGATGGCCAAACAGTTACGGGAACTAGACCAGATGAAGAGGTGAGCCAGATTCCTAATTTTAGAGTTCAGCCCCTTCGTGTTTGAGTGTGTTTCTAACCTGTTAATTCATTTAACCTTTTCAGACAATTGACAATCTGATAGAAACTGGGAATAGTGAGCAAATATTCCAGAAGGCAGTCCAAGAACAGGGACGAGGACAGGTATATTCTATTAATGTGTTATTTTTATAATCTTTCCCCTGCCTTCCACCGTGGAAACTTTTGCATAAAATGAGAAATAAACTGCATACTCTGATTTCAGGTACTAAATACTTTGGAAGAAATTCAAGAGAGGCATGACACTGTAAAAGAAATTGAGAAAAAGCTTCTTGACTTGCATCAGGTTTGTACTGTGCATCAAGGCATAAGGTCGTGAATACCTGTATCTAACATGTTTGATATGGTTTAGTGTTAACTTTTCAGATCTACCTCGATATGGCAGTCTTGGTTGAGGCTCAAGGAGAGGTTTTAGATAACATTGAAACTCAGGTTTGATTCTAATCTTGCATCATGTGTTAATATCTATGTACTGCATGTGTGATAGTGTATCACTTTGTGTCTGTGTTAATGGGGATCGTGTTCAGGTTTCAAATACAGTTGATTATATGCAATCTGGGACAACTCAACTGCAAAATGCAAAGAAACTACAGAAGAACTCCAGAAAATGGATGTGCATTGCCATCATGATTCTTTTAATTATAGTGGCTGTTGTAGTTGTCGGTGTCCTCAAACCATGGAAAAGCAGCTAGGGTGCCTCAAGTCCACCCTTGTCTTTTCACCATGTAATATAGGACGGTAAATGAGTTAGTAGGGGATTATTTACAATTCACCTCTGTCAGGATCCAAGAGTGTGTCTAAGTAATTGGTGTTGATTCATTATGGTGCTTCTTTCTTCCCTTTTGGCTTTTGAGTGATTCATTTTGACTGTGTATTCTTATGAAGTTTGGTTTATTGATGGTGCTGCACATTTCAGAGTACGGAATTATATTATGTGTATAGCTTTCCTAAGAGTTTAAGAGGGATGATTTTGGTTCGAAGTTAACAATTTCAGAAATTAACAATTTGAATTTTGAATCTTCATTTTTTTGGAGTAACTTTGTCACACTTAGCAAACACGACAATACAAGCACGTCTCACTTGGTGAAAAGATTGACCCTTCTTACTCATCTGTTTTAAGAAATTTTTAAATCAACTCGCTTGTGTGATTTCTTTTCTGTTTTTGTAAAAAAGTTCAGCTATAAATCTTTATTTTTTTATTGAAACTATAAATCTTTATTTATCATTAACTTTCAATCCATATGCAAGTTTGGAATAGTTTTATTTTAATGTATTAAAATGAGAAATGTTCTACAGGATGATCCTTCACCAAGCCCAATCCTTGTGCAGGTTTTTATTTTACAGACTTGCCTTTATGAATTATGACCAAAACTGGCCTAACTTTGCTTTGGTGGGAAATGATGATACAAAAACGTCCGATGAAAAAAATTAGTTGATGTTATATCTTCTTTGTTCTTTTTGAAAGTTCTATGTTTATGTGCACCCGTTATATATAATCTTTTCATGAGTATGCAAAATGCTGTCACAAAATATATACTGCATTTATCGAAATGAGATTATACAGTGCACCATGCACATGTGATGCGATTTTCATTTGTTGCATTACTTGCATAGGTCCTTGGAGTGGTTGTCAAGTTAGCTTTAAATATCTTACATGCTTACATAGGTTGACCACATACTATTGATTTATTAAGGTTTTACCTCCCAAATCAATTGTGGTATTTTTGTCTTTTTTAAAAGTTAAAAGCCTAAAATGAAAACAAAAATTAAACCAAGTTATTTTTCTTGCATCAACAAGCCTAATGCATTTTTCATTCACTCTTTGCTTCGCACTCACAGGAGTAAGAAACATGAGCACAGTGCTGGCTACAATGAAGAAAACTAAAATTAGACCGAGTTGTATTGACACTTGTTTCTTAACATGGTGCAGGTTACAAATGCAGTGGACCATGTACAAACAGGAACAGATGCTCTAACAACTGCAAAGAGCTTGCAAAAGAAGTCCAGAAAATGCATGATGATTTCCATAATCTTGCTCTTGATCATTGCACTCATTATTGTCCTCTCTATTCTCAAGCCATGGAAGAAGTAATAACCACTCCAAGGCAGCTCAACAATCCTCCACAGATAGTCTAATACTTGTACAACTTTACCTACTAACAATAACAAGGTACTATCCCTTTGTTCTTCATTTTTTTATTCTTTCTTGAGGGATGAATGTTTTTATATTCTATTTTCAATATCTAATATCCAGAAACATTGCAGGATAGTATCTTATTTTTACTCATGTAGAAAAGCAATCTATAGAAATGAAATGATACAAATTCATACTATGGGAAACATCCCATTAATTACAGTACACACAAACAAGGGCACAGCAAATACAAAAAAGATATACCCAGGATGTTCCAATTTTCACCTATTATATGATTGCAAATTGCAACACATTATTCTAACCCCAGATCCCACAACATATGAGCTGGATTTAATCTCCATAGTACTCCTGAGGACCATAACCTTACATTCTAGCCTTTGCAATCACAACATTGCCTTCACTCAGATCAGTAGCTCCTGGCCTAGTCCATGATTCCTTGAATTGCTCCTCAGTCACTCCTGTAAAACAAATGGTAAAAAAACAAATGTAGTAAGAGGGATGTTTTGAGATGAAGTATGATGTGAAAGACTCCAGTGTATGATTGTATGTTGAACACAGAAACTGAAATGAGAGTCAAACTAAAATGTTGTAAACTTGCAATGTCCTTCTTAGAGAGCAAGATGACTTGCCTTTGCCCATAGCAGCAGTTGAAGAAATGCCTCCCTGCACAGTCTTGAGGTACCTATCATAAAAGTTAGCACCAGACCATTTCTGATGCGCAAGCGTGTCGACCCCATTGTTCCTCTCCTCCCTCTGAATCCTCTCTACATAAGCCAGCATTCCCCTCTTCGCATAGTCCCTCGCGAAAGTATCTATCACGAGTGCATCAGCATGGAAACCAGCCAGTGTTATGAACTGCCAGCAGTACCCCAACTTGGCTATCCTCGGAATGAAGTCCCTCATCTGTTCATCAGTCATACCAGAAGCATCCCAATTGAATGAGGGGGAGAGGTTATAGGCCAGCATTATCTCTGGTCTCATGGTCTTTGCTCCCTGTGCGAATTTCGTGCACTCAACCATATCAGGGCTGGCCGTTTCCATCCAGATAAGATCAGCATGGTCGGCGAAAGCCCAGCCTCGGACAACTGCAGCCTCCACGCACCCTTGGAACCTGTAGAACCCTTCTCTGGTTCTAGGCAAGTCCCAGTCCCAGAACAAGTTCTTGAGCCCCAACCTCTCAGCAATCTGGCGGCCTTGCTCGTTGGACAAACACTTTTCATGACTAGCATGGTTTGCCCATTCTTTTAATCTGTTCCTCTTCTCATGTTCACCAATGTTCATTACATTGATCGCATCCGTCACACATTGATTAAACGTCTTCAGCTGTGCCACTGAGATCCAGCCATTCTCAAGTGCTTGAAGCTCAGCTCCTGTTTTCCCAGCAGCCATTGCTTCAGCCAAAAGAGTAGCCAAACTTCTCCCCTTGAGACTAGGATTAGTTGCCCCCAAAATGAACTGATGATCCCTAGTGTCCACATTGGTCTGGATCAAGTTAGCTCCCACTGCGTCAGTTCTGGCCACCAAAACCGTCTCGGTTCCCATGACATCAAACTGCAGCCTCGCTGCGACGAGCCTGTTGATGTGCTCACTCACCGAAACAAGCACTTTGCCAGCCATGTGACCACATTTTTTGGTCATGGAGGACTGGTCCTCAATGTGAACACCGGCAGCGCCACGTTCCACAAAGAGCTTGCAGAGCTTCACCGTCGCGGTGGTGCCACCAAAGCCGGTGTCCCCATCAGCAATGATAGGCTTCAAGTAATCAACATAAGGAGTTCTTGCCCTCTCTTCCCGGCTCATGCTCATCCTCGCCTCCTTTTGCTTGCGGTCATGGTATTGTTGAGCAAAGAACAAGTGCTCCACCTTGTTTGGGACAGTGTCGTAGGGGTAGTCAGCTAGGTCAGGACCCGGTTCGTTGGTGCTGGTGTGTGTTGACGAGCACTGCCAACCAGAGACATAGATTGTGTCCAAGTGCTTGGCCATCATGGTGACTTGAACCGGGTCCAAAGCACCAAAGGTTCTCGAGGATGTGCCGTTGGCTTGGTGAGTCTTGAGAGTTCTCCAAAGCTTTTTCGACATTTCGTTAGAGCCATAGCTCTGCCTGAGGCTGCCTCGGAGTGCCACAACGTCTTTGGCTGAGTAGGGTCGTTTTGTTAGACTGAACCTCTCGGATCCCCACCATTGCTGCACCTCTGCTACCTCCGTTTCGAACCTTCCTTCTTCCTCCATTATCTGTATTAATTCGACAATTTCATATAAGGGTGCTACTTCAAAACAACATCAAGTTCATAATAATCATACTAATTAAGACAGACACATGCAGATTCATCCAAAACATTACGCAGTACTAATTCTGAAATTAATTCAACAATATTTGCCCGCTAGATATGCTGCGGTGGTGTTTCATCTACTAAACACGAGTGCACTTAGAACATCATTTATTTTCGAACATGTAAACTAACAACACCGATCGATGTATCATATGTGAACCCTCAATAGAAAAATGAAACTAACCCATGAGAAAAATATCTTAATGAATTGGAAACCAGGCAAAACCAAACTGCTTGAGGTTAGAAGCAAAAAGAACAGAAAAAGAAACTGAAGTGAAATAGGAACTAGATGAAATTGATGAAGAATAGGGTATAATTACCATCGAAGGCACTGAGTAAGATGCAGCCATGGCAAGAACTTGGGTTTTGTATGAAAGGTTTTTGCTAAAGGACTAGTGAGAAGTACATGGTGAGGAACCTCCTTGAAGAGACTATTTATAACACCATGGTCACCTCTGAGCAGGATAACAATTCTTGTGACAATGGCTAAAACCAGTGTCATTGTGGATAAGAAAGAAACAAAACCCAAGAAAATTTCCATTTCTGAATATTATTATTTACTTTTGGTAAATCTTGTTCATTGTTGTAACTTATCTGTTGCAGAAAAAGAGCGGAACTTGTCCACTGGGAGCTGCATTTGCAGGCACGTAGGGTGATGCCATGCACTTAGAGTCACCATGCTTAATTGTCTTCTTCTTTCCCACTTCCAAATGATGTCACCAAGCTATTTTTGCATATAACTGATTCTGTTTTCCAGTTTTCAAGATTATCTTAGCTAAGCCTTTTCATTACTCTTTCAATATGCTTTCTGGATTTGCAGTGCTGATGAATCGAGAACTTGAAACTGGAAAATTTGTTAGCTACTAGCTAGTGTTAGAATTTGAGAATTTGAGTCACTACCATGATTTTGAACAGAGTACGATAATGATCGATTTGCAGTAGCAAACAAGACAGAAAAAACTTAGTTGAATTGAAACAAATCATTGCATCCTCTATTTCAATATGCTTTCTGGATTTGCAGTGCTGATGAATCATGCCCGAGAACTTGAAATTGGAAAATTTGTTAGCTACTAGCTAGTGTTAGAATTTGAGAGTCACTGTCATGATTTTGAACAAAGTACGATAATGATCGATTTGCAGTGGCAAACAAGGCAGAAAAAAACTTAGTTGAATTGAAACAAATCGTTGCATCCTCTATTTCTTACTTTTGGAATTTCTTACAGAATACACAACATTCTTGTCCATTTTATAGAGATCAAGATAATCTAGAAAAGATTTAACCAAAAGATCTAATATTGTATATTAAATACAAAGATCTAATTCAAGGTTTGAGTGACATGAACAGTAGAACAAGAAGAAGTAAATATTTTGGTGTAGTGAGTCATTGTTTTTTCTGCAGTTTCCTAGTTTCTCCAGGAAAGCATTAACTTCAATACATTCTCTTAATATTTTTCTTATCCACTCCAAGTAGGCATCTGAGGTATTCAAATCTCTCTCTTGGTAGAGTTTTGGTGAAGATATCTACAACTTGGTCATATGTATTACAGTACACCAGATCAATCTATTTTCTCTTCAACTGCATCCCTGATGTAGTGGAATTTCAAAGCAATATGTTTTGCCCTATTGTGATACGCAAAATTCTTGCACATGGCGATTGCAAACTTGTTATCACTAAGAATGGTTGTTGCAGATCCTTCCTTCTCGCCAAAGATTTCAATGACTCTTCTGAGCCAAATTGCTTGAGAAGTGGCTACTGATGCAGATACATATTCTGCTTCAGATGCTACTGATTTTTACTTATTTGAAACCCAAGAGAATACACCAGTTTCTAATGTGAAAGTATATCCAGATGTGTTTTTTAAATCATCAACATATCCTCCCCAATCACTATCATGAAAACCAAAGAGATTTTGTTTAACATTCCTCTCATACATAATTCTAAAGTCCATTGTACCTTCTATGTATCTCATGATTCTCCTTCCAGCTCTATAGTGAATATTGACAGGATTGTACATAAATCTGGACATCAGACTCACATCATACATTATATCAGACCTTGTTGTTGTCAAATATAGCAGACTTTCCACTAAACTTTTGAATAAGCTCTCATCAGCATTATCACTTCCATCTTCTTTTGAAAATTTTTCATTGACAACTAGAAGAGTTGCAACTTTATTGCAACCAAGCATTTTGAATTTCTCTAGAATTGTCTTTGCATATTTTTTTCTGAGTAATGAAGATTCCCTCACTCCTTGAATAATTTATATTCCTAGAAAATAATGCAGGATTTCCAAATCACTCATTTCATATTTCTTCATCATATCAGAATGAGAAATTCATCCAAACAGTACACCAACTTTTGCCTCTTATAAACTTTGGTATACCATGTTTTGAAAACATCAAAATAGTACATCACGTTTTAACCCGACCTAAGATTAGTATATATGGTCGTTAACTTCGTTACAATAACTGTTAGTTGACATTTTTTGATCAGAAAATACCAATTTACCCTTTAATTCTCATTTTTTTCGTTTTCTTTTCTCATTTTTTCTATTTTTTTTCTTTTCTCATATAGTAATTTTTCTATTTTTCATTGATGCTAAGATCTCGCTTCAAGCCTCCAAGGGAAGCCGCTATCAGGGGGCCGAACGTGAATTGGATTCCAATATCTCTGATGTAAGAAGACCGTGACGTTGGATATCATAGTGATAGCAGACTATGAACTTGTAAGAAGTCAAGACTGAAAGCCACTCAACATGAACTTGCACTAGCTAAGTCAGTGAGACTAATTTAACACCATCATTGGTCATGAGAAAAGAAATTGAATTTGATGGCCACCTTAATGTTTGGTGTAAAGATTGTCCAAGAAAAAAGAAATAGGGCCTCCTATATTGAATTAGATTGGATTGGATTGGAAATGATTGCATATATTGAATTGAAAAATGAGTGCACTTGTAAAAGTCAAGACCACAATCCACCACAGAACATAGCTATGTAAAACTGGAGCACAGAAACTTATATATATATATATATATATATATATATATATATATATATATACACACACACACCAAACTTGCCAATCAGAAACAATAGTATTTACTACTACTACTATCAAAACTAAACAAGTAAACGGGGATGATGCATATTTGTCAATTACATAGTTTTGACAGTTGTTTGTTTGCTCATCTAATAGCCATCATTAGGGTAATCTTCATCAGTAACAAATCTCTTCCAATACCCATAAGCGGATGAGAAGTCGTGGTAAAATATCTCGAACGCTAATCCCAGAAGCTCGTAAGTGACAAATATACAGATGCATAATCGGGGACGCCCATCCTAGTGCTGGGGCTGGGGTGTATCGACCATCGCAGAAGGAATGTCAATCACACAATACTCAGCCGCGTCAGAAACAATAACCCGAGATGGAGAGTGGTTAAGGGAGAAGGGAGATGGATGCACCGGAGGAGAGCGATCACAGGAGGAGGGAGATGGAGCCGCGACAGAGAAGTAGGAGGCAACTGTCGCATCTTCAGATCCATAGCTTCTTTGGAGTAGCTATATCAGAAAAGAAAAAAAACACAGAAAAATGAGAAAAGAAATAGAAAAAAAAATGAGAATTAAAGGGTAAATTGGTCTTTTCTAATCAAAAAATGCCAACTAACAGTTATTGTAACGGAGTTAACGGTCATATATACCAATCTTAGGTCGGGGTTAAAACATGATGTACCGTTTTGATGTTTTCAAAACATGGTATACCAAAGTTTATAAAGAGCAAAAGTTGGTGTACTGTTTGGATGAATTTCTCTATCAGAATTGAAATTTAAAATCATCTTTTCACAGCTTTCAAATACCAAATCATCAACATATAAGGATACAATAAATATGTTTGATTTACCTTTAGTTTTGGTGTAGAGAGCAGATTCATTTTCACTTCTTTGAAACTCTTTATCTGTGAAATATATATCGATCTCACCATACCAAGCTCTTGGGGCTTGTTTCAAACTATAAAGTGTCTTATTCAGTTTATAAATTTTCTGCTAGTTACCCTTGATGATGAAATCTTGTGGTTGCTCCACAAATACTTCTTTCAACACTCCATTTGGAAATGACAATTTGACATATAACTAGTGCAAGAACCAGCTTTTTGTGCATCAATGGAAATATGACCTCTTATTGTCTCATGTCTTGCAACTGGTACAAAAGTTTCATTGAAGTCAACTCTAGGTATCTGTGAATTCCCTTTTGTTATCAATCATGTTTTGTTTCTTTGCACAAAATCATCAGCATTCAGCTTGATTTTGTAGATTCACTTCAAACCAATGACATCCCTGTTGTCTGGTTTATCATCAAGCTCTCATGTGTTGTTTTTCACAATCACATCTATTTTCTACTTCATTGTCGTTTGTCACTGATCTTATTTCAGAACTTCTTCAAATCTTTCAAGCTTAATTAAGCAGACATTGCAGCTTTCATACACTTCATTCAAGTTTCTCATCCTTATTGGTGTTGTGCTTGGTGTAGATTGAGCATTTGAAGGTACTGGTGATGGTTGCTCAAGACTTTGAGGTGAATTTTGTAGTGGTGGATTGAGTTCCAGTTCTTCTGAAACATCTTCATCATGAACACTATTATCTGACACTCATTGTTGCTGGACTGAGTCTTGCTTCCAATACTAAGATGAATTCTCACTAAAGAGAACATCTGTACAAATAATCACCTTTTCAAATTATAGAGCATATAGCCCTTTGTGTGTGTATTGTATCTATGAACACAACTTTCTCACTTGATTCATCAATCTTATTCCTGAATACTTTTGAGATATATGCATAGCAGACTGAACCAAACACCCTCAAGTGATTTACACTTGGCTTCCTTCCATCCCATGCTTCAAATGGTGTCATTCTGCGCACAACTGTATGTTCATCAAATACACTGCAATATTTAATGCTTCTCTCCAATATTCTAAATGCACTTTTTTGGCATGTAGCATAGACTTCGTCATTTCAACGATAGTTTTATCGAAAGGTTTAGGTAACCCCATCAAATTCTGCACACCAAGAATGTCTATATCCCTAGTCTCCTCTAAAATACTAGTTATAGCATCATACTTCATATTTAAGCTCATAAGGATCTTTTGTACAACTCTTTTTTCAGGTATGAGTTCAGCATAGGTTTTCATCTGGTTGACTAAATCAGTCAATCTAGTGCAATAATCACTTAATTAGCAATTCAATTTAATGCATCCTAGTGTATTCAAAATCTATCCTCAAGGATTAAACTTTTACGACTCTTGCCTTATCTGAGTCTTTGAACTTTAACTTCAAAACATCTAGTTTAAGTTTCTTTGGTTGTTCTCTCGTTTGCAATCCTTCAAAAGAACTCATCTGTGATTGATGTTTGCAAAATACCAAAAGCTTTCACATCTTTCTTGATATTCATCCTTAGCTTCGTTCGCTAAGCATTTGACATCTCTTCAGCTGCTAGAACTGCTTAACATTCGTTTACATAGCTCAATAGATTTCGAAATATGAACATGGTTTTCATCTTAATAACCCAGAATTCAAAGTTATCTACTGTGAAGATAAAAACTCTAACTTCTGAATCATTTTCTTGTATCATTATCATAGTTGCAGAAAACTAAAGAAATGTGTTTTTTATCTAACAGATGGTACATCCAAGTTGATATATTGATCAATATAGTTCTGATACCATGTTAGAATTTGAGAGCATCTACCTTCTATTTTGAACAGAGTATGATAATGATCGATTTGCAGTAGTAAACGAGGCACAAGAAAACTCAATTGAATTGAAGCAAATCGTTGCACTCTCTATTTCTTAATTCTAGAATTTCTTACCGAACACATAACATTCTTGTCATTTTTATAGAGATCAAGATAACCTAGAAAAGATCTAACTTAAAGATTTATAAACAATCTAATATTGTACATTAAATACAAATATTTAATTTAATATTTGAATGAGATAAATAATAAAACAAGTGGATATAAATATCTTCTTCCAATTAGTCATTGCTTCTTCAGTAAGTTCTTAATTTCTCTAAGAAAACATTAACTTCAACAGCTAGATGCAGTTATTTGCAATGATGAATTAAACCACTTAGGGTTTGTCTTTCTTTGGTTGTTTTCTTCTTTGATCTGGGTCATGACTGAGTCTAAATTTCATCCCAAGTGGCAACATATTTAGGCGACACGGCTGTGACAGTTGTAGATCAATGGAATTGCTATGATATTACATCAGTTCCAGTTGTAGGCATATTGAAGTAGTTTTTCTGCACAACTCTACGTACAGTTCTAAATAATCTGCAGACTGCAGCCAGGCTAGGGGTGATGCTTAGAAGTAATGGGGATGAGTATCAGCAATGTGCTGCGAACTAGGGTTTGGGATCGAATTCGGGCTTCCGATGGAAGTAGGTGAGCTGGTGAGTGAAGGAGGATAACCCTATCGATCTTCTATCTAAACTAGTTGAACAGTCTTATCCTCTCATGCAACTTTCTCTTGGTAAACACCTGCCTTGTTCAATCTCTACCTCCAAATGTTTGGAGGTACGTACACTTTTTTCCCTGTTTAAAAAAGCATATACGTACATATAGTAAAACCGACGTTCCATGGATGGATGGATGGATGGCTTGACTATTGACCATTATTTTACAAAGTTCCTTGTGGAACTAGTAGTACACACGTATATAAGGAATATAAAAGTTGAGGATTATAGCATTTGCAGTAGCAACCAGACGAGATTATTGGTTTTTTTTGGCAAACGAGATTATTGGTTTGGTGATCGATATGTATAGAAAATAAGAGATTGGTATAACTTTAACGGACGTCATGTTCATGAACATGGAGTGATACATTCGCACCGTCCCAACAACCGATATCCAGATAAACTTGATAATCCCAGGCCATCAGGGATTGGTGACACAGTGATGAATAATTGTCTCGCAGGATGAGACTAGCTTAGACTCAACTTGGGGTGGTGGTCCTCGATTGCTGCTGCTGTGGCAGGGCTAGGGCTAGGGCTAGGGCTAGGGCTAGTGTTGGGTTTTGAGCATTTCGATGCAGAAACAAAAAAGAACCTTCTTATCCGCGCATATCTTTGGAGCGGAGCTATCCTCTCCATTTCCTCACCCTCCGCCATTGTTTATGTTCGAGTACAAGGCTAGTAGGACTATGCTATTTCGTGCTTGGGTGGTTGACTCTATTTTGGAAGCTAAAAAGTTTTTGACATGTAAATGGTTAATATTATAGACCTATGTGAAGTTTATTTATTATTTGAACCGCGTCATCTATTTGTTTTGTTTTCAACCGCGTCATCTATTTGTTTTGTTGTCAAGTAAAACAAAACATTGTGCAACTAAAATGGTAAAAACTTATTCGGATTGATCATTTTTAGATTATTATTCGAGTCACTATATAAAGAAGGTTTGGAGATCATAGAACACACAAACACAATCAATCAACAACTACTACAACAAACAACAACTCGAACTCGTGGATACAAACCCAGATGCTAAAGCCTCACGCCTTAGCAACCCATTCCAACTCTCCAGAGTCATCATCGTCGGTATGAAGCTTCTCGGAGTAACGTTCCGTTCTCTTCCCTTTGATAGCTTTGCTCACCTAACGTGAGTATCGATCAGAGTAGCAACTACTCGTAAATGTATATTCCGAGGTGACGCCAGGAGCCTTAATTGCTTGAAGCGAGGCACAGGTATCGCACGATCCCTTCTTACTCAGACTTCTACAATCTGCGCACGTGCTGTGACACGCCCGCACCTTCTTTTACTTTTATTTATAATTTACGTTTACCCCGCAGTCACCTGCCGAAACATTGCCACGCCTATTGGGACATGGAGTAGTTGCTACAATTCATCATTGGGAAGTCACGCAGTTCGATATACGATAGACTGAGGACTGACTGTTCCAAAAACAAAATTCTCATGTTCAAGCCTCACAACAGTGCGGTCTACCATGCTCTTGACTTTGATCAAGCATTGGAAAAATTTAGCAATACGCTTTACGAATAGCCAGATATGTTCGGATCGCGTAGTAGTCCTGTGTTCGCTCCCGGAAAGCCGCACCAACCCCGAAGCAGCTCGCCTCCAAGATAGAGTGGTGAAGCCAAAGACTCGACATGGCCATCACCGAACTGCGGGTGGCCGATGCAGAAACTCTTTCTAGGGTTGCTGCTTTGTAGAATAGGGTCAGTGAATCTCATCCTAACATCGACTCCCTCAACAAGAAAGTCGATGCGTTAGCACAAACAGAATCTAAGGTCGACTCCCTAACCCAGAAATTTAATGCCCTCATGGAACATATGAAGATTGAGGCAGAAGGCCGGGTTGCGAATCATCTCGCCATCACCCGGGTGACTAAAGACTTCGGCTCCGCCGCTGGAGACGTTGTCGAGGATAGAGAGAGGTTTGAAGGAGCATTCCACCGCTTCAGAGAAACCCTACAGGCACATAAGCTTTACCTCAATCAGCAAGATTAAACATACAACATCGCTTCGAGGAATTCGATGACAAGTTGAAAAAATAGCAGGACACGTCCTTTTTCAGTAGTAAGGATCGTCTTGATCAACTGTCCACATTTAAGGAGGAGATCAAGAACAAGTATAACTCTATGAAGCTCAGATCACTGCAGGTGGAAGACACGATTCGCGCCTAGACTCAAAAGTATGATGGGTTGGATTTCCCACCTGAGGCAACACGACAAATGAGACTTCAAAATATGACCTGCTAAATGCCCGTCCTCGGTAGGAACATAGAAGCCCCCACAGAAGCCCCCATGTACTGAGACTCAGGAAGACCAAGTCTTAGCTTTGTCCACCCCGCCTCTGTGGAACAGAATTATGACGGGTAGCTCACCTCCATGGGGAACCCGGATGATGGGGCGGACTCGTCCCCAGTGACAGGGACGAATTTCAGACAACTCATATCCGCAATGGTGAAGGAGCAGACCGATCTAGGGGATGTGAACTTGCACTACCGCGCGCCCTACTCGGACAACGTGGAACAATACCCTTTCTCTTAAGGGTTTAAGAATATTGTTTTCGTGACTATCTTTGGTGAGATCAAGGAGGACACGGCCACACCCATGGCCCGGTACAAGGTACAGTGTGGGAAATACAGGAACAATGATATCCTGAAATTGAAGCTCTTTAGAAATTCTCTATTGGAGCAGCCTTTAATTGGTATTCAAGATTGAAGCCCGGCTCCGTAGCCAACTGGCCAACAATGGAGAGATCGTTTTGAGAAACTTATGGTACCATCGAACCAAAAGTGGGCCTCGATTCGCTTACTTAGACGCACCAAACAGTGCATGGAGTTTGGCGTGGTCTTTTTGCAGCGCTTTAAGATTTAGCAGGCAAAGTGCGACTATTTATTACCTGAACAGGAGGCCATCAAACTGGCTATTAGGGGTCTTGATCATCGCCAACGGATGAAGTGCCATGTAGAGCGCTTTACGTCCATGTGAGACTTGATCAACAAAGTTGGCAACTACGAGCTAATCCTGAATGAAATAGACAAAAAGAATAATTTCTCTAAAGTCACATATGTCCCAGAAAAAAATCAAACAATGGGAGCCTTAGCCTTGCAGGGCCCTGCCTACCACCCCTATTATCAAGGATACGATGAGTTATCGGTTGACCAAGAGCAAGGTGATGTCGGAGCAGTCGAGCTTATCAGCAAGCCTGCCGCACATAAGCTAAAAGGCTTGAAAGCGGTTTGCGATACAATAACAGTCCAATCCTTTGCCTGGACTAAACTTGAGCATGAAACCTATACGTATGATGCCAAGAATGTCCATTTAGTCCTCAATGACCTAATATATATGCCTTGAGCACAAGATCCTGACCAATGAAGAATTGAAAGACGGGAGATATTGTGTCTTTCATGATGTCTACAATTATGATACCAAGGATTGTGTCAAGCTTCAGAACCAAATTCAAATTTGGTTAAAGTCCAGCAAGTTGAAACTAAAGACCCCTGGTGGCACTGCTTCATTAGTTGATGTCGAGCCTTTTTCGAACACTGTCAACATGGTGGAAGTAAAAATTGGAACGATTATGTGGAGTCCGACTAGCGGCGTGCCCTAAAGAATGGATGCTCAAAAGCAAGGGCAGCCACTTGCAGTCCCGCAAATATATCTAACGTCGACCTCGCATATAAGGTACTTGACGTCCTAATAGCTAACGGGTTAGTAACAGTCGCTTTTTCCTTGCCTTACATTAAATACAAGGATGGACGTTAGCAGTGCAAATTCCATAATAGCTGGGGACACAGGACATGTGAATGCCAACAACTTAAGGATCAGGTCTAGGACTGGCTAGACTAAGGATAACTGTGCTTCGAGGACAAGGATGGCATCATGGTTGCCATGGCATACATCGCATGGCCTCAAGTTGACTGTTGAAGGATTACCCTAGATCTTTCCCCAAGTTACAGGTTCCAAAAAGGTCTCGGGCGCGATCCCAAATGTCTAGCAAATGACTATAGACCTAAAGAAGAAGCAAAAAACCCCTTCAGAGCTGGCGCGGCCCTTAGTTGACCAAATCGCACATGATCGGTCTACACACCCCAATACGAGCACCTCAAGCTGAAAGGGTAAAGGCTTAGTGGTGCCTGAGCGATGGACCAGTCATGAGGATGACAACTAGGAGCTGGCAAGTCGTCTTTTTCGGTTGGAAACTTTTGTCCAAGAACACTAGAAGAGAGAGAACCCTATCTTTTCTTCAAAGAACAGGGACGAAGGCACAAGCTTACCGGCTGAGTGAGTTCAGGACCTCAAGAAGGGATACAGACTGATCCGTACATAATGTCGAATTCCATGTCCCTTATTCATAATGGATTCTGGTATACCTAGAAAGAGGGGAAGCTAATAGAGATTATCATGTCAAAGAGGCGTTAACTCTAGAAGAAATACAAACGCATCATGTGAGCCCTGCAGGCCATGAAAGATGGCGTCATTTGCCCTTCTCAATTGGCCCAGACCCCAGCGTATGAGAAGGGAGGCTGAGGGTCTATGCTCACTACTTCAAACAGCTCTGGCAACGATGACCGATGTGCGACAAGCTCAAAATGAAACCTGGGGCAAAGCCAAGGTATTATGTCGCCTGCAGGTACCCCCAAAGACCAAAACGGCCATTTCCGCTCAAGGCTCGGACAAATTGAGGGGAAGGGCACTCAAAAAGGGTGATCTCGCGAACCTCGACTTTAAAAAGACTAGGGCAAAATGATCTGTCGAGCGACCCCCCAGTCAGCAGGAAGAAACCCTAAACCTGATTAGACAAGTTTGGTAGCCTCATACAATAAAAGTAGACACGACGCCTCCCACGCCAAGTGATAATGTGATTCTTGAAATGCCACCTATGTTCCCACTAGATAATAAACCTTGTGAGGGCGAGGATGATGACAAAGATCAAGAAACAACTGATGCCTTCCATTGTAATATGGTTGCCATTTGGAACTGGCCGCTAGATCCCGACATACTAGGTGGTGAGGCGACGAAGCAATAGAGTTTGCTTAATTTTGGTAGTAGGGGCACCCTGGAAGAGGCTCCCTTCACTTTCAAGGGCGTCATGCTTTTCTTCATCTCTGAGAAGTATGTACTTCCAACAAGAGAGAGCTGCACTGTTGATGATGGTCGTCCAAGCAACCGAATGGACTCCAAGGTACAAGACAACGAGGAACAGGAAGACACCCTCGAGGTGTAGATCACACGGGCCATTAAACAGAATCATACACTGACCTTTACCAAGTTTACATTAGACATGGCCACCCATGGAAGACATCCTTATTAATAAGGTCCTAGTTGACACCAGTGCTATAGTGAACGCAATCATAACTAGGACCATAGGGTTGCTCGGGATTCCTAGAACTATGATTCATACCACTTTCTTGACGGTGAAGAACTTTACCGGTTGGGTCACCAAGTCTAAGGGTTTACTATTTCTCTAAGTTAAAGTAGGGTCTTCCTCCAAGGTCTATACCTTCTTCGCATCAGAATGCAGTGCCTCTTACAGTATGATATTGGGCCGTGATTGGATTCATCGTAGTTTTTATGTGCCATCCTCCATACACCAGGAACTCATGATATGAGATCCCGAATTCGACATAGCAGTAATTGTCAATGCTAACCAGCGATCTTTCTCTGTGTCTGCCAACTTTAATGATGCAGATATTATAACAACAACTTAGGTCCTTTGGATGTCTCAAGATTCGACCCGAAGGATCGCCCTTTCAAGATAACTACCTCCAACTTGGCATAATGGGAGCTAACCTAGACCAGGGATGGCCTACAACGTCCTTACACCATCGAGCCCGCTTAAAAATCTTCCAATGTATAGTGTCCCCAGTACGAAGGCACAAGAGATCAGTGAGTCTCTATGCGAAATACTTCTTTCGTACTAGGCATAACATGAGGCCTATGACAAGGTGGCGACGATGGAGTATGTTGACAAAGTTGTAGACTACGATGAACCCACTAACGAAGTTATTCAACTATCCCCTATCTCGCTAGATGATACTCCACCTCAGGTATGAGACCATGTGGAGAAGGTCGACATAAGGACAGAACATAAACCCGTAATCATCGCTATCAGTGCCAAGCTGACAGAAGAGGAATGTGAATCGCTCATTTCCCTGCTTCACTAGTACAAGGACTGATTCACAGAGAAGTATTAAGTTATGCCTAGTCTGGCACTAGAGTTGGTCTGTCATCGGCTACTCACGTACCCTGGACATCGGCTGGTGCAACAAGGGAAGCGTTTCATGCGTACGGACACTCAGATTACTGTCAAGGAAGAGATAGAAGGTATCATTCCAGCATTATCTGGGTTGTCAAGTATACTGAATGGTTATCGAACATTGACTTGGTCCGTAAAAAGAATGGAAAGATGCGAGTTTGTGTCGACTATCGCGACCTCAATAATGCTACCCCGAAGGACATGTATCTTATGTCAGTGACTGACTTGCTGATTGATGTGGCTGCCGCACACTAGGTGTTGTCATTTATGGGTGGCACAGCTGGTTACCATCAAATATCGGTGGTCTCTGAGGACAAGCACAAGACAACATTCTGTTGTCCTGGCTTCGTTGGGGCTTTTGTATATGTGGTTATGCCATTTGGTTTTAAAACTTTTGGCGCCACCTATCAAAGAGCTATGAAATTTATATTTCACGATATCTTAGAAAAACTTATTGAGGTCTATATTATGATGTGGTGGTTAAATCGAAGAAGCGGATCGATCACGTAGAAGATTCGCGCCAAGTATTCAAGAGAATGCCCGTGCATAATCTTAAAGATGAATCGTCCTAAATGCATCTTCTTCGTCACGGTGGGGGACTTCCTAGGTTTCCTAGTTCATCAACGGGGGATCGAAGTCACTAAGGATAAGGCTGAGGCACTGATCAACGGTTCACCCCCAACTACAAAGAAGAAGCTTCAACAGTTGCTATGGCGGATCAATTTTATACGCTGGTTCATCTCTAACTTGGCCGAAAAAATACAGCCTTTCTCTTCCGTCTAGGGGCAACAAAGTTCATGTAGGAGCTCAACATCAGTAGGCCTTCGAAAAAATCAAGGAATACCATACCAATCTGACGGTGCATGTTCCCCTTCAAGGAGGTTTTCTTTTGAAACTTTATGTCGTCGCGGCAGACTTGTCAATTAGAGGACTATTGGCTCAAGATGATGAAAATAGGGTAGAACATACAGTGTACTACCTTAGCCGTTTTCTGATTGATTGTGAAACTAAGGGACATGGTTTTGCTTAGGGAGAGACTGTGGCGTGCAGTGTTGCCTTTTGGAAATAAGATCGAAGGTAGTGACAAGTGCTCCCCACATTGAGAATGTCTAACTATCATTCATTGAATTTTTCCTAAAGGTGCTTACCATTTGC